>JARFXV010000536.1:0-567500 GCA_031761425.1 Cosmopolites sordidus
TCTGTTTTCTGTTCTGTAATGCTCCATTCAATAAAGCATTTTCGTGCTATTTTTTCCTTTTTCTTGATTACATTGTTCATTACTTCTTCAATATAATAATATGATGGGACATGCTTTGACTATAATCAGTTACTCAATAAATAATAAATTACTAAATAGTAAATTTCAATATAACCACGTCACGTAGGTATCTTTTTGAACCTAAAAATATTAAATTCACTTCAACACGTCCGCAGACAATCTAAACTTAATTTTTAATAATTCTGCAAGCGTTGTCGATTCGATTCTTATTATAGTTATAACCAGACAGATTATTAAGATGTTGGAGAAGATTGTCATATCTGTTGGTCCATCTCTTTCTACAAAACTTCTGTTGACTTGAAATCGGGACTTTTAAGACGACTATCACAATTTGCTGGTTAAATTGCACTTACTCTAAATATCCTTGACATAGTCTTAGTATGTGATGAGTCATTATCCTGTTGGAATAACAAGTTTTCTCCGATAATTTGTATTTTAGATGGTAAGGCGTTTACTTCTATCATAACATGCATTTTATAACATTTTATCATTAACGAGATGGCCTAATACAGAACACCTGTTCTTGCAATGGCCAAATTGAATGAGTTACACTACGAATTGTTGGAGCATCGACCATATTCACCAGATCTGGCCCCCTTCGACTTTCATCTGTTCCCAAACCTCAAAAAATTTCTGTGTGGCAAGTGTTTTTCTTCAAATAAAAGTTTGTATGTGTATTGGTGTAATGTCTCAATTTTAAAATACCTTTTGCACCATATGAATTCTACGTAGATTTGATAATTTTAAGAAACACTCAAATGCAAATGTTTTAAATAGTTGTTTGTTTAACCTTGTGATTCAAACAATAAACGTGAACCTCATTTGTTTATTTATTTATTTTTACATAGATAACATAACATTAAGCCATCCTTAGAAATTACTTATTGTGTAATATTTGTTTCAGGTGTAATATCCCCAGGTGTATCGGTACCAGTCCAGATTCCATCCCAAACGGCCGATATCTCTTCCAACCTGGCTTCGAATTACTGGCCACGGATTCAGTGATCGCAACTTTTCGGGTTTCCTACTGCCACGAGTTTGCTCGTGCATCAGGACAACCCGGCTGCGGTGTTGAACCATCCCACATCAATAGCATCACCGCCATCAGCTGCTGTCATGCCAGTACAAAGCACTACTCCACCGGATCAAGAAAGTTCGTAATTGCAACGGATATGACGGCCGTGAGTGTCTAACTTAATAATGGTGATGAGTACAGAATAGTTCTATTTTTGTTATTTATTGTAAAAACTAAATAAAGATCGTGTCGTGCAATTTTCATTGGAGACTGTACATTTTTTGAAGTGATTATGAACACGATGAGATTTCTATTTTCATCTCTAATTCAGAGAGTTATATTACCATTAGAATTGTCATATATTTATTAATACAGTAAATACAATGTTACCAGCAAGTTTCAGTATAGAAATGTAAATATTTCTAAACCCAATGTATGACACTCATAGGGATGCCGTTTTTACACTTCATTCACCTAACGAAGAAACTGAAAATATATTATTTACAATTTAGTGATGAAGATTCCAGTCTATTAACTCATTTACTATAGAATTTTTTGATATTTTTGGGTTTACGAGGTGTGTAAATAAAATAATAGACTGAAAGGTAGCGTTTAATTTGGCAACATTGTTGGCTTCTCCTTTGGCGGCGATGCAGGGCAACATCTGGTGCGTCTTCAGTATGAGCTTGAACTCTCTAGGGCCACTTGGTGGTCCGTAGCAATTCTTTTTGTGAACCGGAATTTTTTAGTATGTGTGTCCACAATTTCGAGTTACGAGACTCATCAACAGTAATGATACGTTCCGGAAATTGAGGGTCATTTTCATTCATTCCGGTCCAAAAAGTCAAAACATGTTTTTCAAGACAAGATTTTTAGGAATCATTTTCGCACATAATTTCTTCATCCCTAATTCATTGGTCAAAATCCGACGAACGGTTGTATGAATCAAATATAACTCTTCCCTATAGTTCTGTCCGTCAAAACGCTCAAGATCCCGCATTCTGTGGACATTTTTATCACAATTTCCAGTTGAAAGTTTTTCGCCGCGAGGTCCATCTTCAATCGAGTCTCAGTCGTCTGAGAGTGTCTCATGTCCCCTGAAAACTTAGACTATTGACAAAACACTGTTGCTACGGACCACCAAGTGAACCTAGGGAGTTCAAACTCGCATTAAAGACGCATCATATGTTGATTTGCCTCACCTCCAAAGGGAAAATCAACAGTGTTATCAGATTGAACGATACGCCACTAGTCTCAGTACTTTATTTACACACTTCATATATTATTTAATGTGAAAGCAGTAAAGAAATAAACATGGCATCTTACATACTAATATTAATATAACATAATATTTACTTTTTACTAATTTTAAAAGGGCGGTAAATATATTTAATAGAAATACCAAAAAAATATTCTGCAAGAATATCTTTTTTTATAAATAGGTGAGTTGGATTATGCCATGACAAAATATATCTAGATATGCATAAAGCAAAAATATTTGAAACTAATAAAGCAGGGTATTATTTAATACTTAGCAATGTTGAAATCCTCATGTAATATAATTACCCAAAAATTAAAAACCAACACCTGTACATTTTGTAAAGTTGTGTAAAACGTTTTCAAGTCATGTAACATAAGTTGATATGTTTACACATGTAGGATTACGCAAGCAATTACTTAAGCAATGTATTTAAAGTAGAGAACAGTTCAATAACACTTTATTTTCAATGTATATACCAGCCAAACTTTTTACAGCTTCAAGTCAAATTAACATTTCTTAATTTCAGTTGCAATATGGTTAGCAATAAAAGAGATTGTAACTTAAAGAATATTTAAATTTCTGGTTGTTCAAAATATCACTGAGATAAGATTTCTTTTTCTTGAATTGCCATAGAAGTTAGTCAAATACAAACTTATTAAAAAATATATATTTAAACAATGTTCTTTGATATTTGTAATAGCACCATGAATTGAATATTTTCATTAGATTTTCTTTAATATTTATTTGTGACTGTAACCGTTAACAGTATTTAAACCCATTTTCGGTTGCATCATACCAATCACGCATTAATCTGTTCCTAAAATTAATAATACGATTTTAAGCTTTCGAACGTTATTCTGTATAGTTAGATAATAATGTAGATGTAAACGATCAATGTTGGTAAGTAAGTTATTGTTGCTGTGATTAATTGTAATAAGGACAGAACATTTAAAAGCACTACTTGTAGCACATTTTTTCTGTGTAGATGTGTAAAATTAGTTTGTGGAATAAATATTAGTGAACAAATTATTTATGTTTCATTTAAAATTTTCCTAAGCACAAATTTCAAAATTGTCACTTTGTTGTCATTGTCATTGTCAGTAAATATATTAGCCACTAAAATTATTAGCCGATCGCTTTTATACGAAGTCAACGGAGGTAGCCCGACCGCACGGTAGTTAACTTTCTTACAAGGGTATGCTATATGGGGGTTGCTATTTCTGTATCAGGAATTGACAACAATGGTGTTGCTAAGCATTATCTAACATATACATCGTAAAGTTTGACATTGTTGACTGTATACGTACTCAGAATGTTCTGTCATACAGATGTTATTTGTGTTGTTTAGTGACGTGAAAATTTCATCTCGGTTAAAAAATGAAATTAACTCGTGAGAAGAGATTTCGTGCGATGATTTACTATGACTTTCGATGTGGATTATCTCAACAATAGTGCATCGACCAACTCACTTTGACTTTGGCGATGAAGCACCATCTAAAACCACTGTATATTACTGGTGTAGTGAATTCAATCGTGGCCGTCGTTCGCTCACGGACTAATTTAAAGAAGGCCGTCCAAAATTGGTTGTTGTGCCATAAAACATCGATACTGTACGCGAATTGCTAAAACAAGATCGTCATGCAGAATACCGTGACATTGAGGCATCCCTTGACATTAATATGATTAGCATACACAAGATTTTATATGAACATTTAGCCGTGAAAAAGATTGTGTCGATTGGTGCAAAGAAATGCTCAAAAATACAATCGTAGTGCGTCAAAATCCGTGTATAACATCTACACAAGTGACGAATCTTGGATCTATACGTATGAGCCCGAACGTAAACAGCAGTCGATTGTATGGGTCTTTTAAAATGAGCCAAACCCCACAAAAGTTGTTCGCGCAAATAGCACTTTGAAGCAAATGGTCGCCTGTTTTTTTGGGATAAATGGGCATGTGGCTATAATACCACTAGAGAATCGTAAAACCGTCAATTCTGAATAGTACACAACCATTTGTTTGCCAGAAGTTTTTTAAGAAATAAGAAAAAAAACCAACGACGCAGGATCATTCTTCACCATGACAATATTTGACCGGTTAAAAGATCGAATTGATGGGTCATTCGCCGTACAGTCGTGATTTGGTACCCAATGATTTCTTTTAATTCCCGTCCGTGAAGAATAGAATAAACTACTTGGTCAACGATTTTCGACGCCAGAAGCAGCGGTTGGTGCATTCAAAATGTATGTTTCGGAGATACCTCAATCGGAATGGAAAAAGTGCTATGAAAATTGCTTCAAACATATGCAAAAGTGTATCGATCATCGCGGAGTATATTTTGAAAAACAATAAAACCATTTTCAATGATAAATATTTGTTTTTATTAATTATTTCGGATACATAAATAGCAATTCTCGTATGTTTGTGAATATTTCTCAAGAGTCAAGAGTTATTTCTCTGGCTTTAAGAATCAAGAGATCAAGACAAGAGATGTGACAATAAATCACCTCTCAATCACCAACCTTAAGTTAGAGGCTGGGTAAAGCAAGATGCCTTCCGAGAGGTCAGTGGGAGTCAGTCTACGTGGGTCAGTCGCCAGTTGGTAGGTTTCTCGAGAGATTTATACCGGGTTTATTGGTATCTGATGACTGTGGTTTGGAACTCACATCAAGTTGTAAGTTTAGTTGCGTATATTAACTGCCGATGTGCCTCTAATAATTCTAAATCATTTCTTTACGAAAAATGTTGAATTTCTTATTTTTTTCTGAACCTCCTCGTCATCAAAACATCGAAATAGTAATAATTAAATCTGTTTAAAATAACTGCTTTAGTTTTCCTATAATATACAAGGTGTCCCATATAAAAGTTTCTATTTCATTGGTTCACTTCACTTTCATTGGTGCAAAGGCAATAACTGTGTGGGGTGTGGGGTGCATGTCAATCAATATCTCCGCTTTAGGGATAAATTCCGTTTAGGAATTTAGTCGGAATGGATCGTTACTCGTAAGCAAACCGTGCGTTGTGTGCGAGAATTTTACAAAAACAATGATTCGTTTGCGTAACATTAAAGATGCGCCAAGCCAAAACCCTCATCAGGAAATAGGTCAAGAAGTTTGAAGAAACTGGTTCAACTATAGATAAACGTAATTCCGGGCGACCAAGGTCACCAGGAAGAGACGAAATTATGGAAATGGTAAATCAGTCCATTCTTGACAATCCATACTTTTCCGTTCGTAAGGGAGCGCATGCTTTAAATGGGCTTAAATATCATTATTGGAGTGCATTCTGCGCAAGAACCTAAAACTGCACCCATACAAAATTGAACCGGTGTAAGAGTTAAAGCCTCAAAATGTCGGTCAAGATGCTTCAATTCAACAATCAAATAACTGAGCAATTTGCAACATTCAACAACATATTGCTTTCAGATGAGGCTCATCTCAATGGTCTTGGCAAAAAAGCAGAACTGCCGTTACTATCCGCGAAGAATAATCGGCCCATACTTTTTGAAGACGGCAGGGGACGCACAGTTCTGTCAATTCAGAATGTTATGTGGAAATGTATAACAATTTTTTAGACCTGAACTGCAAAAGTTTGCAGGTTATAATCAAAGAACATGGTTTTAGCAGGGCGGAGCAACGTCACACACTTCCAACATGTCTCTGTATGGGCTTTTTCTTATGGTGCTATCTAAAATCGGAAGTTTACGTCAATAAACCGGGTTTTTTGGTGCAGTTAAAAGAAAATATTCGACACAAAATGGTAGCCATTCCAGAGATTATGTGCCGAGCCATCTTAAGGAATTTTGTTGCTCGTCTAGATGAGCACCGAGAGCGTGAAAGTTCACATTTGAATGCCATTTTCAAAAAGTAATTTCCTAAAATGTTTATTTCAATAATTATTGAAGATCTATTTGCTGGACGTCTCTCTTTTATTTATATAGCTATACCAAAAAGAAACCTTCTTTTGGGACACCATGTAGGTCGGTTTGAAAAATGGACTTTGCATCGATTAAAATGTTTTTAAAAATATTCTTGATAATAATTGAGATATTTTTGTTGCAGAAATATGGAAATATACAAATGTGTTTATATGTGTATTTAGATAGAAGCACATAGGGGAATGGAAAGATGTATGCTTGGCATTACTAGACGGGATAGAAAGACCTGCACATGGATCAGAGAACAAACGAAAGTGAATGACATCATTGGAAGAATAAAGCAATTGAAATGGAAGTGGGCAGGCCATGTATCGAGGCGATGGGACGAAAGATGGACCAGGGCGGTCGTGGACTGGATACTGCTTGATCGTAAACGTCCCCGGAGAAGACCGAAAACACGATGGACTGATGATATTATTAAGTATTTTGGACCTGAATGGCAAAGGAAAGCTCAGGACCGCGAGAGTTGGAAGCATGCTGAAGAGGCCTTCATCCTGCAGTGGATTGATACAGATTGATGATGATGATAATGATAATATATATATATATATATATATATATATATATATATATATATATATATATATATATATATATATCACAAGATATTCATCACAATAAAGCACATCTGCAGAAACTCGACACAAAAAAGATCAAGGAATCCAACATAACAGAGGAATGGGAAAAGGAATAGGCAGATACAAGGAAAAAATTCCACAAAAAGCACAGGAACTGATCCCATTGAAAAAGAACACAAAACACCCTTGGTGGGACTCGGAATGCGAAAGTGCACTGCAGCGACGCAAACGAGCATTTTAGTACAACACCAAAAAATCTCCAGAAAGTCAACAGCTTTCTGACGTGATAAGACAGACCGTAAAGTTTATCAGGCAAACTAAGAGGAAGTACATGAAGGAACAACTAGATTCTATAGAGTATAATTTCCGCAATTATAACACGAGGACACGAGGATTATAGGACTTTTGCAAGAGAAATTTGTGGATAGACACTACAAAATATTTGCTTCAGAAAGTGGAATGGGAGATTAGCGCTAACCAATCGGAGAAGTGTCAGGAGCTAGCACACTATTTCTCTGATCTCCTCAATTGCCCCGAACGCGACAAAGATTTCCCAAAGAAAATTGTATCCATAACCACTCAGAATCACCACCACCAACACAGGAAGAAATCCACAGGTACATACGCAAACTAAAGAATAACAGGTCATCAGGTGAAGATGGTATCACCGCGGAACTATTGAAAAACCTCGGACCAAATTCACTGCAGGAACTTACGCAAATTACTACGAACATTTGGCAAACAAAAAAATACCAGATGAGTGGAAATGTGCTCTTATCCACCCGCTGCACAAGAAGGGAGACAGAACAGATGTGAACAACTACAGAGGAATCTCCTTACTACAAGTCACTTATAAAATCCTCTCAGCATGCCTTCTCCAGAGAACACAAAAACAATTGGAACACAAAATTGGCGAGTACCAGGCAAGCTTTCGCCTGGTCGCTCATGCACTGAACAAATATTTAACTTAAAAACAATATTAAAATACAAAGCTATCAGGAACGTCCTAATCATCTGCACGTTCGTGGACTTCAACAAAGCATACGACTGCATCGACCGAAAATCTCTGTTCAACATCCTGGAAGAACAAGGACTCGACCCCAAAACACTACGATTGATCAAGCAGACACTGACTGACACAACCTCTAAAGCGAAATATTATTATATTCCGAACCCTTCCTGATTAAAACTGGAGTACGCCAAGGAGATGGGTTATCCCCACTCATCTTCAACCTGGTCCAGGAAAAAGTCATAAGGTAATGGGAAAAAGAACTGAAAAATCAAGGACACTGGAAACCAATACGACTCGGACGATCCAAAAACAACATGAAATATCATGCCTGGCTTTCGCAGATGACCTAGTCATACTCGCAGACAATGAAAAAAGGGCAACCAAACAGATCAAAGTCCTCAAGGAATGTGCAGAGAAAGTCGGCCTACAAATCTCCTTTCAAAAAATCGAATTATTCTGCTCAAAATTAGATGTCCTAAATTTGAACACCAAATACGGCAAAATAAATAGAGTCACTCACTTCAAATGCCTGGGCGAGATCCTCGAACGCACAGGAGGAGAGAAACTAGCACAGAAGACTCGATTACAGAAGATGAAGAGGGCATACGGCAAGACACAGAATATCTACAATAAGAAATGCCTATCCACACATAAAAGAAGAGCGCAAAATTATGAGGAAAATTCTCGGTCGAAAACTGACAGGAAGAATACAGACTACATTCTCGAAAGACCACAGAGAGAATGACCAACATAGCGACGGACATAAGAAAAATAATATTGAAATTCTATGGACATATCAGTAGACTCCCACCAACAAGACTCACCAATAGAATTCTTACATACATACAAAGAGTCAAGTCAGAGCTGATCTGGGAAAGGCATAAATGGGTCCAACAGAGATTGAGGATAGAAGAACGTACAGACACAAAATACACATGTGGAACGTTGCATCAGAGAGCGAAGTTTCGAGGAGATCGGGAACAAAGTGGAAGGAGGAAAGAAAGAGAATCCATGGAGAAATGATGAGAGAGGTGTGGAGGATCAGAAATATATATATATATATATATATATATATATATATATATATATATATATATATATATATATATATATATATCATCATCATCAGCCCGCATCGATCCAGTGCAGGATGAAGGCCTCTTCAGCATGCTTCCAACCTTCACGGTCCTGGGCTTTCCTCTGCCACTCGGGTCCAATATACTTAACGATGTCATCAATCCATCGTGCTTTCGGTCTTCTTCGCGGACGTTTGCGATCAAGCGGTATCCACTCCAGGATTGCCTTGGTCCATCTGTCGTCCCATCGCCTCGCTATATGGTCTGCCCATCTCCATTTCAACTGTTTTACTCTTCCAATGATATCACAGACTTTTGTTTGTTCCCTGATCCATGCGCAGGACTTTCTGTCTCGTCTTGTACTCGTGTCTTAGCTTTGTTAATTCCTTTGTTTTCTTCCAGGGTTTTTTGCACTAGCTGCATATTGAATCGGCGCGTGTCCTCTCTGATACGTTTTCTTATAGTTTTGCAGAGCTCAGTGTACTCGACCCTGCCAAAAGGACTACCTGCATTTCTCATTGCTCGCCGTTTCTTCATTAAATCAATGGTCTCACAGGAGATTTTTGTTTGTTTGAGACATTTTTCCTCTGGTGCTATTGAAGCAGCCGTTTGAAGTACATTGTTGGCGATTTCTTCATATTGAACTGATATTTCCACGTCCTCTGGATCTTGTAAAGCAGCAAACCGGTTTGACAAAGCAATCTCAAAATCGCTTCCTCTCTCCAGCAGTTTTCCAGAATCCACCTTGCCCTTCTTTGATCTTACCATTCTTTCGCGCTCTTTTCGACAGTCAATCCGAACCCTTGCTCGTACCATTCGGTGGTCACTTCCAACATTAAAATTGTTAAGGACAGTACAATTGGTAAATATTGTTTTATCGTTGGTCATGATGTAGTCAATTTCGTTTGTGAGCCCAGATGGACTTTTCCATGTCCATTTTCTGCTGATATTTTTCTTATAGAATGAATTCATAATATATAGTTCTTGTCCTTCAGCAAAATCAACTAATCTGTCACCTCTATTGTCTCGCTCACCAGTTCCATATGGGCCAGTTGCATTTTCGTCTGTTCTTGTTGTTCCAATTCTGGCATTAAAATCACCCATCAGGATTTTGTACCTACATTTCTCCTTGTATAAAAGCTGGACCACATCATCATAAAAATCCTCAATTTCCTCATCTTTATGGCTTATAGTTGGTGCATAAGCTTGGACGATTTGAAGCCTAAACTTTTTATTCAGCTGAATGACGCATTGGGCTAATCGGTCGGATGTACTTTCAAATTTTACCACACTGTCCTTCAGCTTTCGATTGATGAGGAATCCAATTCCGCCACATCGGCCATTTTCCGTACCTCGAGTGTAGACTACGTGTCCAGTTGGTTCCAGTTTGATTAACTCTTCACCCTTCCTTCGTATTTCACAGAGCCCAATAATATCCCAATGTATGTTGTCAACTTCGATTAACAGTTCTTGCAATCGGGCCTCTGTTTTCATAGTCCGTATATTTAACGTTGCAATGTCAAAAGTCCAATGGCAGCCTGATCTAACCCGGTGATTCTTAGCACCCTCTGTCTTGGGGCAGGTCTTCCCGCTGCCGTAGGTAGTTGCCCCTTGGCCTCCGGGGAATGAGGGCCGTGTTTGAGGTTGTACTGTCATATTTCAACATATTGAAATACCATGTTGAAGGTATGGACCGTAATCTGCCACGCTGGTCCAATGCGGGTTGGCAGATTTCGGATCATGTTAGTCTGAGGCCTCTGCTTTGACCTGTCCGCCAGGGGTGACCCTCTCAGGAGCATAGACTCCAGACGGCATAGCTCAATGTTTCATTGCCCTACTCAAACCCCTTTACCACGTCAAGGTCTGATCCACAAAGAGGATATATATATATATATATATATATATATATATATATATATATATATATATATATATATATATATATATATATATATATATATATATATATATATATATATATATATATATATATATATATATATATATATATATATATATATATATATATATATATATATATATATATATATATATATATATATATATATATATATATATATATATATATATATATATATATATATATATATATATATATATATATATATATATATATATATATATATATATATATATATATATATATATATATATATATATAAATACACAAATAAACACATGTTTGTATTGCCATATTTTTATATTTTTGCAACAAAAATATATCAATTATTATCAAGAATATTTTTAAAAACCATTTTAATCGATGCAAGTGCAAGGTATAGAAAAGAGTTAGAAAATATACCTTTAGTTTTTTTACTGCTAAAGTAAACATCGTTTATACCAGTTAATTATTTTGTTATTTCAAATTATTTCATTGTTATTATTTCAATTATTTCAAGTTATTTCATTGATTTAATTCTGCCTTCGTTATTTCTTTCGATTCTCATCGTATATATATATATATATATATATATAGGGGGGGCCAAACCATGTTAACTGGCCATTTTGGTTTCTTGCACCCACTGAATCTTGCACGGGTGCATCCTTAAATCTTTGTGAAGGACGCGAAGCACTGGCGATCTCATCAATATTTTCATCGGTTCCCGTTGACCTCCGACGGCCGAGGAAGCGTTTATTTAACGTTAAACCAGTTTCCTCAGACACTGCTGCACGCGCAATTTGAATTATCGAAATCTACGGCGCGCAATAATGTTGTCGCGGTAATACGCACACAAAATGAGCACTCCTCCCGTGTAACACTGCAAGGTGACTAAATTACAATGACCCCTCGTACCAAATTTTCTACATCGCAACCAAACATTAACATCTCTTTCAATCACCCTGTATCTCACAGTGAAGGAAAAGCTTTAACCGATAGGTACCGCATTTCAATTACGTATCATTTTACTCGTGTTTATTACAGTAGCAACTGTTTGCTTATATACAAACTCAATGGAACATTCGGTAATTATAACTTTCGGCGCTGATAAAAACAACTTGTAAAAATGACTACTTTTCAAACAATTTCACAGTAAGCACTAAATATGATTAATGACAGAAAAGTTTCGATATATCGACAACTGTCATATTTTTGTTTCCGGTAGCAAAGCCAAAAAAAAATGTAGTCATTGTGAAACAATAATTTCAATGCGTCATCTGATTGGCTCAATATGTATATTCAGTATTACATATATGACTATGAAGAAAAACTTCTGGTCTTTGATAAGACAGCTAAGCCAAGAGCTTTCAAAAATTCCTGATGTTATAAAACATCGATGACAAAACAGAATCGGCGTTTAAATGAGCTAAAACATTCTTGAGAAATCTTCATTGGAATAAGTCTTTGATCGGCTTGACACGGCCGATCGAGACGTTTACAGTACCAGCAAGTTTGCGAACCTCCATTCGGTGATCAGTTAATATGACATTGATTTTTATGAGGATATTTTTGGTAATAGTGGTTATTGGGCGTCCCGTTCCGTTGCATTCATCTTTTTTACTGTCAAAAACGAACGTTAAGGTCGAAAATAAAGTCTTAGAGTCGAAAGGTCGAAAACAATTTTTTAGAAAATATCAAAATGTGTTTGCTTTACTGGATCGCCACAAGCAAGCAACTAAAGACATTCATTAGAAACTTCGTAGCACACCATCTAACGAATCATATTTAACAAATATCATACTCAATTTACTTACTTACACCATCTCTGTGTCAGGTCGAGAACTTTTAGAACGACTCTCGTATTAAAAAATAATCACTTATTGGATATAATTTATTTCGTTAAAAAAGGACAACATTGTCGCAATCAAGAACATCTAATAATATCAGGGGATAAATTTAATCCAGCAGATGGCTTACCTTCTTACCCGAATTTGTAAGGAGATTCACTAAGAATTAACCAGCACAATTTTAATGAATTTTTTAATGTCGATGATAATCTGCAAGTAGAGCATCCAAAACTAATTGAAACTTCTAGAAAAACTTCTTTACTATCCGAAAATCTAGCTGAAATACAGCACACTCAACGAATCTGAAGAAAACCTTCCTACATTAGAAGGAGAAGGCAGTATCTTAATTATAGTAAGATGGACATAATCACTTGAAAATATTTACCAAATGTCAACAAGATGACAAGGCTTTGGAAATTATATCTAGTATTTTTAGTTATTTATTTAGTTAGCATTCGTGAATTGGTTTTCTTATGGCATTTTCCATTTTTTTTTTGCCGACCGACGATTCTTGCAATTTCCCTTAGTGACCTTACGTCTTTCCGCAATGTTAAAATCTGCACTCTTTCAGCAGCTGTACAATGGACGCTACAACCCATTTCGAGCAAAATTATTATTCGCCCAAGTTTGTTTTTTTAGTTTTAAAGCTTGAAATAAATAAAACCTGGGGATAAATTAAAAGCAAAACGTAAAGAGACAATATTTACTGCTTTATAACTTTTATGGCTCTATTTTTATGACCACATTTTCATGTTTCCATTATGTTTTTCCCCTTTTTGTTATATATTTGTATTATACGCTAGTATAGGTATATTTGTATTAAACGCTTCCTCGGCCGTCGAAGGTCAACGGGAACCGATGAAAATATTGAGAAAGTGAGAGTGTCCGTGCGTCAACAACCAAACTTATCGACTTGAAAGCGCGCAGCTGCTTTAAATGTGATGAGATCGCCAGTGCTTCGCGTCCTTCACAAAGATTTATGGATGCACCCGTGCAAGAAACCGAAATGGCCAGTTAACATGGCTTGGGCCCCCCTATAAATATATATATATATATATATATATATATATATATATATATATATATATATATATATATATATATATATATATGTCATATATATCATTTACGATGAGATATATATATATCATTTACGATGAGAATCGAAAGAAATAACGAAGGCAGAATGAAATCAATGATATAATTTACAAACAATTTGCTAATGACAAACTAATAATTAACTGGTATAAACGATGTTTACTTAGCAGTAAAAAAACTAAAGGTATATTTTCTAACTTTTTATAACATTTGCCATCCATAAATATGTTTACCTCTGTATCTCTGTAACAGTTCAGAACAGGACCCATGTTTATAGAAACTTTTATATTAATTTTCGGTCCTGAATATGTAGCTGAAATATTCACATTTCCTGAATGAACGTTAATATGTATATATATATATATATATATATATATATATATATATATATATATATATATATATATATATATATATATATATATATATATATGTGTGTGTATACTCATTGACGTACACCGTACATTTTTACATTTTTGTATCACAACGTAATCACCGTTCAGTTGGATACACTTAGTCCAACGTTTTAATATATTTTGTATCCTAATAAAATACGATCTTCTTTGGCGCAGATTCGCCTAGGAAAACCCACTGTTTGGACTGTTCTTTCATCTCTGATGTCCTGTGAAGAATCCATGTTTCGTCAATAGTTATGAACGGACGCCAAAAATCATTCCGATTGTGTTTTAACAGTTGTGTTTTAAAGTTGACACATGTGGGTGGTGTTGCATTGTCAATTGTGTGCAATCGCGGCACCCATCTTGCGCAAAGCTTTTTCAAATCGAAATGAGTTGTAAAAATATTCAGCTTCCGTTCAATTGAGATGCCCACAGTATCAGCAATCTCACGCACTTTCACTCTTCGATCGGTTATAACTATATCGTGGAGTTTTTCAATCATTTCCGAAATGGTAACCTCATGATTTGGATAGTTTCTATCAAAAATGATTATACGGCTACGTTGAATTCA
This sequence comes from Cosmopolites sordidus, assembly GCA_031761425.1. Taxonomy (NCBI): domain Eukaryota; kingdom Metazoa; phylum Arthropoda; class Insecta; order Coleoptera; family Curculionidae; genus Cosmopolites; species Cosmopolites sordidus. Next base: position 14,775 of record JARFXV010000536.1, read on the forward strand.
GTTGTCCAATATTTTATGGTTGATAACGAAGGTGCAGAGTCCACATATTCGATATTCAATCTCTTTCTACTGTTGCAAAATCACAAAAGTTGTTCTATTTAAATGGCTGCCATTCACAAACTAAACCACGCAGAGACTTGATAGTATTGTTGTGAAATGTTATATTTACCAAAAATATCACTTTTTAAATATTAGCAGCGCCATCTCTGGCCTATGACAGGTACATATCATATGCCCTCGCATGTATATTAAAGCCTTCGGATTCGAGGAACAATAAAGAAATCATCACAAAATGTTAAAACTTGTGTCCAATGTGGAAATTCTATAGAAAAAACAATCACATTTTTATTTTTTGCATATTTAAAATAAAGAGCACATTATATATAGTGTAACACAATCAATGTTTGTGACTAAAAAGTTCTTATATATTATAAGCAAATTTATATATTTTAAGCAAAATAAAACAATATAATGATGAAAAAGTATCAATATATGATGAAAAATAAATTTTTCATATAAAACTTAAAAAATATAGCCATTTTTGGTAATCATTAATTATTCGTAAACAATTATTATCGATTTGTCTGTGATTCGCATGCTAACAGTGGAGTTCTATCATTCGGCGTACCATTTGTTTCAGGCTCCTCAGTGGCTTCAAGCGTATCTTCTACTATTTCAATTGCCGGAAATGGCGGCTTACCAATTGATTTTCTTATCTGAAAAGCAAGTCCTACTCCGCACATAATTACCCAACCAATTATCATGGAAATATCTAAAAGAAGGATGAGACTTACTGCGTTGTTTGCAAAACATTTCTTAAAAGTATACCTGTTTTATTAAATGGAATGGTAGTATTCAAATTTGTAACTGCTAATCTTCTGAAAACATTAATGAGAATATACTGAATGTGGCTGTTGTTAAAAATCGATACACCGACAATAAAAGCGTAAGATCCCACAAAACTAAGGGCTATCATATTACCGTAATGAGGTTTGATCCAAAGCAATGTTACGAATATTATTAATATAAATATAAAACAAAAGTTGAACCAGACATCCGTCATAAAACCCGTTAAAGTACCTAAAAATAATTCTTAACAATTATGTGTAAAATACTGAGTACAGAGAAACAAAAAAAGTACAACACGGAGGATGTATTTGAATCAAAATGAAAATAAACGCATTGTACAGCAAATTTTGAACACAAATACTGATACACATTCTAAATTTTAAAAAATACTAAGCTACGAGATCATACACCATGTTGTTTCAGGCAATTATTCGAATTCGAAAAGGTAACCAGTTAGTTATCGGTATGATAAGAGCAGTATTTACTTTTCTAGAAATATGAAGAGGTTTAGACATTATTGTTTTTACCGTTATGAAGATCTGGATAAGTTGCTATGAGAATCACAGTTATGCACAAGTACGAGATTCTGATCGTAATAGAAGTATTTAAGGATGTGACGAACGAAATAGGCTTCCTGCTTTAGGAAATAAACATGAAACAATCCAGCGTGATATTTTAGTCCCAGTTGCGGGTTGGGCTATTCCAAGGATCACTGTTAATTGACATTTATTTGCGATGGGAATATGCTTTTATCGATCTTATTAAGGGGCCTATTCACTTGAGCACGAACACGAATTTGAGCCGTACTGAATGCCTCGGGTCAGGAAAAATGTATTCTACATGAGGACGCATGAGGCTTGACGACAGTGATCCAATTTTTGATTTTTCTTTTGGAAATGATATTTGAAATATAAGATACTAAATACATATTTTCAAAATAAAATACTTTTTTTTACATAATATATATTTTTTTAGTTATAATATAGAAGACGTTTTTTAAGGTGTTAAATGAGACTTAAGTAAAACCAATTCTTCAAACATCTGATAACTCATTTTTCTTCGATGGGGTCTCATTATCATCACTCGAAAGAGAAGAGTCGCTTTACAGGGGCGACAAAGCAAAAAAAAAAAAATCGACAAACAGTTAGACAGATGTCCTAATTATTTAAGTATAAAAGTGTTTCTGTCAGCGGTGCTGACAGTAGACCCTGTTTTGTCGCCACTAGCGGCTCTAGCAATAGAGGAATCAGAGTCCTCGAAAACATGTAATAAGATTCGTCTTTTGTCTTTTTTTATGTCCTCTCCATTGCTCTTTAAAGTCTCTGATTTTTGTTTTTCAGATCGATTAATTTTCCGAGTTTCAATCAGGATAAGCGGTTTTTACCTGTTCTTTAAATATTTTTGGTGCCCATTTAATTTTATAGAACTGATGGGACACTGAGGCTAATATTGCATCATTTACTGCAGGCTCAAACTGTAAAAACTTTTTAAAACGTTTATTTAGATTTTCTTCTAAGATATCTAACAAAGCAACACATAAAAAATGCATTTCATGGCCCTTAAAATGAGCTAATTTAAGGCTTTTCATGGTTTCATTAAGGCGCTCCTGTACTGCTAAAAGGTCTATTATGGAATTATAATAAGAGTTCCATCGGGTTGCGCATGGAGAAGTTGATGACTTCTCTGTCAATTTCAAATATGTTTCACATACTTTTAGTGATCTAGAACATACATTCCAGAGAGCTTGGCACTCTGCTAAGGCCGCATTATGCAGTTTTTTATTAAAATTGTTTTTCAGTCTTACTTGTTTACAGTCTGTATTGGCAACCAAATGCAAAGTATGTGTAGCGCTTCTTTCATGTCCTGGCAGTAGGAAATCATCACTTTCCGGTTCTGAAGAAGGATCCGGAAAAAGTTCTGCTAGCAAATCATCATCATTAATCTTCATCAAGTGATGTTTTTCAAGAACTTTTTCATGTGAAATGTTTTTAGGATTCGTGGCTAGAATATCTGAATCAGATTTTCTAAATACTTCAAAAGCCTTAGCCATATTTGATCCATTATCAACTTTAACAACTCAATTTTCAATCAACTTTCAATTTTAACAACTCAAATTAATAATGAATGAATGTATATACGCTATCATTTCGGCAACTTTATCGCACATTTGAATCTTCTGCATACAATGGTGGCACTTTTCCTCTCAAAAGTCTCATTTTCAATCCAATGGACTGTAACCCCCAGATAGCTTGTTTTAGAAGAAAACCAAATATCAGCTGTGGTGTACACAAACCATCTTTATATTTTCTTTCGATTCATCTTATTCATCACTAATTTTATTTTTGACTGAACTACGCATAAAACTTTTAGAGGCTTCGTTAGTTGCTGTGCACCTTCAATTAAAGCTTTAAATGAATTGTACTCCACTATTGATACTGGTAACATAGATTCAGCAATAAATTGTACCATCTACTTGTCCAAGTTAACGGATTTTGGTACACTTGTAAGAGCAGTCTGAACCACTACTATTCTCAGTACATTTTCTTTTTTCGAATTTGTATCTTTAAGTTTTGTATACCCTTGCTACATATCTGCATGACCTTTCCTCTAAAATTAAAAATATATAATTCAAAACACAGAAATATGCCTGGAGAAAAAGGGGAGAAATTTTTACCCAGTCATGGAACTGCTTTTACGATTTAAAGAAATATTTTGAAACATTAATTGAACTATTCTGAGTCCCAGTTTGTTATACCATTGAATTTTTATTTCACTAGATATAAAGAAACTTTAATGTTTCTAACGAAAAAATCCATAAGTATAGGTAAGTAAACAATATTGTAAGTATACCATTATTTTATGGTATGCTTGTTGTCTCTGTGATGTCGTAACGTCAAAAACGTGTAAATAGTATTTAGTATTTCCAAAATACGTATTTTGTATCTGTATTTCAAATAATTTTATCTCAAATAAGTCTGAGACGCGATGGCATTTGAAAAACAACATTTGAGGCACTGCCTTCTGATCGACTTTCAACTGAAAAAAAAATACTGAGGAAGCTCAGGACCTGATTTGTGCAGGTCTGAAAGATAAAGCTGTTGGTAAAGTACAGTACTTCTAAAAAGTGGTTCAATATATTCCGAACTGGAAACTTACAAATTTGGAGGATGAACAATTGATAGTACTGGAAGAAAATGTCATAAACTGCTAATGCTCGGATAAGAACGCGGAGTAACATCGCAGGCCATTTCTAAACATTTACATGAGCTAGAGTACATTGAAAAGAAGAGTCATTCGGTTCTTTTTAAACTCACAACTGAGAATAAGGGTAGGTACTTTGAAATTGTTGTGACATTGCTCTTCAGATTAAAAAAAAAACTACTTCTTGCATAAGATTGTGACCTGTATCGACAGGTGTATCCCCTATGATAACACAAAGAGGCGAAAATCGTGGGTTAATTATGGTTAATTATGAAGACATTAACCAGTACCGCAAAACCAAATGTCCATGTTAAAAAGGTGTTGCTGAGTATAAGGTGGGATTAAGACTTAGCCCGTTCGGAGTTTTATCTCTTCCGATTCCTGCAACATCATCTGGTTGACAGTTGCTTCATCGAAACTCGAGAAAAGGCTCAATGACCTTTTAACATCAAAACCACCAAGTTTTTTCGATCTGGAATTCGACAACTGCCTGAAAGCTGGTGAAAATGTATAGAAAGTAAGCGATATTACTTCGAAGATTAAGTTTATATTTTTTCATAAATAAATATAAAATGTAGTCACAAACGTCCGAGAATTAAATAGAGGATCTAATAAATCAAATTTACTTTCCTCTAAAATCCGAACATTTAAAATAGTTTTATAAGTATTGAAATTGTAATTGTTTTGCATTTTTTTCTTTAATACGAGACACTAAACATGGATTTATTTAACTGTCAGTATTCGTAAAAACGACAATTATGAGAAGTGAGACTTATCACATAAAACATACCAATTCCATACATCCAAAAAGATGCTATGATAAATCCAAATAAAATAAATCCGGCTTGGATCACAACTTTGGGTTTGTTAAATCTCCTGTGATAATATAATAATGCTATGCTGGTAAATATCCCAATAAATAAAGCAATCCATAACTTTCCTATAAAAAGTGGTTTATAAAAACCAAAAAATACATGTTTATTAAATAAAGCTAACCTTGTAATGGATGATTGTCATGTATGCTCCAAAAAATGTAAGTCACCACTATACCAAAGGTAAAACCGGATAAGGAAATTGCAACTTTAAAAAAGTGATGTCCAAAAAACAAAATAAAAAAGCCACATATTATTAACATTGAGTATGTTGCTCTCCATACAACTCCATCTATAAAAATGAAATCTATAGTGAGATAAAGCAGCCGTGTGATATTTCATTCTTTCCTGATAAAACTAGCAATATTATTAGCAAAACGCGCGAATAACACTGTAAACAAGGGATTTGGTGTATTCAACAATATTCTGTTTAGTGAAGTTTTCATACCAAGGATTCCAACATAAGAATTGCCGGAAAAAAATGCTCGCGAGATAGTTTTTCAAAATAATCACCTTTCAATATATACACGGTTATCCAATAAAAGTGTCAAAATGGTGCCCTGAATGTTTCTTTTAAAGTCAAGAATTGTTTGGGGTCTGTCAGATTTCAATGACTTTTTGTAGTGTGGAATAATTCTCCTGAAAGTTTCCTAGTGCTTGTTCTAGGATCTGTAGCCTCAGTTGCTCTTAAATTATCGGCATCGAGAGACCGTGGACGACTTGATCTTCCTCTATCTTCAAGACCCCTCTCCCCTTCTGCCTCCCTAAACCAAAACCGAGCGGTACGGATTGATGCGACACCCTCCTTATTTCACACGCGACTTATTTCACCCATTTTAACGTTTCTGTTAAAAAACGCCTACTGAATATTTCGCAGTGAAATCATTTTAGTACTGAAGAAGGAATCTATCTGTCGGAGCAAATAGTTGAGTTTGAGGAGTGATGTACAATCCTTTATTTATAAACGTAATACTTTTGTTACATGTTCGTAAATTAATTAGGCGTCTTTCTATTGCCGATCGAGCCAAAACGACCCGTGCGAGTCCGATTATGCTATGAGAAACAAATATATACCATATGAAGGGTCCAGGGGAAAAACGATGAGGTCGATTTTTTCTGATTTTGAGGTTTTTGCACCATTGAGGTGCAAGAGGCGGCTTATTAGTGAAACTATAACTCTGCTAAATGCCAATTTAATATGTCAACAAAAAAGTACTGAAAAACCTATTTTAATAAAACAGGTTCAGAGGAAAAATGATGAGGGTCCGAGCAAAACCGGGGAAGAACGACGAATGTGTGTTCGTCCCTCCAATCTTCCTACCACGTGGCATGCGGAGTACCTTTGTTTACATTATTTATTTCATTCTTTTCTTATCAGAACTAATCAAAAATTTGATCATATCAGTTTTGTTAATCCTCTATAATAGTTTTTTATTCTCAGATAATATTAGATAATTAATATAATATAAACATTAAAATTTTATATTAAGATACTATGGACAGTGGTTGTGAGTTAAGTGATATAGTGGAGAATGTTACGGAAAAAACTAACAAAAGAAAAAAACATGGATGAATAAAAGAACTAATGAAGAAGCTCAGATTATCATCACGTGAAACAGGTAAAAATTTCAATTGCAAACGTTTTAAATGTTTTGAAGTAGTGAATGAGATCGGGAGAAAACGTATAATTACTGAATTTAATGGGATGGGTACTTACGACGAACAAAGCAGTTACCTGAGTGGTCTTGTATCTGTACTGCCTGTACTTAATAGTGGTGGATCAAGTAAACATTCCTCGGTTTATAATTACCGGGTAGGAATATTAAAAATGGTGCTTTTGAAGACGTTCAAATTTGTTATAAAGGTTTTATAGCTATACACGGTATAACACCACGACTACAAAGCTCTTTATCATCAACTGGAGCTAGTCCTAAAGATATGCGGGGGAAACATAACACCAGACCCCATAAATTAATGGACGAAACGGTTATGAACATTAAGGACTTCACCAAGTCTTTAAAAGGTCGACAGTCACATTATTCGTTAAATGATACTAAGAAACCTTACTTGCCAGAGGAACTCAACACTGCCAAGATTGCCTCGATGTGTAATCCGAATCATCCTGAAAATAAACTATCCTACGAAAACCTTAGGACAATTTTAACAATGATTTTAACTTTGCTTTTGGTTATCCCCGGAAAGATACTTGTAACACTTGCGACATTTTCAAATCTGTTAAAAAAATTGAATGATTCTATTAAACTTACAATAATTGAGGAGATCAAGAAACAAAAGAAGATGAGCTGAAAAGTTCAGACGTAGCACTTATGTAGATGGACTAGAATGTACTAGACTACACTATTGAAAAAACTAGCGAAGATACATCGATTATGAAGATACTGGGTAGATAACTAAAGATTGTTAGTTTTTATTTTAGCAAACATGTTATTATTTTCTTACTTTTTTACTACATACCGACTTCATAAAATTTTAATATTTTGACACCTAGGTATTTAATAGAAAGCTTAAAGAAATTTATTAAAACAAAATTGTATGTACCTAATATAAACTATTTTCTGTTTTATAAATTTTTTTATAAACAGCCCATTTTTATCTTTATCTTTGAAGGTTTTAACTATTTACATTATTTTTTACATTTTATAATGTTCCAATCTTAAATTTATACATTTTAACAATTTATGGTTGATTTTTTCTTAATAAATATTAGGTATTTTATCAAAAATGTTTTAAACTGAAATGCAATTTTTGTTTATTTAAATGCCTTTTGGTTACTTTTGTTGGTTATTTTTATACAAACTCTTAGGTAAGGGTTTGTGGTAGTAAATCAAGTCATCAGAATGATGAATTTCATAAAATCATAGTACTACGACTTAAAAATTTGTTTATCGATTTCTCAAAAATTGCAAAAAAAGACCTTCATCGTTTTTCCCCTGGACCCTTCATAAATCAGTATGGAATTATTCACACTGAACGTCGAGCGAGTCCGGGCCGGGCCGAGTCGTTCAGTGTGAATATCCACATAATGATACATGCGTTTATTTGTAAAACGGAATTGGGCTCGCTCGGCTCGGCTCGGCTTGTCGAGCCAATCGCTCGACTAGCAGTCATTAAAGAAAGAGATAATGGATTACGATCCATTATAATGGATAATGAAACGTAGTTTAAAAATTACTCGATTAATAACAGAAACCTTAGAACTTTTAAAAGCTTTTACTGAAATAAAAAGACAATTATGACAACTTCCAATATTAATAGTTTAGAAAAGTCGACAAAACCATATATGATCCTCATCCCCCAAAGCAAAACAATCGACTTCCAAAAGGTTGGAAGATGAATAAATATGAAGCTCTAGATGGCAAAGTGTTTTGAACCCAGTTTACCTCGCCTAATAGAAATGAAAATGTTAAGATTTTATTATCGATCCCTATTTTCATTAGCACATTTTCTTGACGTGTACTAACTAAATTATTATAAAAGTTAAATTTTATTTTTGTAACGACATAAGAATAATATGTAATTTCAAATAAATAATAGACAGGATGTAAGGGATAGTATTTCAATAAATTTAACTAACAATTTTTTACATTTTCTTGAACAAAAAGTTTCCTTAAAATATGTATCTAAAATGCAACAATTTTCACGAAAAAAAGTCAGAACGTTTTTTTTTGCTACGTAACGTATAACTACGTAACGTAGCAAATACTAAAATATAATAAAAATAATAATAAATAATAATAAATAATAATAAAAATTTAATAATTTTATAGCCATTCATTCCATACGTTTCAGCATAAATCTGATTTGTTTTGTTACAAAAAAGAAAAACTTACACATTACTGTTGTTTAATGTCACAGTTTAAATTACCACCAAATATATTAAAATGTCTACCATTCCATTACTCGTGTAAGAAGCTTCGTCGGTTGATAAAATATTGATAAAAAAAAATGGATTCCTTTGCTTTTAACAAATAAATCATTCTTAATACTTTTGCCTATGTGAACACTCAGCGGGTAGGATTGCGTGTACCTTTTGTATATGATAAGGGTAGAGTTATTGCTTTTTTAGTGTTCCATGTACAATCTAATGGAAAACTCCAACTTATCGCGCAATACTTCGAGTACTTCTTTAATTTCATTTTCTTGAAATTTTGGAACCACACCACCCGTATTCAAGAGTCTCAAGATTGATAAACTTGGACAAATGGTTGCCGAGTTGGAAGTGGCCTTTCTAGGTATTGTTGCCCGTAAATATGCTCTTTGGAATTTTGGAGAGCTTCTCCATAAATAAGAAGCATTGTGATATTCGCGTACAGCATTTTTTTTGGTTTTAAATGAAATTGAAATGCACGCACTAACACACTGTAATATTTTTGGTCGCGATGTTGATATTTGCTTAAAATGCTAATTATTTTCATAGCTTTTCGATTGGTGATTTAGTAATTTTACTTTTTTTTTATAGGGAACCCTTAGGTTTTTACCACTAGTTGTAAGGAACTGTTTCTTTTAAATGATGTGAACTTCTTTTTTCAAAGTACATTTTGGGTAAATCATTTTACAATGTCATTAATAATAATAATAATAATCTTTATTGTCTGACAGAATAAATCCATTTATGAGACAATTCACAAAAAAAAATTACAAAGATAAAAAAGAAAATCAAGTCAAAAACAATGCTTATATAATAACAGACTTAGATAATAATAATAATAATAACCTTTATCGTTTGACAGAATAAATCCATTTGAGACAATTCATAAAAAAAAGCAACAAAAAAAAAGAAAATCAAGACAAAATCAATGCGTATAAAACAGACTTAAATAAAGCTACAACAACGATCCCTACAATTTATTATCGATTATTGCAACAGCCTCAAGGCGACAAACCTCGTGAACCGATCTGCAGATACGTTATTAATGTCAACATCGCAGCACAGATCATTGAAGAGCTTCATGGCCTGAAACAGAGGTGTCCTGACCATGAAGTTGGTTCTAGCATAGGGTAAATGAAAGGTGGGGCAGGATCTGATACACCTCGAAGGCACGTGGAAGCCCACCACAGATAGAAGTTCAGGGCAGTCAATGAGGGATCTACACAATTTATAGATGAACTGAAGAAGTAAATATTTTCGGCGACTAACTAACGATGATATTTGAAATTTCAACAGGAGACTATTCTGATCTATATGTCTCGTCGGATATCTTCCATCATGTCTGAATGCTAAAAACTTAGCGAATTTTCTCTGGACACCTTCTAGTTGCAATTTGTATCTGTTATACAAAGGGTTCCATACTACAGCACCATACTCCAACTTTGATCTCACATAACTGTGATACAGAGTTTTGAGTGTATTTATGTTGACGAAATCTGCCGAGTTCCGAAAGATGAATCCTAACATTCTCATTGCCTCACTCCGAATGTGGCTAATGTGAGATGAAAAAGACATTTTAGTATCAAAAACAATTCCCAAGTCCCTGAACATCCCGACCCTCTCAATAATTAATCAGCCCTTATATAATATATTTCGATTTGAATATTATTTGTGTTCATTACAATCAGAAAAATTAAATATTGTGTTTCAAGTTTTATCTAATTTGAAAAAAAAAACTTACCAAATTCAATGCAGTCTTCTTCCCAATTTGAAATATTACATCCCCAAGAAATTGCAGGTACATAAATGGAGGTTCTGTTATTTAGAGTTGACACCATAGTGAATAAATATCCAGTGCGTCTATAAGAGCTGTAGGTTTGCTTGAATTTAGTGTAGCCTACATTTACAGGAAGTGCACTAGCATATTTACGAATATTATTAATAGTAAGCATTTTAGTAATAGTATCAAAATAATGGTCTTCAATGTCATTTTCTGTATTGATAAACATGTAATAAGGTATAGTAGATATGTCATAATTCTTACAGTTTGGAAACCACCCAGTATAAGTTGATGGAGGTTGACTAGTAACTGTTAATGTATTCTGATCGTACATTATTTTTTGATAAGGAGCTATTTCAGTTTCAAAACTAAGATTGCACCCCCCAGGAACTGGATCTAAAATTGTTAAATTACCTGATACACAATGCATATTTTCATCAGTATATTTAACTATAAATGAATTGCCATTCTATGCAACATAATTTTTATCATCAGATGTTTTAAATATTAATTAAATAAGCTTCAAATATAATTTAAAATTTAACAATAAGCTAATTCATCATACCTACCATTATTTTCATAAGTACTAACAACAATGAGAACATTTAATAATTTGCGTACTGGTTTAAACCTCTTCAAAAAAAATACTACTGGTCTGATTTCATAGTCAGAGATTATCATATTTTTTCCCCAATATAAACCAATATTAGTTCCATTGACATGTCCAGAGTGCTGTAGTTGTTTTGAATATGATAGAGTAACTTCTTCAATAATTGTATGCACTTGCAAAATAAAAAAACTGCAATTTTGGTTAAGCTGAAGTAATATAATATCTGTTGTTTCGTCTGACACAGTAAAATTTTGTATATAAGTGTCCTTAGATCCAGTAAACATTAAATCAACAGTTATATCTAAAATAAAAAGATAATTATATTACTTAATTCTATGGTTGATATATTTTTGCTTAGTATTGCTGTATTAAAATGTTCCGGTATTCATAAATAAATAAAAACTTACATGGTACTGCACGTGTACCATTCAATTCCAAATTTACAGTTACATGAAACTGAATTACAAGTAAAACAATATAGAGCCACAAATTAAACATTTTTAATTTTTAAAAATAATAATAAAAATACTGGAACCATAACCTCAAACCACACAGTGATATCATTCATATTGTCTCGCCTTCTCTGGGATAATCGATAAAGTTATTGTTTCCTTAGAACAGTTTAACTAGTGGTCGGTAGAGGCGTGTGGATCGCAATATGGTCGCCGGTAATCAATGAACGTGTAGTACACTACTATCGCGAGTAAAAATGTGAAAAATGAAGTTGAGAGTGAATGAATAATTTTTTTTTGAATATGGGTAAAGATCAGGAACTTTTGGAAGCCGCTAGAAAAGGAAATACCGCAATAGTAGAGAAAATTTTGGGACAAAGAGCTAAAAGGAGTGGTCCTCTTGCAAGGTGGGTTACAATCAGCTGTCAAATATATTGTTATTTGTTTTTAAACATCCTAATAGTAATGCATGTATTGATTTAAATAAATCAGGAGTAGGGCTTTTGTGTACTAATGAGTAATTATTTCTGATCATGTCAGTAGAAAAAAATAATATATATTCTAGGAAATTGTGGAAATTAAGGTTATATTAATTACATTAATAAACATTAATTGTTTTCTCTATGTTTCGTTATTCAACTATTAAATATTAAGTTATTATCTTAAAATAACCGAATACAATAGTTTTTATAAATGTTTTTGTATGAATATATATGAACGAAATGTTATGGTTATATGTTTAATAGTATATTTGTATGTGTAGTATAATATAATTTTTCCGTGCATATGACCTTGTTATTTAAACATTTTTAGTATTATGAACGATGTTAAGTAGAATGAACATTGGGTTTAGCAAGGATGAATTGTAATAATTTTTATACGTGTTTGATTTTATCCCATATTTCAACGATACGGAAAAACTTATTCATACAATAGTTCTGTTATTGGAGTTTATTAATCAAATATTGAAAATATGTAAAATTATATTTTCGTTCTTGCAGACATGCACATTCAACTAAACACCGCGAGAATATAATCGATCGATTTTGTTTTGGTAGTTTCGCCACACCCCAGGTTTTTACAGGAAAATTTACTCTTTTTCCTCCACAAGTCGTCTTTAATTCATTGCAAAATATATGTAAATAGTGGCAAATTCATAATTTAATTATTTAGGAAATATTAGAATTTTAATATGAACATGTCTTAAATATATGGAAAAGGTTTTTATAAACCGTTTCTGCTAATTTGGAAGTTTATTTTGATGAATTATTTTTAATTTTTTTTTTTTTAATTTTATTTTAAAAATTAAGTCTATTTTAGAAAAAAATATTGGATCCTATTTAATGTGAAATCAATATGCTCATTATCATAAAATTTTTGCTAAGGTAATGAAAAACGAATGAATTAATTTAAATTAAGGCCGTATCGGCATCTAAGAATATTTAGCAGTCATAACAGAACAGATTCGGAACGCTAGTATTTAAGGTTAACATTCTACTGCTAGGAAGAACATAAGATGATAAATCTACCATTAAGACAATACCTGAATGTTTAAGTTAGGTGTAAAGGGTCTACAAAAACAAATATACAATAAAACTTGTACTACTAATTGCTAGAAGTGAAGGTTCTCCGGAAAGTTCGTAGGGATTTTTCATTAGTAGTTCTTTTAACGCTTGTAAACAAAAAATTGTGTTTGATTAGTAATGTTTATTTGCATATGATTAATTGCTGTAGTATTTACAATGTTTACATTCTGATTTGCTTTGTTTTGCCTTCAGTTCGTTAAGTTGATTCAAATTGAAAATATCGGCTGATAACTTGCATTTTTTGCACAGCAAGAACGCTATCCAAATAAAAATCCAGATTTTTGCCATTTACGGAGAGGGTTCTGTTGGGAGACTATGATGCAAAAGTGGTTCCTTCCATAAACCGATTCCTCCCTCGCGATGTTGGAGTTCGGCTCGGAGCCTGTGGATAAATTTCATTATAACCCAGTATTCCGTTGGCATTAAGACAAACATTTTCGAACTATGTGGCAGGTTTGCTACAATATAGCCCGTTGTCCCACTTTTATGATATTTCTATTTAGTCCGCAATTTTTTAAACTTTTGGAGAATCCCTCTGCGGAAATTACAAAAGGTTCGATGTTCACTTTTTCAAGTTGCCAGATGTTCTTCAATTCATAAGAAAGATTCTCATACTTGGAAACCTTTTCCACCTCCGTTTTATGTATATTATGAGACAGTGGTATGACAATATCATTAATTGTTCTCCACTTTTCTTTTTTATTTATTAAGACTATATCTGGTCTATTGTAGTCGACAGCCCTGTCAGTTATTATCGGTCTATCCCAGTAGAGCAGCACATCGTCAGACTCTAGAACAGCTTGATGGCTGTATTTATAATACGGCGGAGTAGATATTGGTAAAAGACCATAATTAAGTGCCAGTTTTTGGTGGATTATTTTAGCAAGCTGATTATGCCTTCCTAAATATGCGTTTTCTGCTAAAGTAGGACATCCACCATCCAACTATGTGCTCAACAGTCTCTCCTATTTTACCATACTTTCGACATACATCTTCAGTGTTTTCTTTAAGGATATCTTTCTCGTAATTATTAGTTTTGATGACTTTATCCTGGATAGCAATAACAATACCCCCAGTTTCCGGATATAGTTGATTCTCGTCTAACCGGAGCAGAGAAGCTTTCTTATCAATAGTATTGCCATTTAATAATTCTACATATCTACCATGGATTGATTTATGTTCCCAGAGATTTATGTTGTTTTATATTGTTCCTTTTGATAGTGTAGTTTGCATGGTTCAGTTTTTCGAACTTATAAAATGTTAGCGAAACTTCTTTTCCTGACTAAGACATAATTCTTTGATATTAATAAGCCCTCTACCTCCATATTTTCGAGGAATGTATAATCTCAACACAGAAGAATTGGTATGCAAACAACGGAATTTTGTTAAAAGTCGTCTAGTATGCGGTCTAGCTCTTCCAGTTCTGTGTTTGACCACTTGACCACTCCAAATGAATATGTTAACACTGGTACTGCCCATGTGTTGATTGCCTTACATATATTCCCCGCTGAGAGTTTTGTATTAAGAAGCTTCGTTATTCTTTTCTTATATTTATCTTGGAACTCATGTTTGAGTGTCGTATGATTTAGCATTTGATTTTGTGCTATTCCCAGATACCGATAGGTATCATCCGGCTTCAATGAGTGAATCTGACAGAATGATTCCTGATTTTGTTTAACTTGTCCTTTTTGTATATTGACGATATAACATTTATCTAGACCAAAGGACGTCTTAATATCATCGCTGAATCTTTTTACGGTTTTACTAAGCGATTGGAGTTTGCTCTGGGACTCTGCGTACAGTTTTAGGTCATCCATATATAACAGATGTGATAATCTTCTGCTGTTTGTTAACTGGAACCTAAACCCGCTTGCAGACTGATTGAGAATCGTGGACATAGGATTTAGGGCCAGACAAAACCGCATTGGCGACAAAGAGTCTCCCTGGGAAATTCCCTTCTCAACGTTGAATGTTCCAGCATTTTCTCCCGATATCCATATATTTGTCTTCCAAGACTTCATTAAGTGAGTAAGCATTGCTCTGATTTTAGGGCAGATTTTGTAAATTTCCAAAACTTTAACTAGCCAATCATGAGGGACAGAGTCGAAGGCCTTACTGTAGTCAATGTAACATAAGTTAAGGTTACGCTTTTTTCTCTGGACGTGCTTCAGGGCAATTGCATCTATAGTAAGTTGTCATACACATCCTTTTTGTTCTTTTAGGATATTATTATCTAAACAGTAATGATATATTTTTTTGTTTACTTATGATGTAAGTAACTTATAAAGTGCTGTAAGACAAGTTATAGGTCGATAGTTATTTGGCTGCATCTTGTCATTTTTCTTATATAGTAAATATGTTTTACCCTCATAGATTCGGGGTTAGTTAGTGCTTTACTGAAGCAACGTGATAAATTGTCATGTATGGCATCTAAATATTTGATCCAGAAATTCTGGATTCTATCTGGCCCTGGTGCTTTCCAGTTTTGTGTTTTTCTTATGGCGTTACGGACTTCTTCTGTTGTAAATTCAGCCACATTCATTTCCCGTAAACCTTCTTGCAGGCTGCTGATGTGTTGTGACCCCTCCGGTACTTTCCAAGTTGTTTTCCAAAATTCGTAACATGTTGTTGGGTCGATGTTTTGGGTATTAGATTTACGAGGTTAATTCGTTTCAATTCATCTCGAAAACACTGTTTCTGATTTTTATAAAAGTGTGCTTTTTGCTCCTTCCTTTTTTTATTCTCATTATATCTACGCAACCTTGCTCCTTTGGCTATTGCTTTTTGTCTACATTGGTCTATATATGAAATTACTTGTTCCTTAATACGTATATCTATCCTTGCCTTTTTGGCTATGGCTTTGGATTTTCCGGTCACTTTTTTAGATGACTGGCCTTTCAAGTATTCTTTCATTATATCTGCATTTGCTGATGTATAATTTTGGCCAGCTGATTATGTCTTCCTAAATAAGCATTAGGTAGGTCTGTAGTTATTGGGTTGCTTGGCATCACCCTTTTTGTACAGAAGATATGTACTGCCTTCCATTAAAAAAATCGGGAAAGTATCAGGATTTATCATTACCTCTTTAAATGCACTAGCAAGTGGGCGGTGGGCAGCCGTAAAAGAGCTTTCCAGTTATGAGTTTTCTTCGACGGCGATGCAAATGTCAATCGCTGTGAAAGCGTTAAACTCCATTTCTGGGGGAGGAGTTGTGTGCTGTTCAATTGTTTTAATCCAAGGTGCCCATTTTTCATAGTCATCTGATCTTTTCCAAACCGATTGCCAATATTCTGTAAAGGAAGACATGTCCATATTCTCAAGTTCTGACCTGCTACTGCCTTGTTTCAGCTCTCTATACAATTTCTTTTGGCTATTTATGAATACTAAATTTTGGTGATTTCGTTTTTGTTTTAGCTCTCTGTGTAAACCGATCTTTAAGATCCAATGATTTTTCGGAAAAGTTTGGATCGTCGAAGCCAATGCCAGATTTATTGGCAATTGTTTTTGTTTTTTTCGTTACTTTACTTCATCGATTACCAGAAAGGTATTCTGAGATCAGGTTGACTTTCCTCCGGAAATCATCGATATTGTTTTCAAGGCGTGTTTTCCAGGCAGGCATATTTTTCTGGAAATTGTGCCTTCTCGCACGGGGGGTGTGGTTTTTGGCCTGAAATTTCGATCGCAGCCACTGCTGCACAGTACAACGCAATATGTATATCGCACATATCTAGTATCCCAGCAAGATGTGATTGCAGAACTTTATTGATCTGCATTAGAGTCATACGAGCTTTTGCAATATTTCAATTCACAATTTTGCAATATATTCGTATTGGAATTTTTGGCCTATTTAGTGGATTTGATCCAATAAAATGGGCCAAATTACTGTAAAACTTCTCTGGTATATTAGACAAGTTGTGTTGTAAGGTCACTTCCTCATTGCTAGACGATGAGACCTCTGGTGGAAAATTAGGAGTTTGTTCTATTGGCTGCACCTCTGTGGTTAAGGTGAGGACGCCTATGTCATCTTCTTCATGATATGTAACCTTCTGGTGTAATTCATTATTATTTCATGTGTGATTCATTGTAATTGTGTAATTCATGTGTAATTCATTCATTATTATTATTATCCTGTATATCACCAGCTTTTTATACTGGGTGAGTAAGTATATAGGCAAAAACCGAGAGCATATCATACTCTTAGGGTTTCTGCTGTATTTTCCATTTTAAAGCCAAACAATACCGCTTTTTGGAGATATGTTCTCCTTGGAATCATTTCAATATATTCCTTGAGTTTTCTAGACACTGCCGGTACTCCCAATTACAACTGGAATTATATGAGCTTTCAAATCCCACATTCGGGAAACCTCTATAGCCAGATCTTTGAATTTGAGCACTTTCTCCGCTTCCTTTTGAATTACGTTTCTATCTGATGGTACAGCGATATCTATAATGATACAGGTTTTTCGTTCTAAATCTTTAATAAGTATGTCTGGTCTATTGGCTGATATTGTCAAAATCAGTTTGAATTTGTTTATCCCATAAGACAGTTTTTCTGTCTATCGGTTGATACTTGTTGGGGTTGGTGTTCATACCATTTTTTGCAAGTTTGTATTCCAAGTTTTCGACAAATATTAAAGTCAATCAACTTTTCAACTTTATTACGTCTATCTAAATATTCTTTTTTGGCAAGTATAGGGCATCCGCATAATCTACATTTGCTATCGACATCTATGTGTTGTATATGCTTTTGATGATATCTTGTAGCAATTGCCTGATTTTGTGCTACCACTATAGTTGCCTCTGTTACGACCTTAAGCTTCCCTTCTGTTAGCTATTTAAATGTTTGTGTTTTATCTACTACACGATCATCTATATTTCTAGGATGTTGGCCATGCATGATTTTATTTTGCCAAGTTTTCTTAAGGGCGCCTGTAATTTTATTTTTTACATTTATTTTTATGTTGTCCGCAGCATCTCCTATGTCTATTTCCAGTTGGTTCTTATAAATATTTGCTGTTTTTGTAGTGAATTTATATTTGTTTGATTTCTGTCATAAATTTTTATTAACTCAACTAAGGGATCTCCGATCTTATTTTGTATATATTGTGCTAGACCGATGATAGCTGCTTTATAAGTCCCTTCGACTTGCATTAAACCTCTTCCCCCTTCCTTACGACTGACATATAATCTCTCTACATCTGCTCTTGGATGATGTAAACCATACATAGTGAGTAATTTTCTAGTTTTTCTATCCAACATTTTGATTTTATCTGATGTCCATTTTATGATACCAAAACTATATTGCAGAATTGGAATTGCAAGTGAACAAAGTGAACATATAGCTTGTATTTTATTTCTGCCTGTTAACTCAGATGCTAGGATTAATCGGAGACGCAATTTTTATTCCATTTTTTCCTTCATTTTATTGTGCTCGATTTGTTCGCCTTCTACGCCAAGATAATTATAAGTTTTTCCAAGTGTCAATTGTTGAATTTCATTTTCATTTTCTTGTTGTTTAACTATGTTCTGCATTTTGCCTTTTTTAAATATGGCTGCTGCATAGTTTTCTGTTTATCTGTTAATCTGTTTATTTTGTCCATCCTCATTTTTAGCTATGAGTTTGATGTCATCCATGTAAACCAAATGCGATATTTTTGTGTTTTGTATTTCATAACCTGTGTTAGTTTCGTTAAGTTCTTTCGATAGCGATTCGCTAGCTTCAAAATAGCAGAGGTGACAGCGAGTCTCCTTGAAAGATTCCCCTTTTTATGTTAATTTTGTTTGTTCGGATTTTTGTTTCTTTATTGCTGATAATCATTGTTGTGTTCCATCCATTCATTATGGTTTTAATGAACTGCAGTATTGTAGGACTAATTCCGATTAGTTTGAGTGACTTAAGGACCCAAGAGTGTGGGATACTACCATACATCTTTTTATAATCTATCCAAGCTAAAGCTAGATTTTTGCGCCTTCGTTTACAGTCATCCAAAATAATTTTCGTTATTAATAACGGTTATTAATAACGGTCCTTACATCCCATTGATTCTTTAGTACATCCTTTTTGCCCGTGAGGCGTGATATATTGCTGTACATATGTTTGCATTCTGTTTGAAATTATAGATGTCAAATTTTTATAGGTCGTTGTGAGACATGTTATTGGCCTATAGTTTTTCGGATCTTGTGTTTTCTTTGCCTTTGGAATCAAATAGGTTACTCCAGTTATTAACCATTCCTCAATGCTGTTGGTTTTTATCATACTATTGTACAATTGCGCTAAATACTCATGTAGCGCAGAAAGTTGCTTGATCCAAAAGTTCGGTATTTTGTCAGGCCCTGGTCATATCCAGTTTGAGGCTATACTTTTGTTTAAGGTTTTCTTTTGTTATTTCTAAGTTTTCTCTTGTTTCAATTCGATACTGCCGTAGTAAGGTTGACTTTTTTCGTTGTCCGTATGCGTTTTGTAGATCTGTTATTGCTGTTAGATGTGATAAGTTTCTTCTGAGATTTATGATCTTATTTTCTATACGTTGCTTCCAGGAACTTTTGGTAGCAGCAACATTTTTCTGCTCCTTTTTTGGATGGTTTGTTATTTCATCTGTTATTACTTCAGCCACTGCAAAAAATTTGATGGTTTAATTCTATTATAGTCATGTTATGCAGATCCATCTTGATAGCTAAATTTGCTTGCTGAATAAGTGTTTTAGTCTTAGAGTTCATGATTACTTTTGTCATGTATGCCATTTCTTGTATTGTTGTTGTTGTTGTTGTATGTTGTTTCTTGTTTGTTGTTGTATGCCATTTCTTGTATATTCTCAAAACTGCTGTCTTGTGGTTGTTGTATGTTAGTGTATTGTTCTGAGTAAGGTAGAGAGCTTTCTACTTCGATGTTTCCAGTTCGATGTTCAGTTTTCAATTCGATGATTTGAATGCTTTCATTTCCTGGTGAATTCTGATTTCCAGCTCGAACTTCCTGTAATATTTGATATATTTCTACCTGCGCGAGTTTTTTTGTTTTAGTATATAATTTTTTTGATTTAATAATTTCTGTGCATCGATGTTTGGTTTTAAATTAGGATTTCTGCTTCTCCACATCTGATATACTGTGTTGTAATTTCCAGTAGTATTTTCTTTGCAGTATAGGTAACAGAAAATTACTTCTCTGTATTGATCTTTTGACCACTTTTGTATAGAATTAATATTATTTTCTAGTTGGATGTAACTATTTATATCATATTTCCTTATTCTTGTTACCCTATCTTGAATGGATATCACGAAACCTTCTGTTTCTGGGTTCAATAGTCCATCAGTCAGCCACTTAAGAGACAATTGTTCGTCAATGGTGTCATCTTCGAGTGACGTAGGAAACCTTCCATGTAATGTTTGTCCTTTCCGTTCTCGAGCGCAATCCGTGAGTATTTTTCTGCCATCAATACGGTTTTGTTTATTTAGGTTGAGTGGGGTGAAACCTCATTTGCAACCAATTTCATTAGCGTACTGTTTGAATCAATGAAGTATTTTCTCATCCTATTTTCTTGATTGAGACTGATTTTTTTACATTTACAAGGCTTCTGCCCCCCAACTTTCTTGGAATGTATAGTCTTTTTGTCGATGAGTTTGGATGCAGGCATCGGAACATTATTAATGTTCGGCGTGTCAACCTATCAAGGTCAGTTGACCATTATCTTGACAGGTCATGACCACAGTTTGACTATTTAACAATGCCAAAAGAATATGTCAGAGTTGGCACTGCCCAACCGTTTATCGCTCTAATGAGGTTTCCACTGTTCAGTTTGGTGTTTAAAAGCTTTATAAGTCGCTTTTGGTGTAGATTGGAAAAGTCCTTTATCTGATTGTTATCAAATTTTTGCTTTTGAGGTATTCCTAAATATATGTGTGATTCTTCTGGTGCCATTTGTTGTATATTACAGAATGTTGAATTTTGACTCTGTACCTTTCCCTTCTGTATGCTAATGGTAGAACATTTGTCTAGTCCGAATGATATTCTGATATCCCTACTAAATGTTTTGACCATTTTTATCAAGGAGTTTAATTTTTCTCTAGTTTCTCCATATAGTTTAAGGTCATCCATATGTAGTAGATGATAGAGCTTCCTTGGATTCCTCATGTTAAGTTTATAACCAATATTGCTGTTGTTCAGTAGTGTGGACAAAGGGTTCAAGGCTAAACAGAACCAAATTGGAGAAAGGTAATTGGAAAGCAGTTCAGCTCCTCCCACTTAGCATAAGATTTTACGAACAATGTAGCACGTCTGCAAGAGCACTGCACGTTGTCCTATGCCAATCGATTTTGAGATACCAAGGTTCTTCAAGTTTTTTGAAAAGGTCTTACTTATTAGGCCTTCGACGTATATAACGAAAGGCACTATCTCTACCTTATATAATTTCAACTGATTTTTTTACAAAATATTAGCCATAGATACAGGGATCATGTACATTTACATACGAATTTAAGCATTCCATTTCATTTTATAGAAGTACATTGAGCAACAGAGTGGAAATAGTTACAGAAGTAGATTGAGCAAAAGTCAAAATATATAAATTCGTAAATAAAACATTTTTAGCAAATATTTTATCTCCTTGGGATTGATCCGGTATGGCATGTCGAATCATCATCAGAATCATCAGAAAATCAGTTTTGTTTCAGGTCATTTATTTAAAACTGATATTTGAAATAATTTACAACAGTAGTGCAAAATGATGAGCAATATTGTCTAGAAAACTATTTTAATTGATGCCAAATTAATCCTCATTTAATATTTTTACGTGACAAATGGTGACAAAAATTATCTAAAATATATATATTTTTTCAGTTTAAGACGTGGACCAGGAGCCAATGTTCAAGATAGTAGCGGGTATACTTCTCTTCATCATGCTTCCTTAAATGGGCATATGTAAGTAAGATTTAATGATATAAAATGCTCTTTAAAAACAATGCGTTTTGTTGCAGTGATATTGTTCGACTTCTATTAGAACATGATGCTTCCCCAAATATCGTCGATAGTAAAGGTTCATCACCTTTACATTTGGCTGCTTGGTCTGGCAATTTGGAAATCGTTAAACTTCTACTTTCCGGTCCATCCATATGCAACGTAAACTTAACGGTAAGTGAGTTATATTGATATACGAGGTGTAAATAAAGTAATGAGACTGGTAGCTTAACGTTCGATCTGACGACACTATTGGCTTCTCCTTTGGATGGGAGGCGGCCCAACATCGGATGCGTATTCATACGCCAGTTGGTAGTTCGTAGAAATTCTGTTATTTAACCGGATTTTTTTAGTGCGTTCTGGAAATGAGTGACAACAATTTTGAGCAACGGTGCACTATCAAGTTTTGTTTCAGGCTTGGGTACAGTGCGAAGGAAATTATTGCAAAATTTAACAGGCTTATGGAAACACTGTTTTGTCAGGGGTCCTGTTTTCAAGGCTTTCTCAGAAGGTAATTCGATTGAAGATAAACCTTGGAGTGATAAAAATATGCGAAAATCTTCAACTGCATGAAGTGATAAAAATATCTACAGAATCGGGGATCTTGTGCGTTCTGATCGTCGGTTAACGGTCAGAACGGTCGTGGAAGAGTTGAATTTAACTCTCGCAAACGTGCATTCAGTTTTGACCAATGAATTGGGAATGAAATAAATATATGCAGAAATTGTTCCGAAAACCCGTTCGCAGGATCAAAAGAACAACAGAAGGGAAACATGTCTTGACATTTTGGTGCGGATTGAAAATGACCGTCATTTTTTGGAACGTGTCATTACTGGTGATGAGTTTTGGATTTTTGAATACCACCCGGAAGCGAAGTGCTAGAGTCAAGAATTGCACACTCCAAACTCACCTTAGCCAAAAAAGCCAGAATGAGGAAATCAAAGATCGAAAGTATGCTGATTTACTATTAACAGCATACTAATAGCCCGTGGATCGTCCATAAGGAATTTGTGTGTCAAAGCCAAATGATAAATAAATCCAATTGGGACATTTGAGAATATTGAAAACGCCGTAGCCAACCATCTATTTAAGGCGATTCCAGTATCTTAGTTCCGTCACTGCTATGAATAGTGGACAAACCGTCTCCACCGCTGTTTGGCTTCCCAAGATAACAATTTTGAAGAAAGCAACGTAGAATTGTTATTTCAATCGAATAAAAAATGATAATTAATTTATATTTTAATAAAATAAATATATTTTTATATTATAATAAAATTATAATATTAAAAATCAGTCTCATTAGTTTGGTTACACACCTCGTATGTTGAGATTTATATATTACGAAATATTGATGCTTTTATAGTGAATTTTTCAAATTCTTTTAAAAATACTGATAATCCTAGAATAGAAATTTTAGTGTCGTACAGATATGAATGCAAATATATTTTTTTAAAACTGTTCTAATACATTTATAGTTTTGGTATAATTTAAACTAGAATGATTAAGATAATTCTTATAGTACAATAGTTTATTAAAAAATTACTACCGGTATCAATACTACTTCGTTTGCCTACTACGTATCAAATTTTCTTCTAAACAGTGCCTGCAATTAGTTTTGTATATTTATTCTAGATAGATATGTTTCATAACGTTATTGAAATCGGGATTGTGAACTGACATCTATTTTTCAGTTTAAAAGTAATAAAAATTTGATTAAAAACCCTATATCGAGTTTTTCACTCACATCAAATCGCATATATTTCTCATCGTGTGATCTATGCTGCTGCGAACTGCATTCTGTATTCTGTTCGTTTTTAACTAAAAAAAGTGTTCTCGAGGCGAAAGAAATTATTTGCTCTGCTTGGGGGGAAAATGCGAGGTTTGAGAGTACGAGCAAAATGTGGTACCGAAAGTTTCGGACGGGTAATTTCGACCTTTTCGATCAACATCGTTCGGGAGTACCAAAAAAAGTTGAAGACTAGCAATTGGATCAGCTGTTGCAAGAAAATCCTTGTCAAACATAAAAGGAGCTTGCTGAATAATTGGGTGCTTCTCAACAAGCCATTTTCCAGCGATTGCATCGTTTCAGAAGCTGGGAAAATTCAGAAGGCTGGTCCCGCACGTGCTTAGCCCATAAAATAAAGCGAGACGCTACGACATAGCAGTTTGCCTGCTGACAAGATTTAAACAGAAGGATTGAGAAGAGAAGGAGAATGTCCATAATTTTATTACCGAATTTATGGAATCAAATTCACAATCGTTTTACCGAGGAGGGATTCGCCAGCTGTCCGAGAAATGGCAGAAATGTATCGAACGTTATGGAGATTATTTTCAAGACTGAAATGTATGTTAGTTTACTATAAATACATTTTAATTTTATGTAAAATAGGGTCAACATTTATTTGTGGATTAATACACAATCCATTTTTGTATTTGTACCCTGTAACCATCTGCCTTAGAAGTGGGTCGATTTCGTTGCGCTTCAATAGAGAAGCAAACAGAAATTCGATCTCAATGTTTTATCGGTTAACTCATGCGGTACCCATACCTCGGCTCTTCTAACCATTTCAAGTTGACGTAATCCACTTGACACTGTTCACCTGTTAATTCCAAGAATTACTCCGATCTGTTGAGTTGTTCTATGTCGATTACGTTTAGCGATTTCGTTACCATTCTCGGCCGATCGTCCAGAAAGTGGTGCATCGCTACGAATACAATTTTTTCCGCAAGACTTTCTGAGCTGCTTATGTCACGTGGCACCCTCACCACACACAACATGCCTTCTTTTACATGTGAAGTATTCTTGCCTTTTCGGAAATAAAAAAGCATAATTTGTGTCGAAGATGCTTCTTATTTTCTGTAAAGTTTTAACACTTAACAAAGTTTAAAAACAACCAAATAGTACTCCGTGAAATTCCTTCTGTCAAACGTCAAAACTTGTGAAGTACCTAACACTTAGGGTTTACGTTTCTATGTTATTTAGTGCTGAAAAAGGGACGAACTTTGGCATCAACTCAATGTTATATAGCTGCAGGTGCATCTTATTTGAACCAAAAATCGATTTTATTAATATATTTTTTTAATCATCAAGAATTCGGAAATAGATCGATGAATGAATTTACATCTATAGAGGAGTCCATTCCATAATGCCTGAATCCAACTTTTACGAGAAATGCGGGAAACAGTTATAAAAGCGACTGAAAATATTTGATTAAATAAAACAAATTTTTTCTTTGTTATGTATTACTTATTTTATTTTTTGATTTTGTGACTAGTTTCGTAAACAATTGTTATACTATCAAACTGATCGAACACTAAGGTATGTCAGCCGTTTATTCTATTTATACATTTTTTATAGTTTTATTGAAGGTATTTTTTGTATAATATTTTAAATAGTGGCAATTTCGGAGATCTGTTTGATCATTTAATAACCGTCTAGACTGGTCTTTATTATACAGGGTGGCGCAGAGGAAACGCATGCTTTTTGAATGGCTAGAACTTTGCAAAGAGAGGGGGTTTAGGCATGGCACCGTGGGCTTTGGGGCATCGTATGTTTGTCATCGAGCAGTTTTTTAGAAACAGTGATTCTGTAGTTACCGTGCAACGTCTTTTCCGTCGCCACTTCAACGTTGAACCCCGGGGGCCAATTCCAGATAAACACCGACCCCTTTCGATTTCGCTGAAACTTGTGTGTTGAAACAAAATCTTTCATGCCTGGCATCGGAGCACTAATCTCATCATCCTTATAAAAATTCACAATGTTTAATTTCACTTGATCTGAAATTATCCACCCTATTAAAAAAAAACGGCTTAGAAATTAAATCCTCAGTAGTATTCAAGTCATTTATTTCACGTTATATATCTGTGTTTGATCAAGATATAGTAGAAATATAGCTTTTACTATATTTCGACTGTCTAGGTCAGACCTGCATATGTTTTCAAGTCTGGACGTGAATTCCTTAGTTAGTGTTTACTTAATGAGTTTATGCTCAACTCTCTTGAACTGTTGGATTCAAGATATTTATATACTTCGCCCTCCTGCACTGCTCTATATATTCTTGTTCTGCAGTGACTCTGTCATCTCTAATTTAGATCCTCTCTCTATGTTAATAGTTCTGCATTTATCTAATCCAAAGTGCATGTTAATATCAATTGTAAATTTGCCTACAACCTGAATGAGTTATTGCAATTTCGGTGGTGATGATGCATACGATTTGCGTCCTTTTAATAACATTAGAGAGTGGATTCAGTGCCAGGCAAAACCACAGAGGGCTCAGCTAGTCCCCCTGAAATATACCGCTTGTCACCCTGATTTCCTTAGTCTTGGTGGTACTTCCATTTTGAGATAAATGAATAGTGGTGCGCCACTATTTTATCTTGAAATATGTTTATTTAAGCTGTGTGAACTTTGTATAGTGTTAGTATCTTAATTAGCCAAGAGTGTGGAATCGAGTCGAAGGCCTTCTGATAATCAATATAACAGCATGATAAATTTCGATTGTTCTTCCAAGCGTGTTTCAATATAACTGAATCTATAATAAGCTGTTCTTTACATCCCTGCATTTCCTTTCGACAACCCTTTTCATTTAGTATATCATGTTTGTCTATATGTCCTGTGAGTAGTACTGTGAAACATGATGTTAGTAGTTTTCGTTTGAAGGAAGGTAATTGGTCGATATTTCGCTGGGTTATTAGAGACGGTTCCTCTGGAGAGTAAATATGTTTTACCTTAGGTAAGAAATCGAGGAATTTCTTTTGGTACTCTTATAAAGTCATAGAAATATCTTACTATGAATGGGTGATGATATGTGTGCTTTTTATACCAGTAATTATGAATGTTATCAGTTCCAGTGCCCTTCTAATTATGCAGGTTCTTTGTTATATTCTGTAGTACAGTTATAATAATTTCAGGATAGGGCACTTGTTCAATTGTGTTTGTATTTGCTTCTTCCTCACGCAGTCAACTGGCCTTATATTGGTTGTGATTTGACCTAATCGAGGACCAAAATGTCTGTATATCTTGGCTGGATGGTGTACTAGAACTCCCCACAAGATTTTTGTTATTAGCTCTAGCTATAAGGTTTCTATAAAATTTTCGCATGTCTTTTCTGAAAAGACAGTTTTGCTGCTTATGCCTCATAGCTTTTTTATATCGATCTAGACGAAAACTATCACTTAGTTCCAACGTCATTTTCATATTGTCAGTTGCAGGACGTAAGCTTTTTTTTTTCATATGATTTTCTAACCCAAAAGGATTACAGCATCGATCAAATAGCTTTGACGATTCCATTTTACTATAAATGTCCCAATAAAATTATTAAAATAAAATGTAGATTTGAATACTCGAAACAATTAACGCTTGAATCACAGATAAATTAGAAAAATATTCGCTGAATAGATAAATTGCTCTCCTTCATAGAACATGACAATGAAAACTTTCTATAAACACTAGAACATATGATAGATATTTAGGTTATATTTTGGATCTCGATATAAAGTATCTAGTGAACTGACAGTCGGTCAGTCTGTGATTGTCATACCCCTAGCTTATCGATCTAATTATTGTGGCAAATTCAAATACTATTTATTTCAGCTCCAAATATTTTATAGTTTAATTGAATCGGATTGAAAGATCGCAAAATCATTGACTGAAATTAATTTTACTTATTTATTTAGGGAAAGTTGACCTATTCCCTTTTGCACGGGAATATTTACAGAAAAAAAAATTTTTTTTTTTGAGACAAAAAAATTAAAAATGTCGGATTTCGAAAAAAATGACGGTTATTACAAAAAACTGAAAAATTTCATAGAACTTCATTTCTGAATTTTTTTTCCTATTTTTTCTAAAAAGTGCGTTTAAAAACAGAAATAAAAAAAAACGCCTCAATAGGTTAATTTTTGAAAAAGTTATGGCTATTTGAAAAAAAGAGCCATTTTTTTCAAAAACCCATAATTTTTTTTTTGGGTTGGGTAAAAAAAATTGAAAACATTGCGAGAAACTATATAAAAATTGTGGAGGTAGAAAAAGACAGAAAAGTTTCAGCGAAATCGAAAGAGGTCGGGTTCAAAAGTGGCCGATTTGGCATGGAATTTCCCATATATAAATTATGTTTCCTTAAAGACCGAGCTATTTATTCTGAAATTGGACCAAAATATGTAATCTTACAGTATTTTTTATTTGGTTGTTTAACTTTTGGCAATATTTGATTGATTAATAATTGTTTTTGTTTTATATTTATTAAAGATCTTATTTATTTTTCACCGAAGCCGTTATTTTTTGCTATGACGTTAATTTTTTAAGTTGCATTTTTCGATTTTTTTAGATAATGGAATTGTGAATCCTTGGTAGATCATAGATTTTTATGCAGCATATTTATGTGTAATTGGGTGGATTGATTGTTTTGTAATTGTTATATCTGTGTATGTGGGCTTTCTACATATATTAAATTCTAGTTTATTATTATTCTTTTGTATTGATATTGAAAGGTCTAGAAAATGTATGTTTTTGTGTGTGAAGTGTAAATTGTGATTTGTGAAGTGTAAATTTTAATTTTAGTTGGATTATATTTAAATGTTTTAATCATTATTCTATTTCTCTGTCGTTTCCAGTATAATAGACCAAAATGTCGTCTACGTATCTAAACCATAACAGTATATTTTTTGCTTTATCCGTTAAAAAAAATATATTTTCCAAATTTGACAAACAATTCTGCTAATAAAGGGCTGAGTGGGGAACCCATTGCTAGAGCATCTTTTTGTTTGTAAAATACATTATTAAACTGAAAATAATTTTTATTAATGCATAGGTTAAAGAGTTCTAAAATATCGTTCCTAATAAGTAATACAAAAATACTGCCATACCGTAGTTTTAAAGTCAGTTTGATAATGTATCATTGTTTGCGAAACAACTATAGTTACAAAGTCAATAAATAAAATAAGTGATAAAGAACAAAGTAAAAATGTGTTTTATTTAATTTGAAAAAGGAACCTTCACAAAGTAACGGACAAATCAATCAATATATTTTTATGTTTTTTTTATTGAAATAAATATGTTTTTGAAGCAAGAAGCGTCGGAAATTATGTTTTACACCTAATACAATTATTCTTTTATTCATATTGTAGTTATTATATAATTTTCATCACTCAATATAATTTGACCAGAGCTTAGCGAGGAGTTTTCAAGGAAGCTTTATTACATCTACAGCTTCAGTTCCAAGATATTTTTTGAATCGACCAACCGTAAAACTAGTCCCGGAAGAATATCGATTCGAGCTTCCTTTTACCAAACGATTTCAGTCGTTTTGAGAAGAACGTTAATCCAATTTAAATCTCATTATTTTTCTAATTAGCTTCGCAATAAAACGAAGACTTTTGTCGACGACAACTCCAAAATTCCCCTTGTCGCAACTCCGAGGGAAACTGCAACTGACGCAGCTGACTGAATCCGAATCAGCTTTCGCTCTAGTGGCCGCGCCGTAGAAAAGATCATAGCAAGTTTGTTTGCATTATAAAAGTTTCGCAACAAACACGAAACATGACGGTTATGTAGCGGAGCATCGGTTAAATTTCATGAGAAACTTTGAATATTAAATTCAGTTTAATTCAAAAGATACCGCAGAGTATGATAACTTTGAAGTTCAAGACGGAAGCCCGCCAGTCTTAAGACATAGTGTAGTTTTGGGGCGAGTTATCTTAGATGTTATTAAATAAGATAAATATCTCTTTATAAACATCTGCTTCTGTGCGTAGTCAGTTAACGACATTTGACAGTAGGAGAAATTCTCTCTCAATACAAGATGTTTAGTTTAAATGAACGCAAAACCAAAACGTTTTCTGTGCAAAAATGGACGACCCAAGTGCTATACTATGTGATGTAGCCTAATTTGCGTCAATTTCCATTTTTTCGCCTACAAGTCACAATTTGGCAGATGAAATCTGCGACCTGCAGATTTTGAAGCAATGGTTGATATACAGGGTGTGAAGGGAAATAACTTTCGTAAATTTCAGCAACAATTCTTTACATTATTTGAAAGAAAAAGGTTCCTTATCCTAACGGTTTCACCGAAAAAAAATTGCAAAATTATTAAATCACTAATCGAAAAGCTATGATAAGAATTAACATTTTAAGGAAATGCAGGATCTGTCCCAAAAGTAAGTTGAATAAGTCCAGGGAAAAAGATTTATTGCAGATAAAGGTATAAGCAACTAAAATTCCTCAAAGCAGCTTTCTTCCGCGTCGAAACATTGGCGCCAACATTTTTCCCAGTCGCTGAACGCACCCTGAAAGGTGTCGACGGGGACCTCCTTCAAGCACCTCGTCGTCGCTTGTTTGACGGCTTCCAAAGTCCCGAAACGGTGGCCCTTGACTTCCTTTTTGATCCTCTTGAACAAGAATAAGTCTGGTGGTGTCAAGTCGGGGCTGTAGGGCGGGTGGCACAGTGTTGCCACATCGCGTTTTGCTAAGTATTCCGTGAACATGACGGCGGTTTGCGATGGGCCGTTGTCATGGTGAAGACGCCAAGTGTTGGCGATCTCCTTCCTGACGCCGTTCACTCTGCCTTGGAGCCTTTTCAGGACTTCCAAGTAAAGCGCAACACAAAATTTTATCGCGTAACGCTGGTCCATGAAACGCGGCATCTTGAAATTCCGAAGCGTCACTAAAACAAGAGTTCGAACTAGCAGCGATGCACAGCGAACAGCCTGCGGGCAACTGAGGTGGGTATCTTTGGCTTCCCCCACCACGTTTCTCGTCACTAGGCGCGCCTTGCTTCGGCGGCGCAAGGTCATTCAACTTACTTTAGGGACAGACCCTGTATGTGCATTTTTGGCAAATGTTAATTGGTTATTATCTAACGAATAAACTAATGAATATTGTTAAAACATATTACGATTCAAATTAAGACAAATTACGAATCATGTCCTACATGATGCAAGAACGATATCAAAACATTAACTCCATACAAGGAATATTATTACAAAATGGCGACAAAAATTGATTTCAGTGTATGTGAGTGCATACAAAACTAAAAATGTATTCTGTACGCGATTATCAGTATATGCTTCTTATTTACGGAGAAGTTCCTATTAAGAATTACGTATTTTTGTTACCGCCGACCAGATTAGGAATATCCCAGGATTTTTTCAACGTGTTCAAGAAAACTGGTTTAAACGGGGCCAGTCTTGCACATACTCAAATACTGAACATTTAGCTTACTACATTTAACTAACTAAAACAATTAATCATCTGTTTTTTTAATGTCACGTGGATCTTTTAAAATATGTTGAGGTGTGCAAAAGTAGAGCTAGTAATTTCAACTTTCACATTAAACGATAATAATGTGTAAGTTTTTATTTTTTTTGTAACCAAACAAACCAAATGTTTGCTAAAACGTATGGAATAAATGGCTATAAAAATATTACATTTTATTTTCAAAAAATACCAAATGAAATAAAAAAACTTAATTCCGTCCGATCGATATAAACACGATAATGCGACGTTGCCAATGTTTAAGAAAATTAATTTTTTTTATGAACCTCATAAAATTCAAGTCTCTGCCTCAAATTATCTTTTTACCTACGCCAATTATAGCTATGTAAGCCATTTATTAATCAGTAGGCTTTCTCCTTCTATCATCTGTAATTGTAGATAAGATACGCTATATAACTGAATTATTTATCATTCCTTATATATAAAATTTCGGGGGTTCCAGCTAAGAATAAATTGTGTTCTTAAATACCTAACATTTTTATTATGATTAATTTTGATACAGTATTGAATATAATGATTTTTTATCAGATAAAAGTTAAAATTATACGTTACCTCAAAATTTTCATTCAATTTTCCTGCAGAATACACTATCAGCTATCGCTATGTCACCCTAAATCATTTTGCGTCCTTCGTATTTCAATGTATACACCACCCAGTGTAACTTAAATTCGTCACTAACTTGTTTGTCTTACATATTAAACTCTGGAAATTCCAAATATATATAGAGCAATTACAATTTTGTTTAATAAACGCAGTATTATAAAAAAAGTCCATGAGACCACACATATATTAGCCATTCCTCTATAAATAAGTGTTGTACATCTCTACAATAAGTGTGCTTTAGAGCCCATTTGTAGTCACATTTTTTGTTGACTCTACCAACCAATGGATATTTTTATGTCTTTAGAGCATTTCTTTATGTACCTTTTTTGTCGTTCTCACTTACGTATGTTTTTTAAACTCTGGGACAATTTTGCAGCGCAATCAGATGCAGTTTTTCGTAATTTTTTGAACAGTTTTCCTAATTTTCTATCCTTGCGTTTCAATACAGATTCCTGTTTCGGCCTAAAAGAAACTTTTTAAATATTCATATACATATGGGGTTTGTCCAATAAGAATAGGGGTTGAGGTCATAAAAAACATTTATTGAAGAAGTATGTAAAGCAACTTAATAATTTTCAAAATATGACCCTCTTGCTCTAATACACCGCTGCCAGCGGTTTTTCCAATCCTCATATATCCCTTGAAGTCCGCAACTGCAAGGCTATTCAAGCACTCCGTCGAAGCCTTTTGGACTGCCTCAATCGTCCCGAAACGATGTAAGGCTCCTCTTGATCCGAGGAAACAAAAAAAATCTGAGGAAGCAACATTTGGTTGGGGCAGCGTTGCCACGTTATGTTTGGCCAGTGTTTCCCTCACAATTAGCGACGTGTGACTGGGCGCGTTGTCATGATGGAGTATCCAGGAATCGGCGATCTCTCTTCGGACGCGGCAAACGCGCAGACCTCAAACGTTCGAGTACTTCTGCATAAAATTTGCCATTCAGTGTTTGGCCAGCGGGCACAAACTCCTTTTGGACCACATCTTTTGCATCAAAGACGACAAGAAGCATCGATTTCACGATGGAGGAGATGCGTTTGTGTGTTACTTAGAACTTTGTCTATTGGTCTGCGGATCGTACTCGAAGATCTAAGTTTCGTTACTGGTTATCAGTCTGTTCGGACATTCTGTTCAACATTTGGATCGGTTCAAAACCGTTCCAACAGTCCCGACAAACAACCTTCCAACAGTTCACGGAAAATCGTCACACGGTCTTCCTTCTGCTCGTCTGACAAAACCTTCGGCTCTAACTTCGCGCACACCTTTTGCATTTGCAAATAATCGGTTACAATTGATTGCAAAGTTGATTTCTGCAAATTCAACATCTGTGCCGTCAAACGAACACTTAACTGACAATCAGAGTTCAGAAATTCTCGCACTTTTTATTTTTCCCGTTCCCCACATAAAAATGTATTCGGGCCGAGATCGGACATCCAGCGTGTTGTTCACAAGTTCTTGCACGGTCTACGCATTCCAAAATTTCGGAGACAACTGAGCTAGGTTTCCTAGGTTACCTGACATCAGCCACCTCCATTTATGTCACTTATAAAAACCACCGTCCACCCTTTCCCCTTGGCAGGAATAATGCATTTCCGATATTTATTGGACTAATCCTATATTACATTTCCCGATGCGGGCTCTTCAAGATTTTATTAAGCTCGGAAGTGATTTACCACTAAACACCAAAATACTTATTTTTAATTTTTTGACGCGCGTTTTGCTAACCATATTAACATTATCAGGAGATGATTCAACCATATTGAATGATGATGATATGGTTAGTGAAACGTACGTCGAGAAATTAAAAAGAAGTGTTTTGGTGTTTAATGATAGAGCTCTTTGAGTTTAATGGTTCACACCAAAGGTTCCAATAGAAAAATTGATCTAACGATTTTATGTATTGCAACCCGCGTTTCTATTTGTTATTTTATAAGCCTAAGTTTTTGAGAATTTTTTTAAAATAATTTTTGTATTTACTCATTTGTATTAAAACGGTTCAAGAGTTGCACAAGTAAGGAAGTGTACTTTATCTTTAATTTGGAAAAAAAAAGATAATACCATGTAAAAATTATTTTAATAAACACTTTGATAAACATTTTAACTATCTAAATCGGCAATCGAGTGGTTATTCGGCAAAAATATGTAGTTATAAATGTATTTTGTTACAGACCAAAGATGATGAAACAGCTCTTCATTGTGCAGCTCAGTATGGGCATACAGCTGTTGTTAGCGTTCTGTTGGAACATGCCTGCGATCCCGGCATTCGTAATTCGAAAGGCGAAACAGCATTGGAGCTTGCTGCTCAATACGGCAGGTGAGAATATCCTAAATGCAATGTAACTAAATTGTTTTTGATCACTTAAACAAAGGCATATTTAAATTAGAATACCAAAATAATATTTAAAAGGATATGATTCAGATGCACAATGAAAATACCCACTGACATATATTAACTGAAATTTGATACTAGAAACTCAAGAAGTTTGTTATAAAATAGTTCTAAAATATCTCTTTTATAATATAGCACTATATATTAGGGGTACCAATAACCGTTTTTTCCTTCAAATTTAAAAATAATGCCATCTACTGACACTAATTAAATTTAATATAACCTTCCATATTAGACAGTTGATGTTCAAAAGCAGAACATATCAGCGTTGATTAATAAAAATTAAGAACGGCGATTTCAATGCTTTCACCCGTTTTAAAGTCTGGAAACCCTGGTGAGTTTGATAAGGATCTGTCTTTGACAAAAATTGAAGGTGATTTCAAAGAAATCATTCGTACATTAGCCACAAAGTTTAAAACGTCATGGTCCACAATACAACGGTATTTAAAACAGCTGAACAAAATGCAAAGAGAATGAATGTGGGTGTTATATCAACTTTCAATTGAAAACCAACCTCTAACTGTCTGCAGTGCACTTTTGGCCATGTTAATCATAGGTCCTTTACTTCAAGAAATTGTTACTGGAGATAAAAAATGGATTGTACACAGCAATAAGAAAAATCAATGGTTAACACCAGATCAACCACCTTTGCTCTCTCCAATACCAGATTTTTACCTTTAAAAAGTATTACTGTCAGTTTGGTACGATTTTTACAGAAATTATTCACATTAAGGTTCTGAATCTTGATGAAACCATAAGTGCTGACTATTATTACATCTTGATTGACTAAACATGGATTTGATTCAAAAACGTCCAAGACTGATTAATCGAAAATGTGTTATCAGCCTGACAGTGACGGAACTCATAGAGCCAGAAAAGGTAATAGCTGAAGAAAGCTTTGAAGATGGGCGTAGTATAAAAGATGACTGAGGATTTTGCTATAAATTTGCTGATGAAATATTCTCTCGGAATATGAATTACGCAAAAAGTATCTAATTTTTTTTACAATAGGGCGTGCATCTGTTCGCTAATTTTGATATTTATATTGATTTTGGGAGATAATTTATGGCTATTTGTATATTTATTTATTTTATGATTTTTGCATATGAATGCCGTTTACGTTGATCTATGATGATTCCATTAATATTCCGAAAATTTGAAGATTTATGAATGAAATTTAGAAAAATTTAATTTTTTAAATTTAAAAAAGAATAAATTCAAGTTTATAAATATAAAAATTTAAATATCAAAAATCTATGGTATTGTATTTTTTTCCAGATTGGAAACAGTAGAACTTTTAGTTCGAACGGACCCTATGCTAATTCAATGTTTGAAGAGAACAACTCCTGATATTATTTTCCCTCATACTCCTTTACATTTGGCTAGTAGAAATGGGCACAAGTAAGTTAAAGACAGATATACTTTGTTATGGTTGTTAAATCTTATATTATTTGAGTTATATAGTATCCCAATTCATGCGTTATTAAGACTTATATGCAACTTTTATGTAAATGTTAATAAACCAAGTAACAATTTTTACCATAAAGACTTTTTTATATAATATAGGCCATTTACTTTAGTTCAAAAACATATATCGTATGGAAATACAATGTTGCACTGGTACTATTCCTTATTCTTAGAGGTAAAAACTTAGTAGTACGCCATTTCTAGTTCGCTCATATTATTACATCTCTGTTCGCATAAGATATGTGAAAGGAGAAGGTGAAAGTGAGATAACGTGAGTTTTTCAAAAAATTTCTGTATTTTGATTAAAGACGGGTATTTTCAACGCAGCTTTACATTCATTCATTTAAGTTATGTACTAATAGGTGTTACGGTTAATAATGTCGATTTTGCTAAGAGATGACGTTACTAATACATTTGTTCGTATAGATTAATGACGTCTATGGCGTTCAGGAGGGTAAACATACGCCATCAAAAGCCAGTTCGTTATTAAATGTCATTGTCCAAAAAAACATAGTTTTTCATAGCTTTGAATATGTCGAATTATGTACTGGAAAAAGACGTTTTGTGGGGAAGTTTCATTTGTTTTCACAGTTCATTTGAAGAAAACGGTTGCTGAAAGTTACCTATTGTTAGTTCCAAATATCCAAAAAACTTATAAACGATGACTAAACTTGAAGAGATTTACCACTAAACACCACAACACTTTTTTGAACTGCTCGACGCACGTTTACGCATTTACGCGACGCATCTCTTCAAGTTTAGTGTTTCACACCAAAGGTTCCAATAGAAGAATTGATTTATATACGATGATTTAAACGTTTTAAAAGTGGTGATTCTGATTTAACAGACAAGGAGCGGCCAGGACAACCGAAAAAGTTTGAACATGCACATGGCATTGTTGAATGAAGACTCAACTCATAATACGTTGAAACAGTTGACAGAAGCATTGAATGTTGCCCAATCCACCATTTCCGAACGTCTACATGTATTGGGAAAGATCCAGAAGGAAGGAAAATGAGTTCTATATGAATTGAAGGAACAAGACATTGAAAGGCGAAAAACCACTGGTGAAATTTTTCTTGCCAGACAGAAAAGAAAACTTTTTATATCAAGTTGCGACAGGTGATGAAAAGTGGATCTATTCTGGTAACCCATAGTGCAAAATATCATGGGTAGACCCAGGCCAGCCTTTAACAGTACAACCAGTGCGCAATATACATGGAAAGAAGGCTTTGCGCTGTGTATTTGGTGGGATAGTAGGAGAGCTGCGAATTACGAACTGCTGAAACCTGGTGAAACAATTACTGGCAATCAGTACCGATAACAATTGATAAAATTGAACAGAGCATTGAAAAACGACCAGAATTCGTTCAAAGACATGATAAAGTCATTTTTCAATATGACAGTGCTCGGCCCCATGTTGCAAAATGTGTAAAAACTTATTTGTAAAACGTTAAATGGGGCGTACGCACAGCTACGGCACAACCACTTCTTTCTATCGATGCAGCACGGACTTTCAAGACAACACTTAACTTCTTACGAAGAAGTGAAAAAAAAAGAAGTGGGCTTGATGAATGGTTGGCCTCAAAAAACCAATAGTTCTTGTGGCGCGGAAGCTATTATATAACAGAAAGATGGGAAAAAGTAATAGCTAACAATGACCAATACTTTGATTATTAAGGTAATTTATTTTGTTATAGAAATAAATGCTAAATGCTCATTAAATTCCATGTTAAATAGGATGTACGCACAGCTACGGCACACCTGATATATTCACCGGACTTAGTCCTTTCAGACTACCACTTCTTTCGATCGATGCAGCACGGACATTCAGAAGAACACTTACATTCTTACGAAGAAGTGAAAACTTGGCTTAATGAATGGTTGGTTTTAAAAAACCAAATGTTCTTTTGGCCCCAAAAACGAAAATTTCTTTGATAGAAATATGGAAAAAAGTAATGGCTAATAATGGCCAATACTTTGATTATTCAGGTAATTTATTTTGTTATGGAAATAAATGCTCAAATGTTGCGAAAAAATCGACATTAAACACCTATTACTATAATCAAAAAGTAAGATAATTTTAAATGAAACACATAGTATTGATTTATACATCCAAATTTATTTTGTCTCCCTCAAAGTAATCCGCTCTCATTGCGATATACTCATTCCAACGTATTTTGAGTGTTCGAAACAATTTTTATACCCAACTTCTGGTATTTCCTTCAAAGTGGCCAGCGAACTCTTTTAAATTGGTCCTATGTATTTAAAACGACATCCACAAAGTGGCTTTCTTGAATCGATAGAACAGGAAAAAATTACGTGTCATATCTGTGAGTATGGTGCTGTATAATGGTTGCGGTGTACGATGGTGCGTTATCCAGATTTAAAAACCATGAATTGTTTTGCCACAAATTTTGTTTTTTTTTTCGAATAGACTTTCGTAAATGACGCATAACGCTTACTTAAATATAGGGGGGACCGGAAAGTGATGTCGTTTTTTTACATTAAATTCAAACAAATCAATTTTTAACAAGTGTTTATTTTTAATCAATGATGTAATCACCCTCGTTATCCCTAACCTTTTACCATCTAGTGTGCAAATTTTCAATGCCGGATTGATAAAAATCAATTGGTTTTTGAGTAAAATAACTGAGGTCATTTTGGATATTATCCAAATTTTCAATTTTTCTATCATGTAGAAAGTGTTGTAGCGATCGGAATAAATGGAAATCCGATGTTGCAATGTCGGGAGAGTATGGTAGGTGAGGCAGTACCTCCCATTCGAATTCATTAATTTTTTCCAGAGTTCGTCTTATGCAGTGCGGTCTTGCATTATCCCGTTGCAGAATAATGCCTTTTCTGTTGACAATCGCTGGACACTTTTCAATTAAAGATTCATTTATTCTCTCCAGTTGTTCTCAGTAAAGGTCTGCATTCACAGTTTGTTCAACTTTCAGCCCTTCAAAATGAACGATTCCGCGAATACGCTATCAAACACACAAAAGCGACTTTTTGCGATGTAAACCCAGCTTAGCAGTACTTCGTGGCGATTCATTCGGAGAGAGCCACTGCCGTTTGCGTTTTGGATTATCATACAGGACCCATTTTTCGTCTCCAATGATCAAACTATCAAAAAACGTGTCTGTATTGTGCCGTTGAAGCAATAAGTTGCATGTGGTGGATCGGTTAGCTTTGTTTCCTTCGGAGTTTATGCGGGACCCAAACACCTGCTCTGCTTACTTTACCAACCCAATTATTTTACTAAGTTTGATTAAGATTGTTTGACAGTTCCTCGATTGTCTGACACTGATTTGCTTCCACTTTCGCCCTTAACACATTATTATCTAAAATTGTTGGTCTTCCTGATCGATACGAGTCGGAAAGATCAAAATTACTGGATCTGAACATTGAAAACCACCTTTGGCATTTACAAACGTCTAATGCACTTGGATAAATATCGCAAATGTTTTTGGTAGCAACTGTTACGTTACTGCCCTTGTGAAACTCAAAAAGCATACAATGCCGGATTTGTACCTCTTTTGGTATTTGGCTGGCCATTTCACCCAAAACTGCAAAAAATAAGATTTAATTATTTACAAGTAAAAATTCACTTTAACCCTAAAATATCTTTAGCACGACTTTGATCAGCTGGTAAATGATAAACAAATATTGATGTGCGTAGAAACAACATTACTCCCCGGTCCTCCTAATAACATTTTTTGTTAACTATTTGACCAATTGAAAAGAACTCTTTGTGAATAGTACCTCCGTAATTGAAGAAAACACTTAACATGACTTTAACATGAATTTAACGTATCTGTAGCAATTTCAACAAGACGACGTTTAAAAATAAAATCAGTGTTTTTGGAGCAAGACGAGAAGACACATAAAGTGTTCTTCAAAATTGATAGAATTATTTCAAATGATATTCCATTAGTATCTACAATGTCTCTAATATTAAATCGGCCATTATTTAGTATATCCTTGATTTTGGTAATGTTTTCATCATTGGTTGACGTGGAAGGTCTTCCTAAACGAGGTTCATCTTCAACTGCCTCTCTACCATCACTAAAATCCTTGTACCGCATGTAAATGTTTTTTTTTACATAAATGTATCGCTGTTTCCCTTTCTTGACATTTTTAATCCATCAGCACCAGAAATTTGTTTTTTAGACCAAATTTATTGAAATTGTTTATTGGACAAATTTATTCGTCTTAAGCCCGGTCCACATCAATAAAACTTTTCGCCGAATATGATGCTTAGCATAAATTTTTGTATATACGCGGGAATTTTCGTAAATGTGATATGGCACGCAATAATCTTCAGTCTGCGCCGAAAATATTTGCGCCAAATACATTCGGCGAAAATTTTTATTGGCGTGGACCAGGCTTTCAAAAATCGGCTACAAATATTTTTAAGAATTACAAAATGCGCTATAGCCTCTAATTTAACACGCGAAATGATTTGAAAGTTCTGTCATATACTAACTTAAAAACAAATGATATATCGGTACGTAAAGCGCCTGAATTTTTAAAATAAAGCTATCATAGTTTTTGATCATAGCACTAAAATTGAAGTAATAAAAACAGATAATTTGACTTGTCTCGTGAGCTTTAGTTTTTAAAAAATTCCAATACTAACTCAATACTTACTAATATCGTGGTTGATTAATGGATGATTATATAGGAACAATCTGTATTTTTTTTTTACTTTTAACTACGAGGAGAGTTTACATATTATTGTCCCTAACATAATAAACACTATACTAGACATTTGAGACAATTTTGTTTTTTAACATTAATATAAAATCATCACTATAAATCAAGAAAAAATCAAATATATGGAAATAAGGAAATAAAATAGATGACTTACAACCTGTTAAGATTTGTATTTATATATTATAGTTATTTCAATTTGTATATATCAGAAAATAATGTAAAGACGGCAACCTCGCATCGGTGTCTGACGCGGTACGAAAGGAAGGGCAACTTAACCAAAAATAATAACGAAAACGAGGAGTCGATGTTAAGAAGTCGTCCAGTTAAGACAGCGATTCGGGATTGCCGACGAATAGTAATGGCAACTTGGTTTTATTGAAGCAGTCCATAAGTAAATATAAAATATATTAAAAGTACTCCCAATCGCAACAGTGATTCAGTCACACTCGACTGAACATTACCAAACACTACCAAATCAGTAAAAATACGAAATTACGAATTTGAAGTAGTGGAAAACTTTAAATATTTGAGAATAATAATAAATAGCAAAAGCGACAGAAACATAGATATTGCAAAAGCATTATGAAAAGCAAAAACATAAGTATGAATACAAAAATTAAGGTATATAAAGCTGCTGTTAGACCGGTGGTGACCTTTGGGGCGGAGATATTGAATTTAACAAGCTTGGAACATGAAAGTTACGCCTATTCGAAAGAAAGATAGTAAGAAGAATATGTGGATTAAAGAAAGTTGCAGAAGATGAACACAGAAGGTTAATGAATTACTCCTTACTTACTAGAAACTCCGCTGGTTTGGTCATATAAGAAGAATGGAAGACAACAAAGTAGCAAAGAAAATTACAATGTGGAGACCAGATACTAACAGAAGAAGAGGGAGACCGAAAAGTAGGTGGGAAAATCAGGTGCGGGAAGACATAAGGAAATTGGAAATACAAGTATGTTGGGAAAAGATACTGGACCGAGATGTGGGAAGAAAATAACTGAAGAAGCAAGGACAAACAATAGGATAGAATAAGGCAAGAATAGAGGAACCTGGACTAACTCACGAGTTTCTAGAACTCAAAAGAATCGAGCGGCTGCAATTCCTAATGGAATGTAGAGCCATGTATATGGAAAAACTTCTCGTGATTAATCGGAATTTTTAGTGCGTTTTGAAAATGAATGACAATTTTGAGCAATTATGTTGTATGAAGTTTTATTGCAGTCTTAGTCAAAGTGCGAGCAAAACTTTTGCAAAATCTCAACGGGCTATGGGAACAGTGCGGAAACTATGTGAAACAGCGAAACAGCTTTTCTTCATCTCCAATTCAGTGGTCAAACTCTGATGACGATTGTGTGAGTCAAATTCAACTTTTCTCCGATGATTCTTTCCGTTAATCGATGATCAGAATGCACAAGATACCGGATTCTATCGACATTTTCATCATTTCTTACGGTTGAAAATGTTTCTCTACCAAGTTCATCTTCAATCGAGTCTCGATCTTGTCTGCACCCATGTCTTAAAGCACCCAATAAACCTGTGCCCTTGACAAAATACTGTTTCTATAGATTTGTTGAAGTTTTACAAAAGTTTTTGTCGCACTAAGTTCAAATCTGAACAAAACTTGAAAGCGCATCATTGGTGGAAATTGTTCAAAACATACTTGAAAATCCGGTTCACCAAAAGAATTGCTTCGGACCACCAAGTGACTTTATAGAGTTTAAGCTCGTAATTAAGACGCATCAGATGTTTGATAGTATCCGTTCCAAAGGGAAAACTAATAACATTGCCAGATTGAACGATGTGTCATCAGTCTCATTACTTTAGTTACTCACCTCGTATTCAGCCTCTATGTATTTTTTTGTTCGGTCCGCATAATATTAGCTATATGTTGGCGTGTTAAATAATCTACAAACAGAAGCCCTTCAAACGTCCAAAAAACTACTTTATCAGTTTTACTGCATTATCAGCCAAATTTTACTCAGTGATGACTAAGACTCCGTCTCCTAAAAGTCCGTAATATGTCAATTGGTAGGGAGTCAA
Organism: Cosmopolites sordidus; assembly: GCA_031761425.1. Taxonomy (NCBI): domain Eukaryota; kingdom Metazoa; phylum Arthropoda; class Insecta; order Coleoptera; family Curculionidae; genus Cosmopolites; species Cosmopolites sordidus. Next base: position 57,450 of record JARFXV010000536.1, read on the forward strand.
CTTTCACCATGACAAAGCCATACGTCATATGTCATTAACCATCTGGGTGAAAATTTTATAACTTCGCTGGTGCGTTTAACCTAATCTTTCATATTAACCAGATATGACCTCTGCTACCTCCACTTTTCATTTATTTTGGTTGTTTGCCAACCCAGTAGTTGAGATCTACTTTTCTGCGTAATTCATCCAAACATATACTGGGTTACGAAAATTGTGGCTTTGGCTAATAATACAAATGAACGAATTCCACTCAGTTGAAATTCTGCCAGACCGTAGTTCTTATGCCACCTTACTATTACCTTTTCTTTTCATTGCGTGAATATGTTTCAAATAATTTGCCGATTTTTTATTAAGTTTTATCGCCAGAAATGAAATGCCATATGTTTTTCTCCTAAGAATATTGACTGGCATATACTCGAAATTCAACAATTTGTTGATAGATAGGTTAGGTTAGATAGAATCAAATTATGTGTTTTGATTGTTTATAAATGTCCTTTGGTTTTTACTAAAAAAAATGAGCTTACGTTACTCTCCAATTAAACTGTAACATTTATGTTTATCAAATATTAAAAAAGATATCCGAATATTAAACAAATTCAAACAAGCACATACAATTATTCATAAGTATGACATTAGGATACGCTTTTAAAAGGAAAATATACTGGCAATAAATAGATAATTAATATTGTAACGACAATGCAGTCATATGTGCGTAAAGTTGATCGGAGGATGGCGTGAAATGCTCGTCAATTAGTAGCGCAAATGACCATTAATTGATTGAGCCGGTAACCCAAACGCTGAAATGTGCATTCGGATCGCATTAGGTGCTCGCATCATGGCGCTAATGCCGCTGCACTTTCCTATCAGGCCCGATAGGCACAAAGGGCCCTGTGGGGTGTTTCTGTGCAACAGCTTGTTTGCTGCATACACCTGTGAAATTCATCAATGTGCCAATTCTGGATTTATTCGCTAGAATGACTTCTTTACACATCGCTGGTTGTTTGCCTGTAACAACGTATTACGTCTAGATGTTCCGTATATACAGAACGGAGATATATCTGCCGGATACGGTTGCATAGATTTTAATATTAGATCGGCCATTTCCTCATTCCTCGTTTCCTTCGATTTCCATTTTGGAATTCTTGACGATCTTTCGGCAAACTGATGTTATTTATTTAATACATCGATTTTTTATTAAAAATTTTTCAAATATTTTTTAACGATTTGCTAAGCAACTTGAAATATGTTCAAATTATTTTCTAATTATTAAGTTATCAAGTTATTTGATTTTCTCAGTAAAAATTAGTCTTTAATCTCTAGGTCTGAGATTTTTAAGGTACATTTTTATACTTGTCATGTAAGGCTGTAAATTTGACAAGGCTTAACTTTTCAGTGACAAAAAAATTATATCAATCTCTTTATTAGTTTAAAAGAAATATTCGGGTTGTCTGTAAGTGCAATGGCGGTTAGTCCATAAAACCTAAAAAATTAAAAAATGAAATGAAAAAAAGAATTTCAGATTTTATATTAATTTATTCTCTATTCTATCTATGATCACGCTTCTTGCGACTTCAATAATCTAACATGCATAATGTCATTCGCGATAACGAAATAGGTCGTGGGTTGCCGAAGCGCATTGACTAAAGAACACGTGTTTTGGGCACAGACAAGTTTGTAAAGCTACTGTTTTCTTTACTATCGCGTGCGAAAAACAAAGAGCAATGCATCGCTTTGCTAGTAACCCGGAGATTAAACGCATTTATAACGTCATATCTTGGGCGATGCCCCATTCTCAATAGTCAGGTGTTTTTCGCCATCGTGCTTTTTCGATTTTCCGAGTGGTTGCAAAGTGAATGTTTTGAACGATTACAACAGTGAAGATGAATTCAGTGCAATATATGAATATAAATAATGTCACATTAACATTTGAGGACCGAATTGAAATCAAATATCACCAATTAAATTTAATAATTGAAAATTGTGGTATAATAGAAAAAGATGTAAAGGTGATTTTTGTAAATCTGTCTGCATATCCCGCTTTCTTTCCCCGATCATCCAAAAGGACTGTTACTGTTCTGGACAGCGTCTACCCCGTGCGGCCCCTAGCAGATGGAACTTTACGTCTATATGTGTGAATACTGTTTACATTTACAAAGAAGAATTGTAAACATGCCTTGAAGAAATTATGGACGCCGAGCCCGATAAAAATTCTATTAATCAAGCTCAGGGGTTAATAAATTATTTGGTGGATGATAATTTTAAATTTTGGTTTTTTTTCTTCAATAAAATAATGCCTCACTGCAACATTCTCTTTGATCTCGCAAAACAGGCAACTAGATGCACTTAAAGTTAAGAAAAATGTGGTAATTTTTTCAACAGGCATTCAAAATATTAGAGACGACATAGAAATACAAATTAATCAAGAATTCAGTTCAATCTGAAGATTAAAGAGGGGATTAAAGGGCTAAACATTTTAGAAAACATAGACTCCAATGAAGAGCGCGTTGTTTCAGTTACAAAACAGGGAGTAAAAAATATTAACCTGCTATGAAGAAATTTTGTTTGATAAGAAAAAAATCTTTGACTCGTCAGACTACTTTGTTTGACTTTATGAAGCCCTCTAAATCAAAATAACTTCTGTTTATGTTTTTGCATTAAAATAATATTATAATTTTTTTAATTGCTTAAGTTCCTATTACGTAAATTCGCAATACTGTACTATATATTTTTGAAAACACCATAGCAGCCATTTGTTTCTTATTCCGGCCAAAATTGGTTTTCATGTTTAGTATTGTTTAGCAAATCATCATAAAAAGATATACAGTTGCACATCGTATATAAATTGTTTTTTCTTTGGAGTTCGTGAAATCGTTGATTTACACCCATAAATCACAAACACTCACTGACCTTAAAACCAGCATTATTTATGTTTTTGGTGAATTTAATGAGGATTTATCGGTAAAGTGATCAAGTTAATTAAAGTGATTTGGTGTTTAGTGGTAAATATCTTCGAGTTTACAGTTCTAATAGATGAATTAATAGCAGTTTATGTTGAAAATTATATTACAACTTGTAGCCGATACATTTTTCCATCTACTTTGATCTAGGCAATCTGTTGAATTTACTTGACACTCATGCCTACGTATTAACATGGTAGAGATGAGTAACCGCGCGATTTAACAACTTTTAATAATATTATATTTCCAATCGCCTAGAAACCTAGTTGTTTCGCAACTATCGTCTAATAGGTTTGATAGTGTTGCAGAAAAATTCTTCAAACAGTATTTATTTCTATTCAGTGCAGTTTGCTTATTTTTCTAAAATATAAATTTAATTTCATTTTGCGACCTTACAAATTTATGCGGAATATACCTTAAGTAATTCATTGTTATTTGATCCTTGATCCTCCTATTTGATCCATTGTTGATGTTGATTTGATCCTCCTATATGATCCATTGTTGATTAAGAATCCTCTTAGGGATAAAAGATAGATTCCGAATATTTATTTTACCAATAATTTTTACACCTGAAAATACAGTTGAGTTTTTGATTTCCTTTGATAAGTCGGGAACTTATCGACAATTAACACATATATTGACATTAATCAGAGGTCTGTAAATTGATGGAAATTATAACATTTCAAATTGTAGCCGACGTATTTTAGCAACTGCTGGCATATTGGCAATCTGTTCAATTTACGCATAGTAATCCGTACACATCAACACGGTACAGATGACTAACCGCACCGGTTTGATTCATGATTTAATTAAATTATCTTTCTACTAGATAATTCGGTATTTTATATAAAATGGTTTTATGAACTAAGTTGCCATCATTATTAAACTTTTGGGTATACATTTAAAAAACGTTTAATTAAATTATTTGTATTTATTAAATATTATATTATCTTATTATATATGTATATAAATATTATAAATTTAAAGATTATTATTAAATTTATTATTTTAAACTAGTCAACACTTGAACTCAGATAAGAAAATCTTGTTAATTTTGTTCTACAACAAACTTTGCTATATGCATCCGCACCACTCAACTTTGGTTCAAAAAGTTCTTAAAGGGAGACATAGGTCTGATGGTAGGGCGATGAATTCAGATCTCTACATAGCTCAACTTGAGACAGTACGCTGTTCTAGCCGAAAAACTTCCAAATTTGGTCAACTGTAAAAAAGTCCAACAGAAAAATCAAAACCAACTACAAAAGTAACGAATTGAACTTTGGAATTCTTCCTCACCTACCATACAGCCCCGACCTCATTCCTTTGGATTACCACTTGTTCTTGTCCATGGCTCACTTTTTGCGAGGAAAAAAATTGAGGAATGAAGAAGAGGTAAAAACTGGCTACGTCGAGGTTTTCGCCTCCAAAGACTCATCGTGGTATCGAAGAGTAATAGAGTTTCTGGCTTAAAGTTGAGTCGAGGTTATCGAAAACCTATATTTTAAGCTATATTGGAAGCCTATATTTTAAGGAATATCCTCCAGGTAAACACTGTTTAAACAGTGAATAATTAAGTACCTCAAAAACGCAAATACTTTTGTTATATCTTAGTATTTTTCAGTAATGAACTAAAGCGTAACTATTGCTATTCAGTTAAGGTTCAGTTACTTATTCATTATCTTCGGTCGCAATAAAAAATGAATTTGTGTCAATAATGTATACACTCCATCGACGTCTTCCGGAGGTATTTTTTGGGTAGGGTAATTAGCGTGGTTCGACTCCCTCTCTCAATGTGAATATTTGTGATTATGAATGTATTGCATTAGTAATCAAAATTACAATATTTTATAAGCTAAGGCGGGGGCTGGACTGCCAGTTCCTTTTTAGTCTTTATTTGTAAAACAGGCCGTAGTAGGATATTAGGATGGCTTTCCAGTTTGTGGTGATGTTTTATGCTGCTGCTCTTGATTACGTCCTTAACATAAAGCATCTGGAGATCTTCGTGAAGAGTGTGGTTTTATATGTTCAAGGTGCGTCGGTAATCAATTGGTTGTAATATTTTGGACTGGCTTTGGATCTTTGGATAATAGCTACATTTGATTTACTGGTACATCCCTAAAATTCTATCCCATGAGTCCAAATTGCCTTAATGATAGTGTTTTATAATAGAATTTTGTTAGCTAAAAATAGGTTAGACTTTCTTCCGATTAGCCAGCTCAATTCTTTAACTTTTAGGTCAGTTTGTTTTCTTTTTTTGACTATATGGTTTTTCCACATAAGTTTACTGTCCAAGAGAATAACTAAATATTTTGTATTCGTGAATGTTGCGATTTGTACAATATAAAAATGCAAGCTAGGGTACTGTCCTTTCCTGAGGGTAATGTTGACTTGCGCTGATTTTGTCTCGTTTATTTAAATTTTCCAATTTCGAGTCCAGGTTTGAATTAGGTTCAGGTGGGTTTGTAGTTTGTTAGAGGCTTCGACTGGGTTTATATTTGATGATAGTATCACTATATCATCGGTAAATGTACCAATGGTGTTGGCTTTTGTTGTTGGGAGATCAGCCCTGTAGATTACGTAGAGCAATGGGCCGATAACGCTGCCTTGTGGAACTCCCGATCTAATGGTATATTTATCCGATGTGCTATCGTTTATTCTAACTTTGAATTCCCTTTCGGTCAAATAAGATTTTAAGAGATGGTAATATGTTATAGGAAGAGATTGTTTGATTTTAAATAGTAGGCCAACATGCCAAACCTTGACGAAAGCCTTACTGACATCTAAGAACGCTGATGGATAGTATTGTTTGTTTTATATTGTTCTGTTTATTTCATGGGTTATGCGGTGAGTTTGCTGTGTAGTTGAATGGTTTTGTTTAAAGCCAAACTGGTGTGCCGGAATCCAGTTTTCTGTACTGCTGTCAGTATTTATTCTGTTCAGTATATAAGTATTTCAAAAAGTTTTGACATAATGGTCGGTAGACTTATAGGTCGGTATGATGAAGCTTTTGTCAGATCTTTTCCGCCTTTAGGTATTGGAGTTATTAGAGCAAGTAGAGTTATTAGAGCAGTAATTGTATTTCAACATAGCATTGAGTACGTAGGTGATTAATACTATCATAGTTCATATGGCATCCATTTAACTTTTAGTACTGTGGCTTCCAGAAAATTATCTTTATATTTAGGCATTTCATGATGTTTAATAGTGTTTTTGATAATTACTACTGTTCCAGCATATGCAGTGTTGTCTGGATGATTAGTGATATAAGTTATATAGCGTGGAATATGAAAATATGTTTGATCTGTGAAATGCGTTTCACTTACCAGTAGTACATCTGTTGAATTTTGATGGAGAAATAATTCAATTTCATTTTTTCGTTGTGGAAGGCCATTAACATTCCACTGGGGGATGATGTAAATGCTAAAAATTAAAACAAAAAAAATATCGGAGTGACCAGAAAGGACACAATCAGATATAAGTTAAGGGAGGAACAACTGAAAGTACAACTAGTTATACAACTTATAAAACAGCGACAACTTAGTTAGTGGGGGCACATACAACTAATGATCAGATAGGTAAACTTAATATATAAAGCGAGAATACTGACATGGAGGAAGAGAGAAAGACCATGGCAAATGTAAATTAAGTAATAGAACTCCAGGACAGAGCACCCACATGGAATACCAACGTCCACCGTAGTGCCGTAGGATGGCGCGAGGCATATTTTTATTAGAAGTACTTGGGGTTTTCACGACATTTCACTGATATCATTTTTAAGTGTCGGGTCCCCAGATCGGGATAAACTGGTCCCCTGATCGGGTGAAACAGTTCCAGGATAGGGGAACTAAACCAGTTTCTTCCGATCAGGGGACTTAAAAATGACGAGTGCGATCTCGCGATTCTACCGAGGATGATTCAATATGGCAAAAATTGTCACGGATTGTCACTGATTTCGTGTTGCTGTTAGTTTTTACTAATAGCTTTTACTACTTTTAGTCATTTTGACTAATTTTATTTATTTTGAATTTTAACTGTTGTCGAATCGATGTCAAATTTTAAATATCGACACGTCTATATTTCAAATCTACAATCAGCTGTTGAAATACAGAAATATTACATTTTGTTAAAAAATACGGTATGTTCATTTCATATTAATTTTTAAATAAGATACTATTTACTGAGGATGGTTGCCTCATTTTCTTGATGGAAATTCATACTGAATTGTATAAATATAACAAAATTGTCTAATTTCCACTTATATTTTTCTCTAAATCATAATACGTTTCGCTACACTATAGCTTCTTCTAATGGTTGATAAAGAATTCATTGTCAACCATCCGAAGAAGCTACAGTGTAGCGAAACCGGTTGTCTTTTGCAGAAAAATATATGTGGAAATAGACAACTTTGTTTTATTTATACAACAGACTATTTAATTTATTTTATTAAATATATGGATGAGCGAATCAGGATAATATTTAAAGAGACTGTAGGAGAGTCTCTAGATCTCACTAAAATGTTAAATCTGATGAAAAGGGCTTATAAATGTGCTAAATCCCGTTTTAAAATACTAATTGTTCAAATTACAGGTTAAGAACATTGGGCAGGGTTTTGATGTTTATTTACTACTACTTTTTCAATTTTTAATTTCTTTATATATGTATATAAATAATACGTTTTTTCCAGAACGGTTGTGGAGGTGCTCCTTCGTGCTGGTTTCAATGTTAACATGCGTACGAAAGCTGGTACAGCTTTACACGAAGCGGCTTTATGCGGCAAAGTGGAAGTTGTCCGTACCTTGTTGGAAAATGGCGTCAATACGTCTATACGAGATACACATAATTTCACAGTTATGGATCTCCTAAGCCAATTCAACAATGCTCAGGCGGCACAAGAGATAATCAGTCTTCTTAAACGTATGTAGATTAATTATTCCGCAACTTCAGAAGTACTTTATATTTCAGTTAGCAATGGTTAATTGATTTGTGCAAAAAAGAACATTTTTATCAATGGCATTTAACTGATTTTAATTCATTTTTTCTTTGAATCTTTATGCTTGTTTAAAGTAAGAACTGACCGTGAGATTGGCATTTTCTGTAAACTGGGGACTCGGAGGTCGAAATAAACCGTCGCTTTTTGCGATTAGTAGTTGGATGGATGACCCTCCGAGGTCTATGAGAGATCAGGTTGGCATACAGTATTTTATTAAGTAAGATTGTAAAGTCGGATAAAGAATCGCCTCTCAGTCATGTCAATTTGAGGCTGGATAAGGCCAGATCTCTTCGGAGCGGTATATTGCGTTGATCACTCGCAAGTCGGTTGGATTCTTGATAAACTCACAACTATGTATGCACCGCACCAACTTATGGGAGCTTAACGAAGGGTACTGGCGGTGGTTAATCGGTAGCAGATGACCGTGGTTCGGAACCCACGTTAAACTATTTCTATCACTAAATAATGCCTAAGCGTATTGATGCGCAAGGAATTGCCCCTTAGTCACGTCAGTAGGCTAAGTAAGGCCTTAGAGATGTTCTAGGTTAGTTACTCGCAAATCGGTTGGTATCTTAAGGGTTAACTCCTTGTTAATACCTCATACCGTTTATGTTCCAATTTCCACTTGGTTAATATTTCACAACGTCGCACATCTTTGACTATAATCTCGCTGCAGTGACATTTTGAGTTCTCGATAAATAACACAGGTCTACAAATTAAAGCATAAATTTGGTGCCGCCGAGAAAGCGATTTGCCGAAACGTAATTTTAAAGTATAGTGTCTAGCACTCTCTAACACTCTCAGTAACATTAAATTATCAAAAGTACATACAGTTTTTAATCTACTCACATTGATAATATTTTCTTCTCAGAGGCATTTAACTTTAGGAAACTGTTAGGAATTGCTATTTTTGCTAGTCAAGGTACATGGTATTAACCGAAAAAAATCTATCCCGATCTGGTATCTGCTTAAAGACCTGTTTCTCATTCAGAGTACGCTCCAACTTTTCGTGGCCTGTCTGATACCGAATGTAGTACATCCGAAGATAGGCAAGCTTGTACTAGCGAAGAAAGTGATAATTTTGAAGCAACGTCGTCAAAACCCCTACTTTTTACTCAAGACGCTTTTTAAGTGACCTTATCAGAGACTCCGACCGTTCAAATGAAAGATTTGAGCTGTTTGCATCCTGACTGAAAGAGAGGAATTGACTTTCTCCATCTCCTAAAATGACATGTTATAGTACTTGAGAAATAGAACTGCTTCCGTTTTTTTGCCCAGAAAATGATGTTTCTTGTAATGAATGTCTTTTATCAAAAATGTGTTTCTTGAACTACCAGCTAAATGAATGGAGACTTTTTATAGACAGTTCCAAGCGGAGTTTGAAATGTGGTTTGCTAGCATAATGCTGTTCCCATTAAGGGAGGAGTATGAAACTATACCTCTTGTATTGGTAAAACTCAAGTATGATCATAAGTGGGTTATTTGCGTTAATTTTAAAATGGTAAACTTTTTATTGGGTTAACAAAAAATTCATGTTTTCTCTGTTTGTGGAATAGCAGAGCTAAAAACGAGTATTGGATTAAAACAAACTGGCCTGAAAGAAAAAACTTGACAGTTGGAAACGAAATATCAAAAATTTGCGTTAGTTACTAGAAAGAAAATAATTTTGTCTCCATTGCACAAAGATTGGGAACTAATGAAACAGTATCTCAAAGCATTGGATAAAAATGGTTTCTGTTTTAATTATGTATCGAGAAAATTTCCTGGTATGAGCAAAGAGAAATTTAAAGCTGGCATTTTCGATGGACTGGCAATTAGGTTTTTGATGAAAGATAATTTCGTGCATCTTGAGGAACAAGAAGAGCGATTTTATCAGGACCTACAAAATATGGAAGAAAGGTATCAGAGACGATGCGATGCGATGCGATGGAAGGAACTCACTCAAAGAAATCACGAAAAGGAAGCTTTCTTCATGTTCAGTGATGTAACAAAAGGTAAAAAATATGAAATAATCGAATTTCTTCGACGCCTATGATATCTCGAAAACTGCACGTACATTTCAAAAATATATGTACGGTTAGAACCAGGAAAACGAGCGTATTCAAAAACAGTTGTAGCCTTTTCAGTACCAAATCCACTGTGGACTTGTGTTATTTCTGTAGTTTTTGTAGTAATATACCCCATTTTCAACATATATACCACTTGTTTTTCCAACGTTGGAAAATAACTATCAGCTTTTATGTTTACGATTGAACAAGAGATACTGGCAACTAACAATGTATAACCGTGAAAACTTAAATGTGACCTAAGACGTGCATTTATTTAAAGGTGACGCTCCTGGTTACGTGAAAAACCAGCCAGATACTTTTTTTAGTTGAAACTTAGACAGTCTATTTTTTTTAGCAGGAAAGTGAATTAAAAATAATAAGTGTTACCTTTTTCACATAAATTATTTTTATAATGTGTAAAAGTTAGAAGATATGGTAACAGTACATTCTATTTTAATATGTTTTGCGGACTAATCCATCTTAATGATAATTACAGTTTGTCCTTTTAAATACATATTTTATTGGATTAATTTGTTTAATAAATCAGATAAGTGGCTTTTTATTTGCTATAGTATATAAAATATTAATTGAACTTTGTATTGGAAGAGTTTTTTTTTCATTTCGGTTGTTGTCGCAGTCTCAGGAATGTCATTGAATTTTGTGTAAAAATTAACACTGGTAATGAAAATCAATGGTCCATATTTTCTCTATAAGTGATGCTTTGTTAAATTTTATTAAATAATATATAAAATCAACAAATACTATATAAAAAATTCCATAGGTCATAAACGAGGTCTTCCCCTAGTAGATAGCGACGGCGAGAGCATTAGTAATCCATTTCCTACAGTGCCAAATGTTGATTCCGATTTAGGCAGCCCTTATGAGAATGTAAGGCCGTCATCAAAGAACGCAAGGTTTGTATTGAACTGCTTTTTAACAAAGTTGAAAACCGGAAAAATTAGCGGAAACGATGCAATACAGTAAATGTCTTTGTACAGCAATAAGTAACCGAGAGAAATGTTACACAGGGTGGAAGGGAAAGTAGTTTTGTAAATTTAACCAACGATTCTTTACATCATTTTGAACCAAAAGTTTCCTTAAAACATGTATCCAAAATGCAACCATTTCCGCGGAAAACAGGTCAGAACTGTATTTTATTTTCTTAACAATTGACTTCTGATCGTGTTGTTTATTTCGAGCCATCGGAAGTAATTTTTTTGTTACATTGGCCTTTGGTAATTTTTTTGTTACATTGGCCATACGTTTCAGCATAAATATGGTTTGTTTTGTTCCAAAAAAACGAAATCTTAAATGAAAAACTTTTATTACATTAACTGTTCATATCCACCATCCCATTCATAGAGAAAAAAACTTCGTCGGTTGATAAAACATTGAACAAATATTGACATCAAGCACCCCACGCTTTTTTCACAATGACACATTAATTTTCTCGCTCATCACGTTATTCTTATGTTAAAAATTCTTTTTTACGTTTTAGTTCGGTTTATCATTAAAGCGTGTTTTTTAGTTTTTTTAAACTATAATTTATTTTGATGTTCGGTCAACAAGTTCATTACCCATCGAGCACATTTGTTAGCAGTGACACTTGACCTAGGATGTCGATTGTGACTTACATTTTCATGTCAACTCTTAAACTTTTTGGCCCAACCAAACCTTGGGTCTTAGATATGGTATCGCCCCCATACTGAAATTTCAACCGAGTCAATATTCCGGATGGTTTAACGCCTTCCTTGGTTAAAAACTTTATTATAACCCGTTGCGCAAGGGACGGTGGAACCTGTTGATCACTCATGGCTGTACTGCCAAAAGAACTGAGTGAAACAGCTCACCGAGCGTTTCCCCCAGTACTAATACATTGCACTGCAATGACCTACACTGACAGGTTTGTTTTTTTGGTTGAGGAATGTAATTGCAAAATTCCTGTTTATATTTGATTCACCCTCGTAGTTTATTCGTTAAGTAATAACCAAGTAATCTTTACCAAATATGCTTTTGCACATATTTGCTTACAATGTTAATTCTTGTCATAGATTTTCGATCGGTAATTTAATAACTTTGCAATTTGTTTTCTCGGAACCCTTAGGTTTTTGACCCTTGTTGTAAGGGACTTTTTTCTTTGAAATGATGTTAAAATTCGTTGGTTAAATTTGCGAAACTATTTACCCTTACACCCTGTATATTTATTAATATAGATCTTTAACAACTGACCCTTCTCCTGGTACTTCACCACAAAGATGGGATTACCAAAGGTATGCCAGGCCTCCTGAAGGTTTTGAAGATCGCAGAGTGTCTGGTGTATCTGAACATTCAATGTAAGTTTTTCGATAAAGTATTCATGCATGATTGTAATCTCTAGTCTGTTCATGATTTTTATTGTTTGTTTTTATGATTTTGTTATTTTAAATTTTAGTAGTGCAAAATCCACAATTAGTAATCGAGATATGAATCACAATCATAAAGATGACTACCTAGACATGTCTAGTCCAAATATGTAAGAATTATGTTTATTTTAAATTTATTTTCTACTTCATTATGAATTTTCATTCATTGACAATGAATTAATTTTTATTTAAGCGAAAATTGCATGATTTTAGGCAAACCATATTTAAAAGCATGACTTTACAATCCCCTCTTGACGGTATCGTTTTCGATTTTTTGGAAAGCTTAGAAGATAGACGAAACAGCAGACAATTTGATGATTCTCGTAGTCATCTTAGTAGCGGTACATTCTGTTCAGAATCTTCTAGGTGTGTTTCAGTTTGAGATTTTTTCCACACATGCATTTTTCACTTCACGAAATTACTGCTTCTAAATTATATTCATTCAGCTACTGCAATTTGCAAAATTATTTATTTACAGAGATTCTGATAATAGTTTATATCAGATTCCTTCAGCGCCAAAACAGTTCATGGACATTAGCGTTCATTCTGAAGATCTAAACTATCTTTCGTTTTCAAACCGAGAATCAGACCAAATATCGCTGTCTTCAACAGCATCAAGTTTAGGTTATGGACGAAGAACTGACAGTGGAACTCCTCTCTATATTTCTATGAATAAGGGAGCTCATAGTCCGGGATCTGGTAGTAAAGTTTCGGTAAAAAATAGTTTCGTTCGTTTTTTCAAATTTTTACCCGTTCTCTTATACAGCCTACTCCACCGAAAAAACCTCCCAGAAGAACTGTTCAACTATCTCCTACTCATAGTCAAACGATGTCTACATCGGTGGATGGTGTGAGTAATAATGCTTACGAATATATATTTTTTGCTCACACTGGAACTAGAAGTCAAAACAACCTTAACGAGGTTGATAAAGACGGTCGAAGAGACAGGTTATCTCACGGCCACAGCATGGATCAGTATGTCGAAATGAATATTTTTGCTAGTGATATTACTCTAGATGATGAACCAATAGAAAGGTAAGTCAAACTTTACCATTTCTTCGGAAGCAAATGTATTCGATTGGATTTGCAGACCCAAAAGCGAGTTGCAAAGAGGTAAAAGCGAAGATTTGGACAATCGGAAAAAACCGGAACCGGTTGCAATAACAAGCTTATACGAAAATATGTTAATAAAGCAACAGAATCCTAGAAGGAAATTAAGAAGGCATAACGATGTATATGAGGATCATCAGTTTAAACGAAAAGATCATGAAGAAATCTCCAGTTCTTCGGCTCCTGAAACAACTTTCGTTTCAAGGGCATTTTTAATGATTTCCGATAATAGTAATACCAGCAAGTCATTAGGAAAAGACGGGAGGAATATCAAAAACAGCAACTATCCCCTTTCTCCAACTCATTATCTTCAACCGCCTACTCCAGAACATCCACCGCCATCTGCAGTGCAAGCAGAGTGTGTCATTTATGAAAAAATTCGGCCTTTAAGTCAGGTAAGTTCTTGATATGTGTACTTTCAGTCTCAGTATTATGTGTATAATCTTTCATGTATTACACTCAATAATCCACTGATTGAGTTAGTAGTGTTAAATCTTTTCAATATTTATATTTTAACTGACATAGACACTGCCATACCCAGATGGTAGAATAAACGAATAACATTGGAGTAAACAAAAATACCAATGAGTTTCCTTTTTTCATTGTGCACCCGGCAATCTACACATTTGGCATCGATTGAATGAGAGGGATACTTCTGCAGATAAAGTATCCCAAATTACCTGTACTTCATATCTTGGAGTATCTAAATTCAGAAATAATTTTCCTTCTATCTTCCATGTCTCAAACGTGCTTTATGGACCAAAGCTCAGGAGATTTGATCGGCCATGACAGTTGTCATGTCTGCTATTTCATACCTATCTGATACTGTCCCACATTTTATTGTTATCATTGTGATTGATATTACGCAGTTAGTTTGATGAAGATGAGGCCTAATAACGTTGCACTTCAAGTTATGTTACAGTGTGGTACACCATGTGGCACTTATGTGATTATTGGTTTCTTAATTACCCGTGAGCTACAGCAGAAGGTGTTCAATATTAGGTCAGTGCCTACCTTTCTCCGAATTTGAGAATTACCAATCCACGCTTGGCAATATCTTATTTCAATAGTCTGATCTGTGTTAGTATAATTGGTGTTTTCTCGAACAACTAAATTATTTTATAACTATTTTCCTTTGTTCTATATTTAATTCTAAATGAATATTTCATAATGATTCATCGCTCATCAATGGAATTTTTCAATTATTCAATTAAACAATTTTTAATTTAAATTATAATTTAATAAAAGATTAATAATAATTTCAATATTTTATAAATTCCAATATACTTTTTATTATTTTGTTCAATTAATTTCAATTTACATTTAATGTAATGGAAGTTACTCTGTGGGGGAAGGTGGCCTAAAGGTGGTAAGCTAAGGTTGCGGTTTCAAAAAACAAGAATTTTAGTCAAATACGTTAGGATTTTTTACAACATTTCATAGGATATTTATCGAACTTGGAAATACAACATTTATGAACATTTTGTATTAAGTATTTATAGAATAACACAAATAAACCTCTTCTAATTCCCACTGTGCCCGAATGGGGGTCTAAAGCGGGTGTCTAAAGCCTTGGGCAAAGCGAGTAAACATTATTAATAAGTAGGAAAGGTAACGATTAGGTGTCATATTCTAACATTGCGGCGGGAATCACAGTCTTTGATGTAGAGCGGGGTACATAGTCTTTATTATTAGCAGTAATCCTGCAAAACTAACTAATCAACTTCAGACGAATTTTACTTAAAATCAACAACAGACTTATATTTTTTGTAAATTATCAGATAATTTCTTGACCAAACCTTTAAGATGATAAATTAATTGTTTAATTAAAAAAGCTTTATCCGTGGCACAAATAGCAAAAATATAATCTTACACTAGAATTACCAGTACAAGCTTCGTAAGCCCATCCTCTACAGTCTCCACATTCGACCCAGTCTTCTTCAGGTGGTTCCATATAAAAATCACCACAAATAATACAAACATACTGTTTGTTAGTTTCTTTTTGCGTTTTTTTATGACTAATTTTCTTTGTTCTGCTTCCACTTGTGCAAGGAACATGTTTAATTTTTTTTTTTTTCTTTCAGCATTTTCTATCCTCTTACAAAAATATGGTCTTTCATATTCCTTGTTATGTGTGGATCACAAGAAAGCTACCCGCTTAAATTGACCCGATAATAAAAGGCTCGAGTTAATTTACTATTATACCTTTTACTTATGCCAGACACGCACTTTTTAAATACAATCGCAATAACATTAAATGGAATGTATAATCAAAAACTGTTCTGCGGCTGCTCTTTTTTACAGACTTATTTTTTCTTGACAGCGTATCATCACTTTTAATGTCTTAGCGGCAAAATGTCAGTTATGTAACGAAAGTTAGAGTCCACATATTTTATAAAACAAAAACACTTCCACTACCACATAGTAGTACGAAGTTAGTATTAAATAATACTTCTTAACCAAATTAAATTTACAAGAGACATTCGTAACGTAATGTCTCTAACATTTACGAGGGCATTTGCAACGTAGTGTCTAACATTCATTTTATTTTCGCTAGATTTTGTTTCAATATGTTTCTTTTTTTTTTTCTTCTCCCTTTGTTGTTATTTTATTGGCGTACTGGTTAACACTTCAGTTCTTTTGAATTTTGTCTTTATGATTTGTTTTATTTGGGCTCAATCCTGGTGTCGGTCTAATATCTATAGGTTTTACTCGTATCAAAGGTGTCTTTGGAACAGAAACCGATTTACGGGTAATAAAATCCGCTGGCGTTGAACATAAAATTCTGTCTATTTCAGATTTCTTTCCCTAAAGGTGGATATATATGCTGCTACATCTAAAGTCTATTCACCGAAGAAAGACAGTCGACATAAGCAATGACCAACGCGTGATCAGCATGTGATATTTTAGCGAGACACGCTGACCACTCCTGTTATTGGCGTGAATCGGTCAAGTCGATTTAAACCACCAATCAAAACCCAGATGATAGGCAGGTTGCCGTTCGACAGAAACACAGGGTTGGCGGCAGTAACTCAAACACTGCCCTGAGTTTTTTTCATTTATTGAATTGCATTCGATTCATTAATAATTATATTTTGTTTCCATAAAATGTCTGATACGGACACAGCTGATGAAGTTGTCGATATTAACTATACCCCGCCCAAAAAAAGGACAGTGCGGTCCTGTAACGATCTTAGTGCGGTCCTGTAACGATCACGTGCAATATGCGTGAATATGTTTGGGTTTAGTTTCTTTCTTCAATAAATAGGCTATACATTTTCTATGGTGTTATAGTGTATAGTTCTATATTATCGCACGCTAATTGACTCGCTGCAGGCATCTGGTCATTTTCTAACATAAATGGAGAAAAGGTGAGGTCAAAGGAATTTTTTGTTCGAGGAATTGTTGCAGATTGGGATACATCATTTTTGGGTATTGCAGTTTTCATTTTCCAACAAAGATGGAGAAATGGTGTGGTCAGATTCATTAGAACGACCAATATGAGAGGGAGTTTCTGTTCGAGGAATTCTTGCAGATTGGGATGCATTATTTCTGGCTACTACAGTTTCGACGTCCCCTGATGTGGATGGTTCAAGCCGGTCTGTTAAAGTCGATGGCAAAAAGTCTGACTCATCAAATATATGGTTTTACCGAAGAGTCTCGTAACCTCATATTGGAAAATCGCCCGAAAATCGAAATTCGCCCCACGTGCCCCATTTGAAACACTGAAACTGCTTGTTCAAAATAAATTTTTAGAGGCCCATATACAAATCGGTCTAGAGGTTGCATGCGATATGTTGTGTGAGAATCGAAAATCACGATATTTTGAGACACATATTCTAATGCCACAAGATATTTATGAGATTCATGATTATCGATGATCAAAATAATTTTTCCCTTCGAAGTTGGACGGGTAATATCAACAAAGTAACGAACCCATTTTAAAAACGTAGGTTGATCCACCCGTTGTCCGTACAACAGTGGTACTGGCGCCAGGAGGAGCTCCATCCAATAATCTACCAACCATTCTTTTTCTTCGAAAAATGAGAAATGGAGATGTGAAAGATCTAAGCTGCATTACAGCAGCAGGCGAGCTTGTCGTGAGCTTCCCTCTTTCCCTCTTCCCTTTTTCCCCGGTTATCGGCAACATTTTTAGAGGTTTGTTACTTGTATTCTGAATCTTTTTTCCATCGGCGTTATAAATCCGGGTTGCGTCAATAGCATGTTAGTCTATTTGTTTTTCTAATAAATTAGAAAATCTGTCCACTTGTGGCTTATTAAAACCACGGGCTCAGGCGATAGAAGTTGGTTTTGGCTGTATAATAGTCAATTCCGGATGTCGGCTCTTAAATCCGAAATATCCTGCTGTCAGTCCCTGCAGGACCATCTTTAAAGGGGTGTGTTATGTTATTCTTTTCTGCGTATTGGTATGCAAGTGCTAAACATTCTATTTTAGTCAGTTCATAGAAAAGATCATCAACTTGGATCTTGGCATCTTTAAACACGCTTTGGCATTTCCCGAGCTTTTTCTCCACTACCTGCTTTTTTAAATGTCTTTACAAAGTGGACAACGTGATGCCATACTTCTTCGCTGCAGTGAAAAGTGCAGTTTTCTTAGCTTAATTCTCGCCAGTTTCATAATGTTCTCACTCCACGACGCCTGTTCCGTTTTCCGCTTATATTTATTCACCATCTGAAAAAATCCCACAGTCTTTAATATAAATCTGTATCTGGGCAAAATCGATCGGTACCTGCTTTTTTCTACCTGCTTTATCCTAGAGCAAGTACATTCTTTTGTTAAGTAATAATAACTTCAAAATCAAAGTAAAAATATTCCGGCTTTTTATCTTATTTCTTATATGAGTTTATTAGTATTAAAATGATACGGTAATACTAACAATAGAACAGCTATGAATATTTTTCACTAATCAGAAGACACTTACCTTGAATTTTTTTAATAAAACTACCGAAAATATTTTGTTGTATGTGGCTAAACCAATAAGCAACCTCGGCGCCCGAGTTAAACTGATCGCAGCTAATGTACTTTCGGGCACTCGCGGCGTACGCACACATTGACCCTAATGTTTAATGTAGATGGATAAAACCTTAACCCGCTTTAGGCGGGCGACCTGTTTTAGGCCACCTTCTCCTACTCAAGTTAGTAACTACTTGCCCACAGTATTTCTTCTGAATTCTTTTAAGGGAGGAGGTACTCTGGATTGACAGTTGAAACTGAAGCTTTTTAAAATTCTTTCTGAGTAGGATTTTTCAGATGTTTCTTCACCAAATGAATCTATATTAATCGTGACTACTTTATTACTGTTAAATCTAATCTAAATTCATCATTTGGCTTCCTGTATTGTCATTCGGCTGGTATCTGATGCAGGAAACCTGGCTGAAATCTTTCAGAATTTTAATGCTGATCAAAGATATGGTTAAATTGTATACTCTGCATTTTTTTGTTGTTGATAAAAGGAAATGTTCAATATAATTAACGATAACCTTTGCATACGTAAGACTTTATTAAATTTTAATCGTTCATTCTTTGCTCCAGCATCTAAGTTTTATGTTAAACAATTATTAAAATCGAACGCCGCCTTCCAGCTGTTACAGTTTCTATGCCAGTTAGTATATTTGTTATTTACCGATGTACAAAAATTGATGAATAATTGACTTCCTCCATTTATTAATAGTTCTATTAAAATTTTTAATGTGTTCTAATATGTACAAAAAATAGTATGTTTCTAAGAAAAATAATACCATGTATAATTTTTTTTTCTGTTATTATGTACATTTATTTTAGATAGCAATCTGTATCAGAGTTAATATAGTACTTTTAATAACATCGCTGCAAATCTTTATCTATTTTTAAATCTATTTTTTATTTAATTTTATGTGATATATTTATTTAATTTTTAGTGTTACAATTTTGCAACATATTGTTTGCTTATTTTGACTGTTATTTTTTTTTGAAGTTATATTTTGTCAAACGCTAGTTTTTAGGGTTGTTTTGTTTTTCTTTATTTTATGTAAATTGTTAAATTAAAATAAATATATTTTAAATTTTATTTTTGCTTTTATTTTTGGGTAGCTATTCGCTTTACGTTTTTGTTGATAAAATGCAAAACATCCTAACTCTAATTTAATAGGAATACAAACGGAGATCGAAAGATATGGAAACAGAAACGGAAGAGGAATATTTGTTAATAGGCGATCACGAATCTAGTGGTAGTTTTTCAAGTAGCGTCTCTTTGTCAGATCGAAGTGTTGATAACATCCTTGAGGAATATCATTCTGACACACCATATTCAGGTGGGATTCTATTCACAATTACTAAATCTATTCTCTCTATCGTCTTTCATGTTCTAATTTTGAAAGAAAATAATTGAACAGGACTTTTTTGATAACAGCAGAAATTAGCAGTTTATTGAACTTGGGTTGATGCAAAAATTTCGTCTCGTTTTTGGTGCTAGACGACATTGCTTCGCAAAACCGCAATATCATCTACCTCATACGTGTGAAGTTTTGTGTTGTTTTGATAGAAGGAACTTCAGTGAGTATTTGAAGGAAAAAATGTTATTTAGTTATGTTTTATAAATTTTGTTAAAAGAAGGTATGCGCGATGTTGAGGGTGCCGTTGACGATTCTACGTATCGTAAGTAGTTCAGAAAGTTTCGTAAAAATAATATTAATCTTAGCGATGCACTACCACCGAAATATTGACTACAATGGAACGAGATGGGTATAGAACAAACCAGCCAGTAATACCAAGACAATTACGTCAACTTGGAATTGTTATTTAGGCTGACGTTCTGCTTGCGATTTTCCATTGCAGCGCAAAGAAATCGATCCACTTTTAAAGTGGATTGTTGCAGGTAATGGAAAATGTATTATGTGTAATAATGTTAGGCTTAAGAGATTATTATGTAAGCACGGATATGCCCCTTCAACCAGCGCAAAAACCATTTTACATCCAAATAAGGTTATGCTATGTATTTTGTGGGACTGAAAGTAACAGTTGTTACCTGAAAACTAGATCATTAATTTGGAGAGATACTGTTGTACTGTACTGTAGAGATACCAAAAGCGGCCTGAATTAGTTAACAGTAAGGGCATTGCATTTCATCGATATAATGCTTGACTACACGTGTCTTTGAGCATCTGAAAGAAATTTTTACAACTGGTTAGATGGTAAAAAAAAATGCTTCCTGGGAAGACTTGAAATATCACCTGGATCAGTTTTTTAGCGAAAAAAAAAACTAAAAATGTGTATGAATGCGGGATTATGCAGCTACCGGCGAGAGTGATAGAGATCATCGAACAGACCTCCACCTACTAACACATCGGTTAAAAAACTCTCCGGTCGGACAAATAAAACACTTTCTTTTGTGAATTTCGGCATTATTCATCAATATATTTTCCTTAAACAGCGATACAACCACTCCAACGCTTTTCTAACATTTCTACAGATTTTTTTTGTAACGATTTCTCTTTGCCTTCAAAATATCTTTCTTCCAATGGAAGAAAATCAATGGAAGAAAAAAGTAATTCTTTTTTCTTCCATTGTTTTGAAACTAGCAAAAGTAGTGCCACTTAAAGCACAACAACTAAGAAACTTGTAGACAGATTGTCATGAAATTTTGACACATGACGTTTGAAGGTTGGCGCAATCGACCACTGTTAAGGATTTTTAAGGAATGTTCAATTTCTTTAATTTTTTTCCAAAAATGGGATGAATTTTTGCATCAGCCCAATATTTATATTAAAAAATTCCAAAGGTTTAGAACGTCATGTTAACAATCATTAAATATATACTGATTGTCGAGGATAAATCAAATCATTACATTTTTCGTTATTGCCTTTTAGAATCTCATATTATTGTCGATAGTCGTAGAAGTAATGATTCTCAGATTTAGCATTATTGGGACTGATTCTCTAAAACCAAACATAAATATACAAGGGGTGTAAATAAAGTAATGGGACTGATTTATAATTTTGTATCCAATTAAAATGATAATTCTCCACTGTCTCCGTCAAAGTAGTTGCTTTGGGAATCACACATCACTGTCCTTTGCAATGCATTTTCAATCTTGGGATAAGTTTACCGTTTGGCCTTGAGGTACGAAATTTCGTATGGACGATCCCCTGGATATTAAAAAAGCAAATCACCATGCTTTTGATCTTTGAATTGCTCGTTTTGTCTTTTTGGGCCGTGGTGAGGTTGGAGTATGCCATTCTTGGCTCCGGCGCTTCGTTTCCTGGTCATATTCAAATATCTAAGTAATGACACGTTCCAGAAAATGAGGGTCATTTTCAATTCGCCCCAAAAAATAAAGACATGTTTTTCTCCTGTTGCCTTTTTGATTCTGAGAAAGATTTTTCGGAACCATTTTCGCGCATATTTTCTTCATCACCAATTCATTGCTCAAAAAATGAAAAACTGTTGTGTGAATCAAATTGAACTCTACCTCGATTATTCAGACCGTCAACCGATAATCAGAACGCACGACATTCCGTATTTTGTGGACATTTTGTTCCACTTCTTGGAGCTAAAGGCCTTCCACAGCGAAGTTTACCTTCAATGGAGTCTCGGCCTTCTGATCATGTCTTAAACTCTCTGAAAACCTGGGCCCTTGAGAAAGCATTGTTTCCATAGGCCTACTGAAGTTTGGCAAAAGTTTCCGTCGCATTCAGTTCACGAAAAGAAGGGCTAAGGACCGCCAAGTGACTTTAGGAAGTTCAAACTTGTACTGAAGACGCATCAGATGACAACGGTGTTGCCAGATCGAACGCCATGCCACCAGTCTCATTACTATATTTACACAGCTTGTATTAAATCAGTTATCTTTTGTTTTGTTTTTTAATTTTCGCTTGACTTAAAACTCGGTTCGAATTATTTGGTTTCATGGAAAGAACTGTTTTCACAACACAGCTATTTAGTCGAGGGAATCCATTAAAGACAATACCTCAGTTGAATATATTATGTAAAAATATCTATTCTAATGTTTAGAATACTCTCTTATATTTGACTCAAAAAAATCCTGTTCAATTCGCTTTTTTTGTGTGGATACCAATTATTCGAATACGTAACTTTAATAGGTCTTATTAAGGGAGCTGCTACGGGGGTTCTGGAAAGCTTAAATATGAACATACCAGCCGTACGCCCTAAAACTTTAAAAAAACTGAAACGAGTTTATGACAATTCTACGGGTGACGATCTGAAAAGCGACAATGAGATATCGTCCAGTTCTGAGAAAGAATCGGATAATAAAGAGAACAGAGATAGCAAAGCCGAACGCGTGTCGGCGCTTAGTCCCTTCGACGAACAGGAAGAATGGGCAAAAATTCAGGAAATCATGGCCTCGTTTGGGACGGGTATCGTTAGGGAGTCCGTTTTTGTTGCCGAACTGGAAAAGGAATTTCAGAATCGGCTAATGACGATATCTTGCTCCCAAAACAGTTTGAATAATGCGGATTCGACGGTTGAAAAATGGTTGCAGAGGCTCGGCATGGCCGATTATGCGGGACTCTTTGTGTCTAATGGATTCGATGATATTGGATTTTTGGTGAGTTTTATATATTATTAGATTTGAATAATTTCATTGCAGTTCTAATTGTTAATAGCATGTTTAATTCTTTGCACTTACTAGTAATTTAAAAATATATCTTGATTATATTAATTTTTTATTGGAATTTCTGTTGTGGAAACTTTGTAGGCTAGTAATATGTATTTCTAACCATAAAATTATCAGAAGATGATCATCTACTCATTCTTTTATTTAACTAGACTACTAATACCAAAGCTTGCAACTGCAACAAAGTCATTTAAGTTTTACAATTTTGATTCATAAAGTTGACTTATGTAAAGGTAAACGGTTTAAGATTGCAGTCGCAATCACATGCTACCTTATATGTAAAAGGTCTACCATTAGGGATAATGGAACTTTGACAGCTCATGGTGGCAATATTTGGTTACCGATTTTTTAAATATCTTGTCAGTTTTTCGAAAGTTTGCAATTAAATGACTCGTTCGACGTTAGTAGAACGTTTGGAAATTATCCAGTTTTATTACGCAAATTCGTAGTCCCCTCGTGCAGTAGCAATTCAGACCCATCGTGGTATTAGTTGTGGTGGTTTTTCTGAACAGGCTATTGATCGTGTTATTAGAACATTTGAAAGTGAGTTTATTCTCCACGATAGTGTGGTGACTGTACGACCAAAAAATAGCCAGACGTGTTAAGAATATTGCCGCCGTTCAAGCAAGTGTTGCTGAAAATGACGTCTCCGTTGCTCATCGCTCGCAAGAGTTAGACTTGCGTCCATATAAGATGGTACTGACATAATAATTGAAGCCAACCAACCATCGTATTCGTCGTGAATTTGCTGATTGGGCCATCAAAAAGATGGAAGCCTACAACGAATTTCATCGCAAAGTCATCTTCTACAATGAGGCTCATTTCTGGCTCAATGGCTTTGTCAATAAACAAAATTGTTGGTATTAGTGCGAATCTAATCCATACGTGATACATGAGAGTTCCTTCCATCTGCAAAATATCACAGCTTGGTGCGGATTTTGGCATGGAAGAGTCATTGGCCATTATTTCTTTAAAAATGAGCATGGAGCCACTGTTATTATCAATACAGAGCACTATAAGGCAATGCTGGAAGATTTTTTCCCAGAATTTGATGGAATCGATGCGGATGGCCTTAATTTTCAACAGGATGGCGCACCACCGCATATTTCCCGAGTAAACATGGGCTTATCGCAATTGTTCATCAACTTGTTAATTTCACGAAATGGCCCTATCGCTGGACCTCCGAGACCATGGGATTTAACTCCTTTGGATTATTTTCTCCGGGGACATGTAAAAACACAGGTTTATAGCATAAACCCGCGACTATTGGCGACTTGGAAACTAACTTTCGTCAAGCCATAGTCTCCATACAGTTCGAAATGTGCGCCAGGGTCATTGAAAATTGGCGTGAGCGGATCCGTGTCAGCAAAAAGAGCCCTGGTGACCATTCGGCTGAAATGTTGTTCAAATCATAAATTGCATGTCTGAATCTCTTAAATAAAACAACTGGAACTGGAACCGATTAGACCGATTGAGTAAAAAATGTGGGTTTTATTTAATTTTAAAGTTCCATTATTTTTATTGGTAGACCTTTTATATGCTTAGATTTTCAGTCTTCGAAGACTGGAGTGTAACCAGACTGGCATATCTGAGAAGCGATTTCCTTAATGGTGCCATTTTTTGACTTTTCTGACTGAAAATACCAGATTTTTGAGACATTAATTTTTGTTAACATAGTCATCTTGCTATTCAATACATTTAAACCAAACATTTTCCCACTTTTAAAAACCCTCCGTATAAAGTGATTTCATCATTTCGTCATTCGAAGTGAATCTTCATATGGTGAGCCATTTCATCTGGTTTTGGAAGAGGAAATAATGGTTGGGACCCAAATCCGGCAAATACGGCGTTTTCGGAGTCACTTCCAAGCGTAGATCATGGTGTTTTGCAGCGACAACTCTAAACGTGTTGGTTCAGTGTGGTGGTGAAAAAGCACTTTCTTTTTGGCATTATATGGATACTTAGCCTGAACAACATCCTTCAATTAATCAAGTAGTGAAGCGTAATACTTCCTGATGATGGTCCTCCCTTAGCCAGAGAATATATGAACACTATACTACGAGGATCCCACCGTATTATCAATGACTTTTTCTTGCAGATAAAACAGTTTTTCGCTTTCTTCCGCGTACATTCAACTGCCCGGATGCTCAAATGTTATTCTGCAAAATCAGCATTGAAATTTAGTAAAACTGTACTAGTGAATACCTGAATATCAAAACTACCCGCAGATATGTTTTTATACAGTTTTTTGACGAGTTATATTTCAAGGATTTTTAGTAATTTGTTATATTAATAGATCTGCTTTTATCTACATCAAAATATAAACAATTACATTAGGCAAATATGTCCATATCATATAACTTACAAGAGTAAATAGTCATATTATAAAGATATCACTTTATAAAAGTGTTTAGATTATTTTCTATAGGCTACCAGCTCTACTCTAATTTGTTTTTTGGGTTTGCTCAGCTAATTCTAAAGAGAAAATTCTACAGATATTCCGTTTTTTAGAACGGTGTTCTCGAAGAAAACGATTTAACAGAAATGGGTGTTTCAAGTAAAGAGGAACGGGACACTATTTTAGAAGCTGTAAAACAGCTCTCTGTCAAAGTTCAAGATCAAATTCCTAGCAATTGTAACAATAATGATCGAAATGTCGTAAGAACGTGGCTTAAAAAAATACATTTAGAACATTATTTTGAAACATTCAACAAACATTTATATCACGATATGGAACGCATTAAAAGGATATGGGACGTTGAACTTTCTGCGGTTTTGGATATTGAGAAAATAGGCCACAGGAAAAGAATTTTAGCCAGCGTTAGTAACGGTGATGGCATTGTGACAGGACCTAAGTTGGAAGAAATCAGTAGTGAAACATCATTACTGGTAAGTACAGATTTTCTCTCTTTCTTTCTCCTTCGCTTTGTCTCTCTCCATCACATCCTCTACCCTACCTCTCCAGCTCATCATTTCTACCTTCTCCCATACCTCAACTCCTCCCCGGTGTTTTCGTAACCCAACCCCTAGTCTGTGGTGTATATATGTATGCTGACAAAACAATGTTTCTTGTTCGAAAATTTAAAATTACTAAAAATCCTCTTTTTTTATTTGGAGAGGCATAAAAAATATATTTATTCAATACAACCTCCCGTTGTATTGAATAAACTCATACGAGTCACTACCTCGATCTTTTTCCTGAAGGGTTCGGATGCCCTTCGTAACATCTTTTTTAATTTTGTCTTCAGAGATGTCACGTTGAGATGTTTCGACTTGTGGATGACCCACCCTTTCAACAATGCTCCTAAGATAATTGTTCAATTCAAATTTGTACTATTAGGAGGTCAGAACTCTTTGGATCGAAATATGTCTAAGACAGTCAGTTTTAAACTAAATAGCTCATATGTGTCGGTGCATCCTTCCACTGAAAGATGTATGGCCAAACCATAGGTCACAATTCACATTTACTATAAAGCATACGCCTCTATCACAGTTTTCTCTTTTTTAAAAATATATGGCGGCATGATATTATCCTCACCTAACAAACATCTGGCGGCATGATATTATCCTCACCTAACAAACATCTAAGACATGAAAACTTAAACAGAACAATTTAATCCTCCCAATAGTGGGGTGGTTATCTTCAGGATGGTGGATAAGGTATTTTATCATTAAAATGATAATAATGTAGAGTTTCGTTTCTTCCTCGTTTTGTCCTGGCACCGTAATGTACTAATAGTATATAACTTATAGCGTCGATTTTCTTCTTCAATCCGAGTAACTCTCTCACTTCTCTCGCACTTCTTGTCACCAATTTTTTCAAAAACTATCCCAGATTCTCTTAAATTACCCCATGAGCTCCTTCGAGAACCGTCGAGACTTATTATGCTATCTTTTGAATGGCTCTTTCTTGCCATTTTAGAGCGGTGTTTCGTGGACTCATCTGGAGCCATACATTCTGGAACAATGTCGTCAAGACAGAAGTTGACTTCGGTAACCCGAAAAAACGCACTATTTCGTTCGCCGAATGGCCAGTTATTCTTCGGTTCTATTTCACACTTGATCTTAATAGATCGCTCATTTTAAGAATTTTTGAATGATTTAATCAATGTATATTTTGTGGAAGAAGAGATCAATCTTTCGAAATATTTTAATGAAATAAAGTTTATCAATCCTTCTAATAAGGAAAGATAATCAATTTCAAGGGATTTAGGATCGCTTTCAGAATATTATTATGAATTTGAAATTGCCAACATCAATTCTACTTATCAAAATATCGATGGGCAGTCATAAAAGACTACTTCATTAAAGACATGTTTTTGTTCGATTTTAGAAAAACAGCAGTCATTTGAATCCGGATATACCTTCGCCGTCGACACAAAGTACGACATCAACAAATAGCTCTAATACCGGTACGATACGTCATAGACACAAAAAATCGAGACCTGCTCCTCAACCACCAGTTAAACCGAGACCCGATAAAAAGAGCTCGGAACTTTTCGTTGGTGGGACTAATTCGATTAAGAGTCAATGGAGACATCAGCCCATATTACTCATAACTGGATCAGTCAAATATTCAGCTAACGTAAGGATGCCCTATATATGGCTTGAATATACTGATGTTTCTATTATTTTTCTAGTATTGGGGATCAACTACGATTAAAGATTTTAAAGGTACAGAATCGACTAAAAAATCGATTGAAAAAATTTTAAAATCCAAAGCTCATTATTTGGAAGAAATCATTCTTTCGATATCTTATAAAGGAGTAAAGTTTATCAATCCTTCTAATAAGGTAAAATCATCAACGTGACTCGTACAACACCATGTCAAATGATTCTGGTTTGCTTTCAGAATATTATTTGCGAACATGAAATTGTCAACATGAATTGTGCTTGTCAAGATGATGATGAACAATCATATTTTGCCTACATCACTAAAGACAATGACCTGCATTATTGTCACGTCTTTCAAGCTTTAAATCCAGTTAGTTATACGTATATTTTCCTAAATAGTAGGTTTTTTGTTTTTTTTTGCTCCGTAGGAACATGCTACTGAAATAATACTGACATTGGGCCAAGCGTTTGAGTTGGCTTATCAGATGGCGTTAAGAGATCACGTAACGAGTAAATGCAAAAACAAAACTGAACAGAATCGAAACGAGAAGTCGGTAGTCAGTCCTGGATCTACATCTTCGCATAATCGGGATTTCAAGGTATCAGACTATATTAGTACATTTATTTGTCCACCTGATATGTATCTTGCAAGCATAATTACATGTTTTTCCATAGTATTCAATTTCTGTAGGACCTGTATGTTAATGTTTGATTTGACAGGATTCAACAAGAACTACTGACATAAAATTGAATGGACATCCACTAAAGATCATGCCTCTCACCCTTTCTATTGCTGGTGAACCGTCTACCTCATCTGGTTCTGTTCCTCAAACAACTCAAAATAAAACACCAACGAAAGTTGTGAGTACTGAATTTTCCGCATAGTCGTTTAAAAAAGTTCTATATCTACAGTATTTCTAAAAGATATATCTATATTTCGCCGTTCGTGTAATTGCTAGCCTGTTATAAATTTTGAAATTATTTATATATTTATGAAAAATACTTCCATTCAAAATGGAACTTGAAGATGTGCCAGAATAATTCTATACTTGTTCAAAAATAAGAAGAAAAAAGTTAAAATTAGTAATGTAATATCGCACAAAGATATTAAAGAAAGATTGTTTTTTATACTAGCCCGTAGAATTTATATACAAATGTGAAATATTTCCTGTGAAAAATATTTGATTTCTTTAATTTTGTAGGAAAAATTATTTTAAATAATAACATGGTTTGAAATATATTTGCCATTGCTTCAATCGTTCTAATTCATTTAGTTGATATTTATTATAACTTAATTTTTTCAATTAAGTTTTTTATAAAGAGTTTTTCAATAAGAGGGTCAGAACTTTAAAATGATAACTACAAGTAATAATCTGATTATAATTTTAGGTTTATCTTGAATAACAAATAATTGCATTATATTCTGAAAATAAATTCGTTCAAATATCCTTTTCGGTTTCGTCTTAGAGGAAAGGAAGCTAACTTGGAATACTAGTTTTATGAAAAAAAAAATATTATCGTAGATTTAAATGGAATCTTTCTAACATTCTTTGATTTTACTAATGGTGTTGTTAGATTTGGTTGAAGACTTGCAGATTATTCCTATGTTTCTCTGACATTTGCATTTAGGTCGGATTGATTCCATTCAAATAATTCTTCTGTAATATTAACAATAATATATTCCGACTGACAATTCTTGAGCTGCAGCAAGATAATCTGATTCCTTAAAAGCATACCTATTGAATGGATATATTCCACCAATACTGAACTATTTGGTTGCGATTTCTCCAGTCTAGCATTTGCGATATGCATCTCCTAATAATTCTGCAATATCGTAAACTGTTAGTTGTCTAATATTTACACGCAACCATACACGAATTTCTTCCCTGTAATAGGTCTTAAGGGAATCCATGAAGGCTTTGTCCATCGGCTGGATTTTGTGCAGCAATGAGGTAGGAGCGGTATTATGGTCACATGATTTTATCTAGCTGAATCCACGAGATCAATATTCTTCATATGATTAAAGTTGCCATCTAATAAAAGAAGGTAAGGTTGGTCTAGTTGGTTTTACATAGTTAATGAAATGCTAAAACCACTGTGTGCACAAATGTGTTTGTATCCAGTCAGAGGGATATGCTCGTCCGATTGATCCCACGGGAGTACCTTTCATTGAAAATTCGCTAATGTTTTTCAAAGGAAAAAATGATCATTGGCGGCACAGAAATACGAGCTGGCCTCATACAGGTGACTATTGTAACGAGAGACCCTCTTTCGACAGACGTCATGGCACCAATTTGCTTTTTGCTACGGCGGGAAATAATCTTTGGAACTTGAATTGAATAATAGACAGCCCCGTTTCATCTACATTAAAAATCAGTAAATTCTTTTTCATTGTAAACTTTCTCAAGGTTATCATAAAACTCATACAATCTTCTTTGTATAAATCCATTTGCTCTAGCAAAAGATGT
This sequence comes from Cosmopolites sordidus, assembly GCA_031761425.1. Classification (NCBI taxonomy): domain Eukaryota; kingdom Metazoa; phylum Arthropoda; class Insecta; order Coleoptera; family Curculionidae; genus Cosmopolites; species Cosmopolites sordidus. Next base: position 87,674 of record JARFXV010000536.1, read on the forward strand.
TCCAGTTGGCTTTCGCATCGCCAGAACGTGCTTGTGTCTTGAGAGAAAACCTTTTAACCAGTATCTGCCAGCTCGTTCACCATCAAATGGATGAGCCATATTATTTTTAACGGCCAGTTAGTATGCTTTCTCATGTCCATTTTGGGTCAATCCATACAATTTTTCTTCCATAACAAGAGCGTATTTCACCATCATCTCCTCATAAGCTTCGTTAAAGACTGGAGTAGATCTTCCGTTGACTTTCCTTTTTCATTCGCAAGTCAAAGTAGGGCAGTTCTGGGTACATTACATTTTCTAAGTACATTTAATTTAATCAAGATGCAAATAGATTGAATACTTACTCGTAAATGTTCGAAAACAGCACATGTACTTTTGAATTTTTAAAATCACTCAAAGCACTGTGATTTACCAATAATATACTCACGGTAAGCTTTGACAAGCATTCGATGCGATTCTGCAGCGGTTTTCTTCAAATAGTAACAGAAAATCAATGGTGTCCGCAAATCGAATTTCTAGGCACAATATTCGACATGTTCAACGTCATTACAAACGATGCTGTTGTATGAAACTTGTATCGTTGTAAGTTGAAAATCTTTGTCAGATGTCAACAAGGAAATGGCGCCAATGCTGCGGTTTGACGGTAACTACATTGACAGCTAGGGCAATCTATGGGCAAATTCCGGTTTCATATTGACATTCCCGTAACCAGTTGACATTACCATTTCGCGAAGTAACGTGTCCACAAAACTTATCTTTCAATAAATTGATTATCTGGCGGGGTGTGTGACAATTCGCATCGTCTTTTTGAAGGAAAACATTGTCTAAATCCACTTTTCACAAAGATATTCGAGTAGCGTATTCCTATAGCATTTATCATTAATATCCAGCATCGTTTTTTAAAAAAATGACTTATCACTCCTTCAGCCCAAAAACCGTATCAAGCAGTGGCTTTCTGAGGATGAAGAAGTAAGTACTGAATTACTTGAGGATTTTCATCAGCTCAAATTCTGCAGTTATCTTTGTTCACAAACCCATTAAGATGGAAGTGTACTTTCTCGAAAAATATTATCTTTCTAACTGCTCTAGAGCCCAATGCGTGTATCGTTTATTTTGCCATAGTGAATTGATACAATGTACTGAACACCGCGGTATATGAGTGACATTTACATTTCAAACAGTATTTCCGCTGGTTACGTTTCAACATTCTGAGACTCCTATTGGAAAACTCTTTGTTACATATCAAGGCGGTGCTTAATCTTTTGATGCAGAAGAAGTCATTGAAATCGTTTGTCAATTCACAAAATACTTCCGGATATGCTTTAAACTATATAAACCCACACCAGGGCTGATTTTTGAATTTCAGTACTCAAACGGTTTCACTTGGAAATTCAGTGTGGATTTTTTCATTATAAAAATATCACCCAAAAGTTAGGGTAATTAATTTTTTAATCTATTAAAATTTTCTGTAATTATGAAGTAAATCATCTGATAGTTATTGAAACGATTTCATTTGATCTTTAATATTTTTTTTTAATTATAAAATGTGTAAATATTTCAAAATTAAAGTCTCTTATAAAGATTTAATAAGAAATTGTGAAAAGTATGCTTTGTAACATTATGCAATGAAGAAAATACATACATTAAGAATGTTTATTGCATCTGCAAAATATATACACTGCCATTCATGTAATAATTATTATTTTTGCAGCTACTTTTATTTCGACTTAAATTCATATTTACAAAAAATATGTGTAAGTACTGCCAAATTACTATATTCATTAATTGCAAGTCAAATCACTTATATTTTGTGTATACAGAAGCAATAACCAGAAAAAAAAGGCGAAACAAACACCATTTTGTAACTTATCTCCTGTTCTGTTCAATTCACAATATCGATACCTTAAAAATATGCTCAAAGCATGTTAGGGAGCAATATTTAATACATATACATATATATTCTCAGAACTTTAGAATTCTTTTATGAAGCAATGTCTAGTGAGTCTTTAAAATCCATTTATTTGGATACATATGTGGTTTATTTTTTTAATTTTCAACAATGTTGAAAAGATTTTTTATATTTTTACATATAAATATTCTGCTATATTAATCTGAAATATTTGAAAATTACTCCATTCAAAAGGAGAGAACAATGAAGTGTTGAGGTTGCTAGACTTTGTAAAAGAAGAATACTTCTCTTAGTCGCGTGCTAAATAATAAGTGGATAAATTATAATTAATTTGGAATCTGTTCTCTAAAATATTGTGATGAGCTATTGAAAAATATTTCATATTCAAAAAAAAAAAATTGTAGCTAAAATTCAATAATGCTACTTGAAAAAATATCGCGTGTAAGATAAATGTTTAGGAATGGTTAATAGCGGCTTTCAAAGTTTATATTTAGCAGGGTCTAAAGTTAATTATTAGATTTGAATGTAAAAAATATCCATATATTTATCGTTGCGAAAAAAGTTCGAATTTTTTTTTGTTTCGGAAATTTCAAATTTATTTATGATGTCGATTCGATTAAACTTTTATGTTAATTTGCAGTGTTAATCGTATAATATTGTATATAGAGTTTCGGTACAATGTATTATAGTTTTAGTAATAATAATGCGTTTTTTAGTTATGTGTGGTTTTAGAATATTATACAGCATTTATTATCCAGTAATTTTTAATTTAATTTTTAAGTTCTCAGATCGGTGATTAAACAAAAACGGAAAATAAATGCTGCCTTTTGTTTAATTTATATAAATATAACTTTGATGTAAAAAGTTTTATATTGGCGAAACAATATTTTTACAAATACCTCTTTTAAGAAGTATTACTTTCTTTTTTGTCTACAAAAAAATTAATTTATATTAATTTTGCTTGTTTTCGCTACAGTTTAGGTATAAAGTCTCATATATTTTAGACGTTTCTTTAAGGTTCCTAAGTATCCTCAAAGTAAATGGTTTAGTTTCTACCTGCATCAGGTATTCCAATATTGAATTAAAATTTGACTTCATTATTCAATTCAATAAATCAATTCTTCTATTGGAACCTTCGGTGTGAAACATTAAACTCAAAGAGATTTACCACTAAACACCAAATCACTTTTTTAAAGTTCTCAACGCACCTTTCGCTAACCATGTTAACATCATCAGGTTCATATTTGGTTCATATCTAAAGTTAAATTGAGATTACAGTTTTTAATGAGAAAAAATATTTAAAATAAGATACCACAAAATATAAAAATAGTGATATAGGTCTTTAACTCAAGAATATTTTATATAAATCATCTTATCACTTGTTATCAAGCGCTTGATGCGCGTTTCTCCAACGATTTTCCTATTATAAGGCATAATCGATTTGTATTTGGTACAGAGAACAAACAAGTGATTTATTATGGTAGATTTTCGTTAATCTTTTTCATTAAAGCTTGGAATTGGAACCTGTAGTGTGAAAGACTACACTCACAGAGATTTACCACTAAACATCAAATCACCTGTTTGATTTCTCGACAAACATTTCGTTAACCATTTTAGTATCAACATGAGATGATTTAATCTTGTAGATGCAATCATCGCCTGATGATGCTAAATTGGTTAACGAAACTCGCGTCGAAAAATTTAAATTTCGTGTTTAGTGGCAAATCTTAAATAAATAAATTTTTGAAACTGTCACAACATAGAAGAAATGCGAAATATTATTTTTTCTTCTAATAATTCTACTATTGCTAATTTTATCAACTTTTACGCCAATCTAATACTTTTCAAAGCTGTCACTATTTATTGTTTATCTTAGCTTTCCTGTTCTGTTACATTGAAAATATTATAATCTAATAAATATCATTAAAACCACTTTTGATTTTTTCCCTATTCCATTTTAACCCTATTTCAAAATCACATTTAGTAGTCTCTTGAATGGTTTTCCTTTTGCAATCAAAAATTGCTACAAATAAATTCGAGTATAAACACGAACTGTAACATGTTGTCAACAACTCTTCAGCGATGCCGTTTTATTGACAAAGGGCTTTTAAAGGAAAACAAACGGCATTTACGATCAACATAATTTGGAAACGACAATGGAAAAGCTACCGTGTTAGTCGTAATGCCGTATGGCAAACGGGTTCGCCGATTGGACTGCAGGGACGGCTCGTCGGAACAGGTTCTATTAATATTTTTTTAAAATTAAATGATGACTGTATATTTAAATGTAAATATTCCTCAAAAAAGCTACAGGAGGCATTAGAACAAACTAATATTAGTGCCATCCTAATTATGGCTGTAAGAAAATTATACAAGATTGTAGTATCCAAAGTAAAAGGTATGAGAGAGGAATCCAACAGGTTTGAAGTTAAGAAAGGCCAACAATAAGAATGCTGCTTGTCAATCGCAATATTTAAAATCGATCTGGAGCCAGCAATAAAGATTTAAAAGCACAAATGCTGCAACGTGGGAATACCCTTCAACAATGCACGGTCTGTTTTGCCGAAAACTAAGTACTAATTGCTCAAAGAACTGTATATATATATATATATATATATATATATATATATATATATATATATATATATATATATATATATATATATATATATATATATAATCTTCCAGTATTTTGACATATGACGGATCTTATGTGGTTCCATTCTACAGCCTTCAAAATTTCCAATATCTCTTAACATTGGTTCATTTTCATGCTGAATAACCGTTAGAAGGTCTCCCTGTTTTTTTACCTGTGTTTAGGTTCACTCATTCTGTTGTCTGTCTGAATGATATATTTTTGTTGTAATCAAAGTTTATTTTCAAACAGATTAATTAATATTTGAAAATTATTAGCACTAATAATTCTGTTATATTAATTATTGAGGATTGATTTCCATAGGAGTGATGAAAAAATATATATTATAGAGTGAACGAGAAAATGTCGAGGGGATGTGCCGCCACTGTTAGAACGCACTAGCAGATTTGACCCCCAATTGCAATTAGGCCCTGATGACTTGCGATTGCTATTAACTCAATTTGGTCTCGCGTTATTTGCTTGTATTAAGTGCTTGACTGCCGACCCTTACGCTGGTGCTCCAGCCTGCATCACCCACATTTCGTCTGCAGAGAAGACTAGAAAATTAATGACATTACCCATTTTTCTATCTTTGATAGGGAAGTCTTTGTTCTTCCAATATTCGTACTTAAATTTTATTTATAACATTAACCACTTTGACATTTATTTATGAACAAAATAACAACTTTTTTCAAACTTTATGTTTTGATACAATCTCACTTTTATTGCAATTTCGCAACATTTCATCGAAAAAGAAATTTGATGGTTTGATTAGGCGGTTATTAACCAGTTGATGTTGAATGGATCGAAAAAAATGAAAATTTAAAGGTGTCAAGTCTGAAGAAGCTGCCGGGTGCGATAAAATCTCCTATTCAAACTTAGTGATCGTTTGTGGCGTGAGTTGTCTTGAAGCAAAATGACTTCCCTTCTTGCATTCTCAGCTGCTGCTGATAGCGGTTAATAGTGACCGTTTGACCAAACTGGAGCAATTTATAATGCACGAAGCCCAGCTGATCACACCGTTCACACAATAACATCTTTTTTGCGTGGTTATTTGGTTTGCGGTACTGGTTGATGATTTACCAATATTAACCCACGACTTTTGTCTGTTTAGGTTATCGTAGAAGATCTACTAAAGCGTCTACACTATTTCTCTACACAAAGGCGTACGAATTATTCGGTAAAATTGTAGTGCTTGATAAGGGTGATCTACATTCCGTTGGTACTGCGGTTATATCATGCGAATAGACTTGTAACATGCCATTTTCAATGCTTAAGTGCGGAATACAATGTTTTAAGTGGTGGCACTTTTCATGATCACACGTTTCTTCATAGCTTTCTTCAATTAGATCACGCGTATCACCTTCATACACGCGTGATTTTAAGTGCTCCCAAATATATTAGGAAAGCTGTCGCCTTATGATCTCTCGCCAAAGATCCCATCTTGTTGAAACCACACATCCGTCTTGCTGAACTCTCGTCTTCGAAGTTCTCGTTTAAAAAAGTATTTAAACAGTGATACGTAGTGTGTGTAATTAATGGCTGCTCTAGTGTGGTTCTATTCTTCAATAAAAATGGTACACAAATTCCGCACTTGCCAACTACCACACTATAGCAAATACCACAAGACACCGTTTTTTTTGGACTGTATAATGGAATATGGTCTAATTCAGGGATATTGTCTACGTCAAAAATTAACAGATTTCTTCCTTAACAACCCCATTTAGAATGTCAATATTTCTGAAAATGGCAATCACATGAATATTAATAAATATTCTATTTAATAATTACTCTGTTAATAACATAGGTCTACAGCGGATTTGGTGCCGGAAAGACTAAAACTGTTTTTGAATATGCTCGTTATGCTAGTTCTGACGGTACTTATATTTATTGAAATGTACATGTTGTTTTCGAAATATGATAGGTGTCGAAAAAATACGATTATTTCATATTGTTTACCTTTTGTTACATGACTGAACATCGAGAAAGCTTCTTTTCGTGATTTTTTCAAATTAGTTCCTTTTAGGTACTTTTGCATGATACGTCTGCAGTAATCAACTATCATGTGTTCATCCCATCGACTCTGTTATATTTCTTCCATATTTTTAAGGTCCTAAGGAAATCGCTCTCCTTGTTTCTCACTGTAAGAGCCAAGGTTGTCCGGAAATGTGTTCAAATGATTGTGGAAATAGCGAACGTTGATACACATGTTTTACACCAATTCGCGATAATTTTTAGACTTTATATATATATATATATATATAATTTTTACAACATTGACGAAACGTCATTGACGACTTTCATCAAAAGCCTAATTTGCGGTCCATCGAAAATGCCAGTTTATTAATCCCCCTTTTTTATTATTCCCAATTCTATGTGCAATGGACGCAATATTATTTTCTCTCTAGTAACTAACGCTGTATTTATGATATTTTGTTTCCCAACTGTCAAGTCTTTTCTTTCGGTCCACTTTGTTTTAATTCAATACTCGCTTTTAGCTTCGCTATCCCATAAACAGAGAAAACAGAAAGTTCAGGTAGCCGCTTTGTTGACCCAATAGAAAGTTTACCATTTTTAAATCAACGCATATAAGCCACTTATGATCATGATATTTTAGTTTTGCCAATATAAGAGATATGGTTTCATACTTCTCCTTTAATTTAGTGGATGAGCAATGGGAACCGCACCAAGTTTATTACCGTTATGTAGCAAAATACATTCCAAACTCCGCTTGGAATTGTCCTGTCCATTGATTTTGCTGAACTTGAACTGATTTTGAAAATCCATTTTTCATAAAAGACCACCGATATCTTTACAAAAAAAGCATAATTTTCTGAGCACAAAACGAAGTAATTATTAGAGTCTATCCATTTTTTGAGTCTGGATGGAAACAGTTCTGATCTTTCTTTTGAAAGGTCGAGGTGTCTGATAAGGTCACTTAAAGCGTCTTGAGGGGGGTTTTGACGACGTAGTTTCAAAATGATTGCTGTCTTTGCTAGTACAAGCTTGCCTACCTTCGGATGTACTACATTCTGTATCTAAAAGATCAGAATATAGCCACGAATAGTTGGAACAAGGACGTCTTCTGAATGAGAAACTGGTCTTTTAGCAGATTTACTAGGTTTTATTTACTAACTTTGTTAATTGAACAAACAACAAAAATAAACAAGTTAAATGGCTACTGAGAATAAAATATTATTAATGTGAGTAGATTAAAAACTGTACGTACTTTTGATAATTTAATGTTACTGAATGTTGCTAGAAGCTATACTTTAAAATTGCGTTATAATCTCGGCAGCACCATTTCTTAATTAATTTTTTAATTGATATAATAATTTTGCCGAACTGTGTATTTTTTTTATAAAAAAATTGAGAGTCATGTTTCGTCGTAAAAATCGTCGATTTCACGTGAAAAAGATAAAGGACTTAGCGGAATCTCAAGTCTTGAAAGACAAGAGTCCAGTTTTCGGCGTTCTGTCTGGATCAAATAAAATAGATTACATCACCACAACCATTATAACTGTATCTCCTTAAGGCAGAAAATTATTCTTTTGACGTGAGTATCGTCGAAGTGTATTTAAATTAAATATAAAAATCTATATTACTATTGTCTATTCAAAACGTTGGAATTTCAAGTGGAACTATTATTAATATCAATTCATGGAAACGTTTAAGATTTTTATTAGTTTAACTTATTAAATAATTAATTAATTTAGGGCCGGTTCTACAATTGTAGAACCGGCCTTTAAAATCGAAGTGTACACACTATAGAATTAATCTAGCATCTTTTTGGCTGATATTTGTATAAAATTCATACCGGTGTGATAAAAATTAAAGTATTTCTTAAACGACAAAATGATTGAGAATGAATTGAATGAGAAATTAAAACAATATATTTAAGCAAAAACGTAATGAAATATTCCCACCAGTAATATCTACCGTCGCTTCGAGTGAACATCTGCTATCTATATGAAAAGGAAAGATGCAGCCATTTTATTCCCCATTTTAACAAATACTTTTCGACAACAAAAAACTACTCCAGTTTGGTTTACCGCATTGGCTATACACTATCGGCAATAAACAAATACTTTGACTCGTCTCGAGCCCTTTATTTGGAGGGGGTTGCACCCCCCGTTATCTCACCTGCCCCGAGGCTCCGTTTTTCAATTGCTCTAATCTAGGGATGAACTTCAAATATATTGTTGCAAACATTGTATTGGACCCTAAAATGTGCCTTGTATTGGACCCTAAACCTCCGACACTATATTTAACTGTCGTTAAGAATGTATTTGTAAACAAAAAAAAAGGTAATGATAATTTTTATTATTAAGGATTTCATTGAGGTACTGACTTAATAATAGATCACATTTTTTGAGATATTTAAAGTGATCATTTATTGTCTGTTTCATATATTTTAAATATGATTGTAGTCGGAAGCAGCTGTGGAATAAGACTTATACGACTGTTTTGGGTCATTGAGTTGGAATAAGAGTTCTACAGTACTCTCATCGTAGAACATTAAAGTTGACATAAGTACAAGCAACTATCTTGGAAAAAAATCATGATACGAGGGCTGTATGATAACTACCTGGCCTGGGTCAGAGATGGCGGTGCTAATATTTTATTTTTTATACTGTCAAACTGTCAAGTCGCTGTGTGGTTTAGTAGGCAACCATTTAAATACAACAATGGAAAAAAATTAATTTTGAGCAGTGATAAAATACTAATTTTTGAAAAAAAAAGCAAATGATGAGATTAAAACGGAGCTTACCGAAGTTTATGGGGGACTCTACACCTTCGTTATCAACCAAAATATATTGGATAGCTGAATTCAAACGTGGCTGTACAAGCATTTTTGATGAAGATCCGGTCCGAATTCTTGAAACTGCTTGAATAAATTATAAATTGTCGCTTTATTAGGCGCCGGACGATTATGATATTTTCGTATAAATTTATGTTGAGTTGCAATAAATGAATTATTTTTTTAATGTAAATTTAATAACAATTTCACTGCTTTCTTTTAGCGGGTATATATCCATTTTAAAACATGCACATCCACATTACACAAAATGCAACTCTCACGAATATTTCGAAAAAAAAATAGTGCCAAAACAAAATAGTAGTGTGATACGTACCCCACCCTTTGTTACGAATAATCCAGATGTGATTTAAGATTTTGTAGTCAGCCTTTTCTTAAAAATTTCAAAATGATCTTAATATTATTGATATTCCTCTGTCTGTGAGATACATGCATGATACGTAATGATTCTTGAAAAGTAATCATTTCAGTAGACAGTAGTCGATCCATTAGTACTAGATAGATTTTTGTAATAGGAAAAATTATGATACAAGCAACATAGAATATTTTATCAATCAACACATCACATTCAGCTTATATTTTAACAAAAAAAAAAAAAACAATAACTAGTGGGACAATCACGGTTATTATAATAGTCTGTAACTATGTGAGGCTCGAATTAGATTACGTATGTCTTCTTGTGGTAAGGTATCCCATGTGTATTGCACACATTCATTAGATTCGTTTAAAGCTGCTAGACGCCAGATCAATCACTCAAGAGTTCGACCAATGCTATTGATCATACATGTTCTATTGTCGATAAATAGATAGTGCAATTGATTTATGATAAACTGCACTATTTAACGAGCTCTATACGGTCCGAGTTATCTAGGTGAAAGATAAGATTTGGGCGCTCTAGCGACGGGATGTAATATTTCAGTTATATAATAGATTGTATTAAAAATTCCTCTGATAGTTACTAGGGGCTACCTGCTTTCGCATCATATAGCCAACGACTCCAACATTCCTGGAGTATTAGCTATGTGCCATTCTTCATTCACCCCGAAAATGTCTAACCTTTCTGCGGCTACCATCACTATTTAAACAAAATTTAGACTCTTCACCACAGCAAAGTTCCATTCTAGGTTCCAGTTGATTCCAACTCGGTGCCATGTTAAGCATGCATTGCATTGTGGCACTCTAAGAAGAAGTACCCATTAAGAACGATAAGTACACATTCCAATCACAAATAAATGTTGAATAATAGTTATCCTTAAAATATTTCTACCTAAAAGCATCGCGAACATTTCCATGCTGATTTCACACAACAGAAAGTGTAAGTTGCCTTTCGTCACCTCCTTGCATACTTCTAGGATGACTAGAAGGATACTCGTACGTAACTGTGATCCTCAAACCATCTTATCGATGTTCTCAAAACGGTAGAAGCAACAATGTCTAATAGTCGCACTATTTTACGAAAACTTAAACCTGTTCCTTCATACTTGTAGCTCATATCTCTTCAAATTCGGATAATTGGCTGAAACGACGGGGTCCACAAATTCCTGATATTTCATCATTTTTAACAGAACCTTCTGAATACTGCTTATCTTAGTAATTTATGAAAAATACTTCACAACATGGTGAATTTATATTATTTTAAAAACCGTTTACTTTGCTACATTTTTAGATTAACAAGCAAAAGCAGGTTGTGTGTTCAAATATACCCTATAGAGTGAGTATATTTCCAATTAGATTCAACTATGTTTAATGGGTGTTTTGTTCGTGTGTCCGAACTTCCGATAAAAATCGGTGTCAAACGAACTGTGATTTTGCGCACAAGTCTATAAACCTGTGTCTCAATAGTCTGGTAAATCATCATGGAACGTTTTAAATCAGAGCAACGCTTGCAAATTATCGAAAATTATTATCAAAATCAGTGTTCTGTGCGCTAAACTTATAGAGCACTTCGTGAATTTGAACTTTGTGAATTATCTTCGCCGGCAAATTCCGAATGCATTTAACGCTGCTCAATATTAAAACAAAAACATGGCAAAAACTGTGCGTTTGCAGAAAGTATCGCCGCTGTTTCTGGCAGTGTTGATGAAGATCCAAATTTATCAATTCGTCCCTGTTCGCAGGAAGTTGGGCTTTGCTTTGACTATTACTTGACTGCGTGGATTATTCAATTCTGAATTTGAATGGTATTGATCTGAACGAGATGTGGTTCCAACGGGACGGCTTCACATGTCATACACCTAACGCAACAATCGATTAGTTGGTCACGAAGGCCATGTATTTAACGCCTTTAGATTATTTTATTTGGGGTTATGTTAAATCTTTGATCTATGCCGATAAACCAATTATTGACGCCTTGGAAGCCGACATAACTCGAACAATTATGGACATAAGACCCCAGTTGCTTGAAAAAATGGTAGGAAATTGAATTGACAGAATGCGTTTTATCAGAAGTAGCCGCAGCAGACATTTGTCTGATACTGTTTTCAAACATTAATGCCATTGAATATTATTTCACATAAAATAAATAATTTTAAAGCATCCAATTTGGTTCTTGTTTTATTGGAATTTAAAGTTCAGACGCACTAAAAAATCGCTCTATATATATATTTATAAATCAGAACAAATTTTATTCTTATATTTTTAAAATAATGACCAGTATGGATTACGTAGTAAACCTAAATTACGGTCTCTGCCTGAAGACCATATCTAAAAAGAATTTTTAGGAGCAATTTCAAATGCATTATTAACGCTTCACTGCTATTGGCTGGGGTTGTTGATGACGATAAGGGGTGGGTAAGAGTGTTGCGTGCGACGTGTGTCAAAACCAGGCAAGATGCCACTTCCAATACGATGTTTCGCGGTAATTGGATTAAAATTTTAATTAATTCGAAAGTTTGCTCCAAATTTATTTCTGTAAACAATGATGTTTGATTAACGGGTCTCCGCTTTATCGATCATGAAACAAATTTCTTATATCTATATAAGTAACATGTTGTGTAAACATGTTTTGTTTACTTCCTACAACATTAAATATAAGAATATTTACTAAATTTGTGTTAAATTAAATCTTTAAAACCTACTATGAAATTAATTTTTATAGGTAAATTATACATACATTACACACACATTGGGACATCAAGATCAATAATTTTCATTCGAAATATTCTTCCTCAGCAAAAATACAATGCAGTTGAGATTGCTCGTCGCTGACCATTGTATATCTTCATTTGAGGCAAAACGGTTTTCTTTTATTGCCAAATACAGCTTAGAGAATAAAAAATTGTCACAAGGTCCAAATAGGGTTGGTTAATATAGGATGTTGAAGTAACAAACACAGCCAAAATTTGTGATTGCGATAAACAATTATCTGCAAATATATATATATATATATATATATATATATATATATATATATATATATATATATATATATATATATATATATATAATATAAAACAAAACAATGGAACAACGAAAGAAAATACAAATAAAAGGTTTATCATTAGTAACCATATTTTATGAAAGTTAAATAAAAATATAAATCGAGGAGGTAAATTGGGAGGTATAATTTTGTAATTTTAAAGTACTTTCGGTTATACTACCTTTTAATCTGTTATTTAATTCGCCACTTTAGCTGCCTTTACAGGACCGAATTTGATGATCCAAATTTTCTATGATTAAATAATGTTCACTTTCCATTCATCAAGTATTCGGTTTTACAGAAACTAATGAAGGTACTGAAGCTTCTGAGGCTTCTGAAGGTACAAATCCAAGTCTTTTTGCAAAATACACCAAGTTTTAGTTGTTGAATAACCTAATTCTTCCACGTCGTGGAATTTACAAATTTTTATCTTCTGCAATACTGGTTCTTACAGCAGCAGTAATATTATCACTTCTGAATTTCATGTTTTTGATGGTTAAATAATAGTGTTTTTTTGTTTGTGTTGATGGTATGTTTAATTTTCGAAGATATATTTTATTATATATAACTATAAAGTCTACTCAATAAAATATAGCTACAAAGTATATTACATTCAACATGAAGGGCGCTATATTTATTACGCTGATGGTGCTGTATCTTTTGTATAAATGATAATCGATGTTTTTTCAACATTCCTAATCTTATTGTATTACCATCATAGAAAATTTTATATAGACATCAGTGTTTTTATGACCTAAGGCTTTGTAATGGACCTAAATAAGAAAGCCAAATACGTATAAATGTTATATACAATAATACCAAGTTCATCTAATACGAGGTAGGTAAATAAAGTAATGAGACTGGTGGTGTGCGTTTCATCTGACACTCTCTTTTCAAGAAGAGATATGCTAACATCTGACGCATTTTCAGAACCAGTTTGAACTCCTTACAGTCGCTTGGTACTCCGTAGCAATTATTTTCGTGAACCGAATTTTTCTGGTGCGTTCTGAAAATGAGTGACAACAATATCGAGCAACGGTACGCTATTAAGTTTTATTTCAGACTTGGGCAGAGTGCGACAGAAACTTTTGTAAAACTTCCACAGGCCAATGGAAACAGTATTTTACCAAGGGCCCAGATTTTAAGGTGGTTTAAGGCATTGTCAGAAGGCCGAGACTCGATTGAAGATGAACCTCGCAGCGGAAGGCCTTCAACTGCAAGAAGTAATAAAAATGTTGTCAGATCAAACACTACACCACCAGTTTCATCAACTGATATTAATATATATATATATATATATATATATATATATATATATATATATATATATATATATATATATATATATATATATTATATTATATTATATTATATTATATCTAAATATTTTGAAACACTTTTCGCCATAAGTAGTTGTCGGTGATCTAGTAGTAATTTTGTAACGGTATTAGATTCTTTTACATATATTATAAAATGACACATCGATTTTTGGAATCTACACTTTAATACCGAAAAGCCTTTTATGGGAAACTACATCCCCTCGCAAAGAAATTGTTGTGTATGAAAGCGAGGCGGTTCGAAGGCGGTTTGTTAGCTACGCATCAGTGGTTGGAGAATATTGAAGGCGGAGCTTTTTTCCTATATACAGGAATCAATCTACGTTATATTTTACGCCATATATTCATTAGCTTCCGACTTTTAACACATTCATTCTTAAACATTAAGAAGGTCACGTTATATCACATCTTTTATATAAATTGTTCTTTTATAATTTCCACTTCAAATACTGTTCAAGAGTTCAGTGTCACTTAAACGTTCACTTCTTGTTGTTTTAGAAATGACTATACTTTTGTTAAAATTAAAATATAATTAATTTAATTGTAATTGTAATTATTTCATAAAAACATTGTCTTTTGTCCGAAGCAGGGTTATTACTAATATGAGTGAGTGAGAGTGAGAGTGAGAGTGAGAGTGAGAGTGATAGTGAGAGTGAGAGTGAGAGGGAGAGGGAGAGAGACATCAAAACTACATTATAATATATAGGATTAATATCAATACCCAATTAGAACACCCTAACTGTTAAATAATGTTGTATAATATCCAAACATAGATACTAAAACCACTAACTAAATCTGATGTTGCACAATTCTGTGATATGATGGAGGAATGTATCTTCACGGTTCAATAAAATGCTGCCTAACCTTTCAAAATACTGCCGGTATTGATACTTGAAATGATAGTAAATTTAGATATGGTGTAATTAAAAATTAGTTTTTGCAAATCCTGGAAGATTATCCGGCTGCAACTTTGCTTTTTACAGATGAATCAGGCAGATACAGGAGTATATAGTGTAATGACATATGCCGATGAAATATATATTTGGATACTCCAGTAGACTACGATAGATTCAGCAGTTGTTCGCTATATATCGAATCGTTCGCTCGAATTGTTCGTTATATATCAAGAAATCGAATATTGTTCGAATAACCTAATAGAAATGATTTCTATTATTGTTCCTGACTATTAAATCAACCCCAATATATCCACTGCTGGACAATGACCTCTTCAAGTTTCCTCTATCGTCGATCTTGGGCAGTCCGAACCCATCCTTTTCCCGCTAATTGCTCTGTGGCCTGTCTATCTTTTGTGCGGTCTTCTTCTGCTTCATATGATTAGTCTTGGTTTCCATGTTATAATTTTCGTATTTCAACGATTCGGCTGCTGATGAGCTACATGTCTAGCCTATTGCCACTTCCTTCTTAACACAGGATATTGCCATCACTTCTTGCAGTTGAGGAAACCCTACGATACCCTACGAACCCAGAAAACTTATGATACAATCAATGCGTCACAATCACTGATAGAGCACTTATAAATTGTTGAAATTTATTACGAAAATTTATTTTCAGTTACTAATCCCATCTACAAAATTATTGTAATTTTTCCATATAATCAGGGGTCAAATGAGAAAACTATTTAATTTCTCTATATATGGCCCTTACCCCACTAAATTACACTGCATATTTATAATAATTTATGACAATATAATAATTGAAAAATATTAATCCAATGATGGCTCAAATTTAAAGTTAAGATCCAAGCCACCAAAGTTTAGGTTTTAAAGGAACGTTGGCTAATGCTTTTGTTTCGAAGTCTGTCATGAACAGGTTAGCTATAACGGGTGATAGAGATGATCCCATTGGGACCTCGTCCGTCTGTCTGTAAATCTGAGGGTTGCAGAAAAAATATGTGTTCTTCAGGTAGTGTTCGGAGAGTTTCCCCACGTATGGTGGAAAGTCTTCGTTCGCCGTCCAGGTGGATTCTTCAGTCGAAGCGTACAACACTTGAAAATACCAAATGAGATTTTGGCGAAATGTCGTGACTCTTTACAGAATAAATAGATCGACACACGGAATAATTTAGAAACATTATCTACTATCCGTGAAAATATTAGATGTAACAAAGTTGAATTTCGCAATCCACTCATCATCCTATTTTCGAACCTATTTATATTCAGCAAATATTAATAAAAATATTTTGTAAAGATTGGAAAATATATTTATTCGATGACATAAGTATGGAGAATTTGCTGGAGGTGGAGGAACTCATGAGGAAATTTAAGTTTATGTAGTGTTTCCTTCACAACTATTGAAATATGTATCTGCTTTTTTTGCATTAATTTATGGTTTAATTTAAATAATTTTACAGTGAAATCACCACTTCTGAATACTGATGCTGAAACAATTTTTTATATATTATTTCTTAACTAACCCTGGCGCAATAAACTTTACAAATTTTTGGATGAAATTCAATTGCTATTTGCTTTGAATTAAAAAAAGGTTATTACTAGGTTATTATTAGCAATTTTTAACTCGGTAAATATTAATAAAAGCATCAAATTCAGTCTAGAGTTCGAATATTTTTTATATATTAATAAAATAATATACAATATTTTTCAAACAAATATTTCCTTTAAATAAAGAAAAGTGTGTGAGAAAGCAATTTTATAGGATGTGCATTTTATTCAGTTCAAAAGGTGAAAGATTGTGCCATTGATGCTATATTTGTGCCATCGATATATACATTGAACTGATACTATTGATTAAGTATTGATTAATGATTTTTTATTATTTTCAATATCATATAATACTTAATTTAGGATCATTATTATTAATATATTTATTTATTAATAATAATAATATATTGATATTTATCTCCGAATACTTTGAGGTATATAATCTCTACATTATATACTTTGAGGTATATAATGGCGAACAAAACTGCAGATTATCTCTACAATATTAAGTTATACTACAGATCACATTAAGGTTAATAGAGGGATATTCCAAGGTGACAGTCTAAGCTCACACTGTTTTTGTCTGGCCTCGAACCCGTTCAGTAATGTGCTTAACCGAAGTCTGTATGGTCACAAGACAAGTGGACCAAAGGGACACAAACTCACTCACGGTTTTTATATAGACGATTTGAAGATTTATGGCAGTAATCATCAACAATTGTCAAACTTATTAGAGCTAATTGGACATTTTAGTAAAGCAATAAAAATGAATTTTGACTTTGAAAAGTGTGCAGCATGCAAGACTGCACAAATAAAAAGAAAATAAAGAAAAATAATAATGTAAATAAAGAAAAATTGAGCACCGAGGAGAGGCAGCGCTTTTGGATCGTACCATAGTCAACGAACTAGGGAATCAGAATTATAAATACTTAGGATTCCAACAAGCGTCAAATACAAAGACATCCAAGATGAAAAAACAGTTAAATTGACATGAAAAATCACATAACTATATTGAATGAACGGATGAGAAATGCTTGAAAAACCATAGTCGAATTCCAGAATTACCATCATGACCATTAACGCATGGGCTGTACCTGAAAATGCTCAAGCACTGATCTACAGGAAATGGGCAGATCAATAAGAATATTACTTACCGCTTATCGTAGTCATCACCTCAGGGCTTCCACATCCCGACTCTACGTTAAGAGAAATCAGGGCGGAAGAGGAATTTGCAATCTCGAAGATTCTCACGCAAAAGTCACCCTTCACCATTCTTAGTGGAGTTATGTAAAGCCGACAAACATTTAACAGCGTTAAATTTGTCCCAGTTGAATCCCAAAATAAGCATAAATAAAATTAGACATTTTCAAGAGCGGCAAACAAAAATTTTACATGGTAGATTTCCCTCGCCACTAAATTCAGATGATATTGACAAAGAAGCTACCTTTAAGTATATACATAAGACAAGGAATCGAGAAACGGAGGGCTTTATTTCCGCTATATAGGACCAAATAATAACAACACGCATATATGTCCGACATATTTTGAAACACAACATACGATCTGAGCTGTGCCGAATATGCGGAGACAAACTGGAAACCATCGAGCATATCTGTAGTGGATGTAGTGTAATTGCAACGAGGGATTAACTAAATAGACATATAACGTATTGCCACATAACAATGTGGCAAAAATCATAGAAAGCGAGCTTATAAAAATACATTCATCTGCACTACTACACCTTATTATAAGTATATACCTAATGGAGTACTGGAAAACGAAAAGTAAAAGATATACTGGGATACACCAATGATTACTAACAACCACATTCTGCACAATAAGCCAGATATTATACTCATAGAGAAAATAAAGAAAAATGCTTATATTATCGATATAGCAGTTCCGCTGCATGTAGCGCGAACTTATTCTGAAAAAATTAACAAATACACAGACCTGCGTTATGAATTACAACGAATTTTTCTACCAAAGGAAATTACAGTGGTTCGATTTATAACATCATGCAATGGGCCGATACAAAAGCAGTCCATACCAAAATTTAAAATTGCTAGAACTGCCGATATCCATAACAGCGGCAACTCAAAAAGCTGCTATATTGGGTACATGTCACATCGTTCGATGGTATATTCAAAACCATTTGTAATGTTGAACATTTGTTCCGATTATAAATATACTACCGGAAAATTCCGTGAAACTAAAAAATAAATAAATAAATATTAATGTATTTATTAAATTAAAATATATTTTAAACTTATCAATTATTTGATTTAAAGTATACTTTAAATACCAAAAGGAACTTTTCATTGTAATTGTAAATATTTTTTCTGAAGATAAATTGCAGATTATTTTAAAATATCTGATACCATTTATTAAAATTTTGTTTTATTATTTTACCATAATCAAAAAGCCATTTTTAAAATGATTCGTGTCATTTATTTTCTACATAAATTTTTTAGACTATATCACGTACATTATTAAATTAATAGATAAACGCGGTTGGAGGTGGTGGCGGAGAAGGTTCGCCAGATGGTGGTGATGGTGGAGAAGATCCATCAGATGGTGGTGGTGGTGGGGAAGAATTGTCAGAGGGTGGTGGGGGTGGAGGGGCCTTTACTTTTGGGGGTGGTGGTGGCGGTTCAGGTCCATCGGATGGCGGTGATGGTGGCGAAGATTCATCAGATGGTGGTGGTGGCGGGGATGAATCGTCAGAAGGTGGTGGAGGTGGAGGAGCCCTAATCTTTGGCGGTGGTGGTGGTGGTTCAGGTCCGTCGGATGGCGGTGATGGTGGTGAAGATTCATCAGATGGTGGCGGTGGTGGAGAAGAATCGTCAGAGGGTGGTGGGGGTGGAGGGGCCTTCACTTTTGGTGGTGGTGGTGGTGGTTCAGGTCCGTCAGATGGTGGCGATGGTGGCGACGATTCATCAGATGGTGGTGGTGGTGGAGAAGAATCGTCAGAGGGTGGTGGGGGTGGAGGGGCCCTCACTTTTGGTGGGGGTGGTGGTGGTTCAGGTCCGTCAGATGGTGGCGATGGTGGCGACGATTCATCAGATGGTGGTGGTGGTGGAGAAGAATCGTCAGAGGGTGGTGGGGGTGGAGGGGCCTTCATTTTTGGTGGGGGTGGTGGTGGTTCAGGTCCGTCGGATGGCGGTGATGGTGGTGAAGATTCATCAGATGGTGGCGGTGGTGGAGAAGAATCGTCAGAGGGTGGTGGGGGTGGCGGAGCCTTAACCTTTGGTGGTGGTGGTGGTGGTTCAGGTCCGTCAGATGGTGGTGATGGTGGAGAAGATTCATCAGATGGTGGGGGCGGTGGGGACGAATCGTCAGAGGGTGGTGGAGGTGGAGGAGCTTTAACTGATCGATTCCATCCGAACAATTTGAACCCTTCGCTTGTCTAAATAGTTTAATATAATAATTAGTAGGGATATTAATTATTTGGTTAGTCAGAAAATATAAATATGTTATCATTATGTTATATAAAGCAGTTCTAATCATAATTAGAAGATATTTAATTATTTGGTTACAAAATATTAATATGTTATTATTATGTTATATAAAATAGTTCAGTTTTCTTACTTGGATGCTAGCCAATGCCACGAGGGTAATTACTGTCAATCCTAGAAGTTTCATCTTAAACACCTGGATGATTACTGATGAATTTTACTATGAAAATTTAGCCTTTATATATCGGTAGCATTCGAGAGATTACGATATTTCAAGAGGCCTGTTGTTGTTACTATCATAAATAATTATATTTATTTTAATTTGATAATGTAAAGAGGTTTATCCCTTATAAATTTATAAAAAAAATATAGTTTTTAGTGTTAATGTTATATTCCAAATAAGGTTGCAATATTATTTCATAGAACACTCTGTTGAAATGATTTATTTATTGTTCTGGTTCCACAATCGTTTTTATTCATAAAAGCAAAAACTTTTCGGATTCCATGCCGAAATTATTTAGATTATTGAAGCTTCTTTCGTGCAACAGGTGAAATTGTAATCTAAGAAAAAGTCAGTAGCTGGAATGTACTGTTTCTGGACTTCCTGATTTCTGCACTTCTCAAATGCGTTAACGCTTATTCAAATGCAATTCTGCTAAGTTTCTTAGACGTGTATAACAGTAGATGAAACATGGGTGCACTATTACACGCCGGGGAAAAAAAGTAGTCGAAACCCTGGGTAAGGATGGGTGCAGGTGAGTAAGACAAAGCGAAAGCAGTTTGTTCCATTCGCAAAAAAGTAAGGGCTACAGCTTTCTAAAATTCTTTCTGTATAAATATCTGGTGATTCTAATTTTAGAAATTAAAGCAATAAATTAAACATTTTTAAAAGGTAATTTTAGCATGATCATAACAAAATTTAAATATTCATATTAATTTTTTAATTAAACCGTTGATAAACATTTTTAACTTGAATTCTTCAATTTATACCACTCTCGTGGTATGGTTCTCATAAATTATCTGGCAAAAGAGCATCACCAGATAATATTACACTACACTATTTGAATAATTGAATGGTCTCCTATTCATACCAAACGTCAACAAATGACTAAAAGGTATATGTTTCTTCATCACCATGCACCTACACACAGGTCTCGGGCAGTTCTTCCAAAATTGTATGACCTACGTTTTAAGGTGCATGGGCCATATTCGCTGGATTTGATTCCCCAAGGTGTCTTTCTCCATCTGCTCAGAAGAAATGACTCGTCATGCACTATTTTTTGGACAGGTAATCCAGAAATAGTTCATTCATTCACTTAGTGAGATGAACTCAATAATCGTAAGTAATAATAAGTAAGTTCGAAATTGAGTTGCTAAACTTGTTGCTTCCTAGAATAAGAACGGTTTTGAACCAAAACCATATATAAATAATTTCAATAGAATGCCCTATGAAATAATATAACCATATTTGTAAGATATTATGAACACAAAAATAAATAGTTTTTATTCATTTTTAAATACTAAACCTCTTTAAATGATCAAATTAAAATAAATTCCATTATTTGTGATAATAACAGCAAGCCTCTTGAAATATTATAATCTCTCAAATAGCAGCGGTATATAAACGCTAAATTTTGACAGTGAAACCGTCAGTGATCACCAAGGTGTTTAACATGAAACTTCTGGGATTGACAATAATTGCCCTCGTGGCATTAGCTAGTATCCAAGTAAGAAAATAGAATTGCTTTATATAACATAATAATAACATATTTATATTTTCTGACTAACCAAATAATTAATATCCCTACTAATTATTATATTAAACTATTTAGACAAGCGAAGGGTTTAAATTGTTCGGATGGAATCGATCAGTTAAAGCTCCTCCACCCCCACCACCCTCTGATGATTCTTCTCCGCCACCACCACCGTCTGATGAATCTTCTCCACCATCACCACCATCCGACGGACCTGAACCACCACCACCACCACCAAAGATTAAGGCTCCTCCACCCCCACCACCCTCCGACGATTCTTCCCCACCACCACCACCTTCTGATGAATCGTCGCCACCATCACCGCCATCCGACGGACCTGAACCACCACCACCACCAAAGGTGAAGGCTCCTCCACCTCCACCACCCTCTGACGATTCTTCGCCACCACCACCACCATCTGATGAATCTTCACCACCATCGCCGCCATCGGATGGACCAGAACCACCCCCACCACCACCAAAAATTAAGGCTCCTCCACCCCCACCACCCTCAGACGATTCTTCGCCACCACCACCACCTTCTGATGAATCATCGCCACCCTCACCGCCATCCGGCGGACCTGAACCACCACCACCAAAGGTGAAGGCTCCTCCACCTCCACCACCCTCTGACGATTCTTCGCCACCACCACCACCATCTGATGAATCTTCGCCACCATCGCCGCCATCGGACGGACCTGAACCACCACCACCACCACCAAAAATTAAGGCTCCTCCACCCCCACCACCATCAGATGATTCTTCGCCACCACCGCCACCCTCTGACGAATCTTCGCCACCATCTCCGCCATCCGACGGACCTGAACCTCCACCACCACCACCAAAAATTAAGGCTCCTCCACCCCCACCACCCTCTGACGATTCTTCCCCACCACCACCCCCATCTGATGGATCTTCTCCACCATCACCACCATCTGGCGAGCCTTCTCCTCCACCACCTCCAACCGCGTTTATCTATTAATTTAATAATATGCGTGATATAGACTAAAAAATTAGACACGAATTATATATATTTTTTTAATTAACTATGATACAATAATAAAAAATTATTTCATTAAATGATTTTAGAAATGTAAAATAATTTTAAAAACCTGCCTTCAGAAACAATATTTGTAATTACAATGAAAAAGCTTTTTGGTATTTAAACAATGCTTTAAAAAATAATTCACAAGTTTATAAGATATTTTATTTTAATAAATATATTTTATTATTAAATAAATATATTATTATTATCATAAACATGATTCATCGATCATCTCAGCCTAGGCTGGTCGGGCTTACAATGCCAAGATGAGAAAGCAGTTCAGCTCCTCCCATTCAGCTTAGTACTTTACGAACAATGTGGCAAGCTTGTAAGAGAACTGCTCGTTGCCCTGCTGTGGTAGTTGATTTTGAAACACCAAGAATTTCCAGGTTTTTGGAAAAGGTTTTGCTTACTAGACCTTCGGGGGATATAACAAAAGGTAGCACCTCCACTTTCTGGAGTTTCCATTGATTTTTCAGATCAAATGCAAGATTTTCATACTTTGTGACTTTTTCCATTTCAGTTTTTTTGATGTTGTGTGAAAGTGGTAAGACAATGTCAATTATGAAAGCTCTCCTCTGCTTTTTGCTAATTAGAACAATATCCGGCCTATTATAGGCAACCGCCCGATCTGTTGTAATTGGTCTATCCCAGTAAAGAATGGTATCGGCTGACTCAAGTACGGGGGAAGGCGTGTACTTGTAATATGGTGGCGGATGCCAGATTTTTTAGCGATTATTTTCGTCACTCTGCTAGATGTATTTCCAGCAAGACTTTCTCGTTTCTCGTATGTTAGAAAAACTTTCATTCATGGCTGTTTCTTCATTTTTAGTTGATAATACTTCTGTTGTTAGGATTGGAATTTGTACTACCGGTTGGTTCTCTATGTTCAAGTTAAGGACATCTATGTCATTTTCTTAAGATGGGTCATATGTAATGTTTTGGTGTAATTTATTACCGATTTCTCTCTTGATGTCCATTAATTCCGTTTTGGGATTTCGTTTGTGGATGGATTTTTTTAGTTGCTTTGTTCATTGCCATTCTTGTGGTGCCATAGACTTGGGAGTTGCCACTCGCTCAAGACTCACCAAACCCGAACAAATCCTCCCGACGGTTCCGAAGGGTTCTTGTCCGCAAAAAAAACGGTCACCTAAGACAGAGCCACGATTTACCATGGGAAAGCTATTTACTACCGGGGGGCGCTAGGTATTCGGAGACATCGTTAGAGACAATTTAACCCTGTGCCATTCAGCCCCTCAGCACGATGGATTTCCATCTTAAGCTTGGCGATTTTTTTTAGAGATTTACTCCTCTCAGCTCGGGATGGTGGTGGCGCCACTCACCAGCTGGGCTATCCGCTCCCTGCCATTTTATTATTATTAATATTATGCTCATCCTTGCTGTAGAATCTTAGCTCATACTGGTCGACATTCCAATGCCAAGATAATAAAGCAATTCAGCTCCTCTCACCCTAGCATAGTATTTTAAGAGCAATGTAACACGTCTGCAAGAGCACGGCACGTTGTCCCACTATGGCAATCGATTTCGAGATACCCAGGCTCTCGAGGTTCTTTGAAAATCTCTTACTTATCAGGCCTTCGGCGGATATAATGTAGGGCACTACATCTACCTTACTCAGTTTCCATTGGTTCTTCAAGTTGTAGGCCAGATTTTCATACTTTTTGGATTTTTCCATCTCGGTTTTTCTAATGTTGTGAGAGAGCGGCACTGCGATGTCAATTATAAAAGCTCTTTTCTCCTTTTTGGCCTGTTGTAATCAACCGTTCGATCAGTAGTGATTGGTCTGTCCCAGTATAGAATAGTATCAGATGATTCAAGTACAAGAGAAGGCGAGTACTTATAACATGGAGATGCGTTTTCTAATAGCGAGTATTTTAGTGCAGTTTGGTGTTGTATGATTTTTGCCAGCTGATTATGCCTTCTTAAATAAGCATTAGGAGTAAAGGCCGGGCAACCATCAATAAGGTGCTCAATCATTTCCTCCAAAGTACCGCATTTCCTGCACTTATCTACTACCTCCAAGTGAAGTATATGCCTTTCATAGTTCCTAGTTCTGGTTACCCTATCTTGAATAAATATCGCGAAACCTTCTGTTTGTGGGTACAATAGTCCATCGGTTAACCACTTTAGAGACAATTTTTTATCAATGGTGTAATCTTCGAGTGACTTAGGAAACCTTCCATGTACTTTTTGTCCCCTCCATTCTCAAACGCAATCCGTGAGTGTTGTTCTGCCATAACTACGGTTTTGTTTATTTAGGTTGAGTAGGGTGAAACCCCTGTCCTTATTTGCAACCAATTTTATTAGAGTACTGTTTGAATCAATGAAGTGTTTTCTTATCCCATTTTCTTGTTATTTCTTTCTTTTCATGTTTTTTTCCCAGCCATGCTGGATTCTAAATAAAGTGCGGGCCGTAGCCAAAACATCTTCATTCTTCCAAAAATGTTCGTAGTTCTTAGTGTGCACCACCTGATCTTGAATTGCACATATAAAGCCTTCAGTCTCCGGAAAAAGACCTCCCTATGTCAACCAGGCATTCGACGCACTCTTGTCGACTTCATGACGGTCAAGATCATGGGGGTGTTTAGCATGTAGGGACATATTTTTCCACTCTTGTATAATTGTTCCAGTTGTCTGAATGTTCTCATTTTGTCATTCCATTTGTTTAAGATTCAGAGGCGTATACTTATCATCAGTTATGGCATATAGCGGGCATTCGACCATTCTTCGATGAAAATATGTTCTTAAACTTGTTATTTGTTTTTCGTGTAGATTACATATATTTATAATTCCTCTCCCTCCTTCAATTCTCGGTAATATAAGTCGCGTTTTACTACTGTGCGGGTGGTGTTTCCTATATTTCGTTAGTGTAGTTCTAATTATTCGTTGTAGCCTTTCGATATCTGTATTTTACCAAGATATAATTCCAAATGAATATGTCAAGGCTGGTATAGCAAAAATGTTTATAGCTTTTACTATATTTCTACTATCTAGGTCAGACCTGCATATGCTTTCAAGTCTGGACGTGAATTCTTCAGTTAATGTTTCCTTAATGAGTTTATGTTCAACCCTCTTAGACTGTTGTATTTCCAGATATTTATATACTTCGCCCTCTGGCATTAGCTCTGTATATTATTGTTCTGAAGTGATAAACCCTGTTATCTCTAACTCAGATCATCTCTCATATTAATATCGGCTGTAAATTTCTCCACAACCTGAATGAGTTGTAATTTCGGTGGCGATGATGCATACAATTTTAAATCATCTATGTACAGCAGGTTTGATACAATTTGGTTTTCGAATTTGTATCCGATTTGTGTACTTTCAATCAGATTGGAGAATGGATTCAATGCCTGGCAAAGCCCTTGAGGGCTCAGTGAGTCCCCCTGAAATATGCCGCTTGTCACCCTGATTTTCTCAGTCCTAGTCGCACTTCCATTTTGGGATAAATGAATAGTGCTCGCGCCACTCTTTTATCAGTTCTTGAAGTGTGTTTATTAAAGCTGGATGAACTTTGTATATTGTTAATATCTTAATTAGCCAAGAGTGTGGAATCGAGTCGAAGGCCTTCTGATAATTAATATAACAGCATGATAAATTTCGATGTTTCTTACGAGCGTGTTTCATTATAACTGAATCTATAATAAGTTGTGTCTTTATACCCTTGCTTTCTCTTTCTACAACCCTTTTGGTCTTCATTTAGTAAATCATGTTTGTCTATATGTTCTGTGAAACATTGTGTTAGTAGTGCATATATCGTTTGAAGGCAGGTAATTGGCCGGTATTTTGCTGGGTTATTAGTGGCGGTTCCTTTGGGGAGTGAATATGTTTTGCCTTGAGTAAGAAATCGAGGAATTTCTTTTGGTTCTCTTATAAACTCATTGAAATATCTTACTATGAATAGGTGAAGATATGTGTGCTTTTTGTACCAATAATTGTGGATGTTATCAGTTCCAGCGCCCTTCCAATTATGCAGGTTGCTTGTTATATTCTGTAGTACAGTTATAATATTTTCAGGATAGGGCATTTGTTCAATTGCATTCGTATTTGCTTCTTCCTCACGCAGCCAGCTAGCATGATTGTTATATTCGCCGTTATTTTACCAAATCGAGGACCAAAATTTCTGTATATTTTGGCTGGATGATGTTTCAGAACTCTCCACAAGATTATTGTTATTACTTCTATCTATTACGTTTCTATACAATTTCCGCTCGTCTTTTCAAAAAAGATAGTTTTGTTGCTTAAGCCTCATCGCTTTTTTATATCGATGACCTCTTTAACATGCTGATTCGTTTTGTCATATTTAGCACGGATTCTAAATCTTTCTAATATTCTGGTTGCTTTTATTGTCAAGTTTTTGCTGGGATTGTCTCGACTTAATTCCAGAAGTCTGCTTATATCTGCCCGTTTACTTTCAATCTTGCACTCTAATTTTTTTTGCCATCCCTGTTTAGCGTTCTGCTGTGATGGTATTTTTTCATAAGGTTGTTTGACTATTTTAGATCTATTTACAACTGGTACAGTTTGAGCCGCGCAATAGACAACTGTGTATAGGTCTTCGAATGAGTTGAGCATGTTGCCCGTTTCAGAAAGAATTTCTTTATTTAGAATATGAAGGATCTTTGCCAGTCTAATGGTGGAACTTTGTTTTGGTATATAAGGTCTTGTTGGGTCAGTGCCTAGGTATTCCGTTAATGTAGTAGTGAACGTTTTGCGGATCAAGCGAACTAGTTTTCTATCGGATTGGGCATCATTTGAAATATACGTTTGGTCTGATGTAATATTATTGATTATATGATGAGAAGCATTGGTGGGAGTGCTTGCACTAGTATTCTGAATATCATCATTAATATGAGTGTCTATGGAATATAATTCGTCTGCAACTTCTTGTTACAATTGCGCCAGTACGTTTTCTGGAATGAGCTTATTTCTTATTATGACCCTTCTTTGATCAGATATACCTTGTGCTGTAATTGAGATATCTGGATACTGCAAGGCAAATAACCTGTGAAGTTCATTTCGGTATGATGTCTGATCTGTTTCTAATTTTGTGATTTTGTAAAACGTACGCATGATGAATGTGTATAAACACATGTGCATACACACAATGTGTATAAAACCATCAGTGTCCATTTTATGCGTGTTCGTTTCCTTCGTGCCTGGGTGGTCGCAGATAGTAAAGGATTACTAACTAGCAAAACACTTTCAATGGGTACTGTTGATTGGGATGTTGCCATTTTCGTGGTGCCATAGAGATGGGATCCACTGGCTCCAGCCTCACCAACCCCGGACAAATCTTCCCGACGCCTCCGAAGGGTTCTTGTCCGCAAAACCCTACCGCCTTGTATAATACTTTTATCTGTACCTTTCTCCATAAATATTAGTTTTGGGTTCAAGGGAAAAAAACGGTCACCCAAAGCCCCGAATTACCACGGGAAAGCTATTTACTACCGGAGGGCGCTAGGTATCCGGAGACATCGTTAGAGACACTTTAACCCTGTGCCATTCAGCCCTTCGGTACAATCGATTTCCACCTTGCGCTTGGGGGAATTTTTTTCTCCAGAGGTTTACTCCTCTTAGCTCGGGTAGGTGGCGGCGCTACTCACCAAGTGGACTCTCCGCCCCTGCCTTATTGTTTTTTTTTCAGCCATTCAGGGGTTCAAATTAACAATGCCGGGTTTCGAACCAAGACATAGTCAAGTATACTGAAGGAATGACTTCACAATTCTCGTTGTTCAGAAGATAACTGCCTTTTGAGCCGTCGTAATGATATTTTTTGACAGTTGAAGTTGTCCGATGTGTTGGGAAATTTGCTCTTGGACTAATCCATTCACAGTAATGACGAATGGTAAAATTTTTGTTTCTTTTAATTTGGACATATATTTTAGTTCAAAGGCTAGCTCTTCGTATGTCTGTTTTTTCTCCGCATAGGCTTTCTCAATGTTTTCATCTACTGGTTTTGTAAAATCAATGATAAGAGCTGTTTTATCTTGTTTGTTAAATAGCGTCATATCTGGTCGGTTGTGCGTTGTTTTACGATCGATTTTGAGGGTTGTGTCCCAGTATAGCCTAAAACCGGCGTTCTCCAAGATTAGTTGTGGATTATAGTTATAATTATGCACCTGATTATTGAGAAGTCCAGTTCGCAATGCTAAATTCTGATGGAAAATTTTGCCCATTTTATCATGCCTTTTAAGATACTGTCGTGGTACCATAATAGGACATCCCGTTGTGATATGTTGGATGCTCTCTACTGTGGACTTGCATTTTCGACATAAGTCATCTATACCTTGTTCTTTTAGGATATGTTTCCGATATTTTAGAGACGATACAACCTGATCCTGTATAGCCAAAATACTACCCTCCGTTTCAGGGAACAAGTATCCCGCCTTGATCTAAGCGTTTGAGTGTGTTCTATTTACGCTTCTTTTCGTCAAGTTAGCTTAATATCTACCGTGTAGTGTTTTGCCTGCCCATTCAGTTTCTAATTCTGTCAAGGATTCAGGTGGTGTTTCATTCTCATTGGCAAGGTGTAGAGGTGAGAAGTTACTATCTGTGCATTTTAATGCATAATGAATCGGTAAATTCGTGGTATAGAAATAGCTTCTTAATTTTTGGACATGTATATTATGAGTCATCTCTTCATTCTCTAGACCCCCTCCACCCCTTTGCTCTCGGTATATACAGTCTGTTGATTTCTCCTTTCGAGTTGTGGTATCGATATTTTGTTAGCATCGTTCGAATTTTAATATCTATTCCTCAAAAATCTGTTTTTGTCCATTTAAGAATCCCGAATGAATAGGTCAGGCTTGGCATGACTCATGAATTCAGAGCGGTGAAGAGGTTTCTAGATGCTAGTTTAGTGGTCAAGATTAACCTTATTCTCCTATACAATTCATCGAACATTATCTTAGTCGATTTTTGTTCAATGCTTATTGATTGGCGGAAGCCTAGATATTTATAGCCTTCTAGTAATGCTGTGTTTATTATTGATTGATTTGTCCGTTAGTTTGTGATAGTTCATTTTTTAAAAAGGAATAAAACAATTTTTTACTTTGTTATCTATCATTTTTATTTTTAATCAAAATTTGTATGACTATAGTTTCATAAACGATTTTACATTCTCAAACACTACTTTAAAACTCAGTTTTAGTTTTAAAGTAAAAAATTGCTGTATTTATTATTGTCCCATCCATTAATAATGTGTTTTGTTGTTCTGTAATGATGCCTCTTTTATATGCAAGATTGCGCATTTCTTCAGACCCATTTCGATCTGTATATCAGAACTGAATGACTTGACTATTTCCAGTTGACTTTGGAGCTGATCTGAGTTTGAGGCGTATATTTTTAAATCATCCATATAAAACGAATGGCTTAATTGTATTGTTATTGTTTATATCGATTTTGTAGCCAGTTCTGGTTTTATTGAGCAGGTAGCTAAGTGGATTTAGGGCCAAACAAAACTAGTAAGAGCTGAGAGAATCACCCTGAAAAATTCCTCGCTTTATTTCTATTTCATCAGTAGAATCAGCGCCACTTCCCCAACCAACCTGAAGTGTTGTACCCCATCCTTCCATAAGATATTCGAGATAATTTCTAACCGTCCCGTTTATGTGGTATATTTGTAGCATTTTTCGAAGCCATGAATGGGGCACCGTGTCGAATGCTTTCTTGTAATCAATCCATGCCATTGAGATATTTCGTTTTCTTTTTCTCGCCTGTTCACAAATGATACTATCAATGACTAACAATTCCTTAGTTCCTCTAGCTCCTTTTTTGCAACCATTTTGTTCATTAGCTAATATTCAGTTAGTATAGATATGTGTAGACATATGTTGTGCGATAATCGCAGTAAAGAGTTTGTTGGTAGGCAGGTTATAGGTCGATATTGATTCGGTTGGAACACTGTTTCACTTTTAGGTGTCATAATTGTGACACCTTTCGTAAAGTAATCCGGGAATCGAATGGCTTTTTCCAGAGCCTATTGTAGTTGCTTTGCTAAAATGTTATGAGCAGTTGTGAAATTGTTCCACCAGAAATTATGGATTCTATCTATACCGGGTTCTTTCCAGTTTCTCATACATGCGATCGTTGTTCTGATAGGGTCTTCTGTGATTTGAATTGGTGGCATAACCGGTAACAGATTGTTTTTTTCCACACCCCGAATCCATAGAACACAATGCCTCTTTTCTTGTGCCCATATATCTTGCCAAAACTCGGTCATTGCCTTTATCTTAGGAGGGTTGTTAGTTGTTACGGTAACTTTTTGTTGTAATGAGCGGTAGAATAGTTTTTGATCCCTGCTAAGTTGTTTATTTTGTTTATATCTTTTAGTTTTTTCGTTATACCTTTGCAGTCTATTCCCTAATGCCTTAATTTTTTGTTTTAGACTATATTGTAGGATCACTAAATTCTGTTTTGAATCTAATCTATCTAATTCAAAATTCCGTTGTCGAGCTATTATTCTCATGGCCTTCTTCACTTTCTCGGATGGTGCATTGTTTAAGTAAGTGTGGAGCTGCCCGACTATTTTTTTAAAGTTATTAATTTTTTTGGTTAAGTGTATTTTCCAAGGCGATTCGTGTTCACTCTTCTTTCGTGTTTCCCTATTTATCTGATTATCAATTATCTGAATCTGAATTTCTGACTCAATAATTGATTCTAGGCACTGGTTCACTTCCATTACCATATTTATCATCTTTCTTGAGTAGTTAAATTTTGAGAGCATTGGTCGGAGATGGACTGGCATACCATCATATAATAAGGTGTTTCTTTTAATCAGATTTGAGATATCTTACTGACCTTTTCCTTTACTTGACGCATTTTTTGTTATATGTGTTTTGGCTACGTCCTGTGGTGGTGTTATATTCAGTTGGTCCTGTTGGAATTGGGTATTTGGTTCGATTTGCTGTTCAGTTGGTGCTTTGTTTTTAATAATACGAAGTTTGCATCAGATAGCTTGTTTGTTCTCAAAATCCATCTTACTCTGTCTGTAAGATTTTGAATTGATATTTGTTTATCTGCTCTTATTTTAATCCATGCTTCCTATATCTTCTGCCGGTATGCTTTGTTTTTGTTATTGAGATCATTACTCCCAGTCAATGCAAGAAAATGAACGCGCATGATATCGATATTATCTTGTTTAGTCCAACGTTCACGTTTATTATGTCTAATGATATAAACATTACTATTGTTATTATTATCATTATTATTAAATAAATATATTAATAATAATAATCCTGAATTAGGTGTTATATGATATTGAAAATAATAAAACATCATCAATTACTTGCTCAATACTATTAGTTAACTAATGGCAAAGTCCTTTTAAATTGAATAAAATGAACAGCCGATTAAGTAATATTGCTTTCTTAAGAATGGATTCCACATACCTTTCTTTGTTTGAAGGAAAAATTTGTTTAAAAACTATTATATATTATTTCTCTATAAAATTTTTCGAAATCTAGGCTAAATTTGTTGCTATATATACATATATATATATATATATATATATATATATATATATATATATATATATATATATATATATATAATATTAATTAGTAAATACTACTAAGTGAATGGTAAAAGCAAAAAATTTTGCCTACATTTCGAACTTAACTTGATATTAGGTCAACTCAGATTCAAAGCACGTTTATGCAGATTGCGCCATTGCATAACCATTTTACCCTCGAGCAAAACTTCTATTAAAACATATTTATAATATATTGAAAATGAGAAGCTGTTTAATAACAATCCTCAGCTAAATGAAATTAAATACTACTTATTCATATAGCTTCGAGTACTACTTGCAAGCGGTTTATTTAAACCGACTTTTAATTTCAAAATACCTAAAGCAGTAAAGCTTTAATTCGGTCGATTAGTAGATTATTAACCTGATATATAGATTGATGTTATTACTACTCCTGCTTGACAAACAAGCTCTTGATTTGTAATTGAAACAAAATACATTTTGCTGATGTTACATAATACAAAACAATGTCTTATGTCCGTCGATGAAAATTTCTATATCGCTCAAACAACGTTTTGTGTATTTCTTTTGAAAGAGCTTGCATGTTATAATCGTCTCTATAATAATAATATTCTTTTAGATATTATCTTGGTGAAAACTTTGTACATTACTGATAGGAGGCTTATTGGACGGTAGTTCTTTAAATCTTCCTGTGCTCATTTTTTATGTAAAAGGATAACTTTTACATTTTCCATAAGTCAGGTATCTTTTGCCCTTTAAGGCCGGTAAAAACCAGCTTTTAATATTTCGACAGTTACACTATCCTTTCCTGGAGCCTTGCTGTTTTTCATTGATTCTATAGCATTTGTTATTTCCTCAACTAGGATATCTGGCATTTGTTCTTTTGGGGGTATTTTTGTCTTTGATTGATTTGGTAAAAAATCGTCAACCCGCATTGAACCTGCGTGGCATACCTTCTGTGGCATTACGGTACATACTTTCAACATGGATATGCTCTATACGAGGCCTAAAGCATATTCAAACAATATTTTATCGTGTTCGCATTTAATTTTATTAAATACTAACCTATCTTGATAATTTTTATCTCCCTCTAAATAATAATTATTAAATACTAAGTGAACAGTATAAGCAACAAATTTAGTCTAGGTTTCGAAAATTTTTATAGGAAAATAATATATAATACTTTTTAAACAAATGTTTAAAATGAAATCGATTCTTAAGAAAGCAATTTTATTTAATCGAATGTTCATTTTATTTAATTCAAAAGAACTTTGCCATGGGTTAACTAATACAATTGAGCAAGTAATTGAGGATGTATTATTTTTAATACCATATAATACCTAATTCAGGATTATTATTATTAAAATATTTATTTAATAATAATAATATATTTATTAAAATAAAATATGTCATAAATTTATGAATTATTTTTTAAAGCATTGTTTAAATATCAAAAAAAACTTTTTTATTATTATTAAAAAAATTGTTTCTGAAGGTAGGTTTCTGAAATTATTTTAAATTTCTAAAATCATTTAATAAAATAATTTTTTACTATTTTATCATAGTTAATAAAAACAATTTTAATATAATTCGTGTCTTTTATTTTTTACCTAATTTTGTAGACTATATTACGTTTATTATTAAATTAATAGATAAATGCTGTTGGAGGTGGTGGAGGAGAAGGCTCGCCAGATGGTGGTGATGGTGGAGAAGATCCATCAGATGGGGGTGGTGGTGGGGAAGAATCGTCAGAGGGTGGTGGGGGTGGAGGAGCCTTAATCTTTGGTGGTGGTGGTGGTGGTTCAGGTCCGTCGGATGGCGGTGATGGTGGCGAAGATTCATCAGAGGGTGGTGGTGGTGGGGAAGAATCATCTGATGGTGGTGGGGGTGGAGGAGCCTTAATCTTTGGTGGTGGTGGTGGTGGTTCTGGTCCGTCGGATGGCGGCGATGGAGGCGAAGATTCATCAGATGGTGGTGGTGGTGGCGAAGAATCGTCAGAGGGAGGTGGGGGTGGAGGAGCCTTAATCTTTGGTGGTGGTGGTGGTGGTTCAGGTCCGTCAGATGGTGGTGATGGTGGCGAAGATTCATCAGATGGTGGTGGTGGTGGAGAAGAATCGTCAGAGGGAGGTGGGGGTGGTGGAGCCTTCACCTTTGGTGGTGGCGGTGGTGGTTCAGGTCCGTCGGATGGCGGCGATGGTGGCGAAGATTCATCAGATGGTGGTGGTGGTGGAGAAGAATCGTCAGAGGGAGGTGGGGGTGGAGGAGCCTTCACCTTTGGTGGTGGTGGTGGTGGGTCAGGTCCGTCGGATGGCGGTGATGGTGGCGACGATTCATCAGAGGGTGGTGGTGGTGGGGAAGAATCGTCGGAGGGTGGTGGGGGTGGAGGAGCTTTAATCTTTGGTGGTGGTGGTGGTGGTTCAGGTCCGTCGGAGGGTGGTGATGGTGGTGAAGATCCATCAGATGGTGGCGGTGGTGGTGAAGAATCGTCAGAGGGAGGTGGGGGTGGGGGAGCTTTAATTTTTGGTGGTGGTGGTGGTGGTTCAGGTCCGTCGGACGGCGGTGATGGAGGTGAAGATTCATCAGATGGTGGTGGTGGTGGAGAAGAATCGTCCGAGGGTGGTGGCGGTGGAGGAGCTTTAACAGAGCGACTCCATCCGAATAACTTAAATCCTTCGCTTGTCTAAATAGTTATAAATATTAATTAGTAGGTATATTAATTAGTTACTTAGAAAATATAAAAATGTTCTGTTAAATAAAATAGTTCTATTTTCTTACTTGAATGCTAGCCAATGCCACGAGGGCAATTATTGTCAACCCTAGAAGTTTCATGTTAGAGATCTGGGCGATCACTGATGATTTTAGTGTGAAAATTTGGTGTTTATATACTGGTACTATTTGAAAGATTACGATATTTCAAGAGGCTTGTTATTGTTGTTATCATAAGTAATACTACTTCTCTTAATTTGATAATTTGGAGAGCTTTGGTACTTAAAAGTGAATACAGAATTTATAAGTTAGAGGTTTAAAATATCTTTCTAATTTGACTGCTATAATTTATGATTTATTTATTAGTTTGGTTCGAAGCCATCAATCGACAAATTGTTTGATTTCGGGACTGGACCAATCCTTGTTCGTAGAAGTACAGTTTTCGGGCTATGGAAAATATCGAATTTACTAAAATAATTAATAACCTTTACCCATTCCAATCTATAGAAAAGAATTTTGAAAGAAAAATATAGAAATTTCTGAAAAGTTTTATGAATATGGTAGAAATTTAATTCTGCTGCAGAAAAGCCCGTGTTTTGATAAGCGAAGTAACATTTTTCATAACTTTTCCTTGCATTTAGTACTGTTGAGTAATATAGACGTTTATGTCGTTGGCTTGATTATTTCAATCTAGTTGAATATAGATTAAATCGATAACATTTACGGTTGCTCAAGGGATCCAACATATGTGTGGAATTTAAGCATTTTATAAGAATCACTAGCATCCACTTCGTATAAACTTGTAATGAGACATGTAACACATTGGAAATTACGATTTCTATAAAACAGTTCTTTTATTAACTTTGGTATTGATTGTCTGTTATATGTTAAAGTTTTCAGATTATTGGCGTACAGGATACCAATTTGAATTAAATAATATTGATTCAAATAGCTTCAACTACTAGTTCGATGTGGTTCTTATATAGCCAACTCTTAATACTGAATTTGTCTTGACTTAATAATTTCTAATATGACGAATTTTTTTGAGCATCCAATTGGAAAAAATCTCCAAAAGTAACGCCAGAAACCTCATTTTAATCTTCAATATGACGAGAAAGTGGTAAAATTCGACGACTATGCAATTTATTTGTAACATTTGGGAATTTTTTGCGAAAATTATATCGTGGATGAGTCATCAATTCGTTATTTTCTTCTAATAATATGTCCATTCTTTGAGATGGTGTTGTTATTGCAAAGGGTAATACGACAATTTTGATTTATTTTAAGCAATTCTTTAATGACTTTAGATAAACTATACGTTCCTAGTTGAAAAAATATTACGCCTTTCTGATCCTATCATATACAAAACAATATTTTATGACCATGGATGAATATTTCTATTTCGCTCAAACAACTTTTTGTGTTTTCTTTCACAAAGAGCTTGATGAGTTACAGAGAACGAACGTATTTTTCAGTATACTTATTTTGCAAGTGTTAATTAGTTTAAATGAAAGTATCTTATTTCTAAAGTTTCCTCTAGTGGACACCTATCAATATCCCTCAATAACATGAAAGTGGAGGTAACCAAATATGAAGACAGATGGAGACGATATTTGTAATATGCAAGTTATTGGTAATTTATATCTCTATATTTATCCTGTAGCTGAGAAATTTGTACTTTTAACATTTTTATGTCAATGTCTTGGCAATTTAAAATATTAATATTTGTAAATATAATGTGAACAATAAAAATAGTCATAGACATATAAATTACAGACTTAAAAGAATTGTATACATTTCGAATCTTTTTATAATACAATATTGAATGGAAAAGTAAGAAACTTATATTAAAATAAAAAATTGTATTAAATTTCCAATGGTTTTATTTTATACCTAGTTATATGTACTCTAAATATTCTTCAGCGTAGTTTTAATTACTAGTTTTAAAAGTAATTTTTAGAATATTTTTCTGTTTTGATAACATTTACCATAATTAATTAAACAATTAATTAATTTGATAAACAATTACGTTTAAAGATACTTTAAACGTAATTAACTTTTGGTGGTGGTGGTGGTGGTGATGGTTCAGGTCCGTTGGATGGCGGTGATGGTGGTGAAGATTCATCTGATGGTGGTGGTGGTGGAGAAGAATCGTCAGAGGGTGGTGGTGGTGGTGGTGGAGGAGCCTTAACTTTTGGTGGTGGTGGTGGTGGTTCAGGTCCATCAGACGTCGGTGTTGGTGGTGAAGATTCATCAGATGGTGGTGGTGGTGGGGAAGAATTATCAGAGGGTGGTGGGGATGGAGGAGCCTTCACCTTTGGTGGTGGTGGTGGCGGTTCAGGTTCATTATATGGTGGTGGTGGATGGTGGAGAAGATTCATTAGATGGTGGTGGTGGTGGTGACGAATCGTCAGAAGGTGGTGGGGTGGAGCGGCCCTAACCTTTGGCGCTGGTAGTGGTGGTGGTGGTGGTTCAGGTCCATCGGATAGTGGCGATTGTGGCGAAGATTCATCAGATGGTGGTGGTGGTGGAGAAGAATTGTCAAAGGATGGTGGAGGTGGAGGAGCCTTAACCCTTGGCGGTGGTGGTGGTGGTTCGGATCCGTCGGATAGTGGTAATGGTAGAGGAGATTTATTAGATGGTGGTGGTGGTGGGGAAGAATCGTCAGAGGGAGGTGGAGGTGGAGGAGCTTCAACTGATCGATTCCATCCGAACAGAGAGTCTCTCAATTTAAATATTTGGGTGAAATAATCATGGAAAACGGGTTGGAAAAAGCAGCCAATAAGGGTAGATGTCAAAAAGTGGAAACTGCATTGAGACTTACACACAATATTTACAACAAAAAATCCATATCTAAAAACATAAAACTGAGACATTGCAACACAGTTATTAAGCCAGAATGTCTATATTTTGGAAGAATGTCTATATTTGAATAGAAAGAAATACATTGAAGAGATTGAAAAGAAGGAAAGAAAAATCATAAGAAAAATCTTATGCCCCAAACAATACACAGATATAAGTAATGTCTGAATGATTGTGGCGTTTTCATATATTTTATATATATTTTATATATATTTTATATATATTTTATATATATTTTATATATATTTTATCTATATTTTATATATATTTTATATATATTTTATATATATTTTATATATATTTTATATATATTTTATATATATTTTATATATATTTTATATATATTTTATATATATTTTATATATATTTTATATATATTTTATATATATTAGGTATTTTCGATATTTTTTGAATTTTAGATAGTGGCGAAAAACCCAAATAAAGGAAAAAATACACAGATATACGCAGCGATATGAGAGAAAGAATGTTTACGTTTCACGGACACATAAAACGGATGAATCCGAGTAGGCTAACTTATAAATAGTCGAATTTTATAAAAATAGGAGTAGAGCTAATGTAGGAATAATTAAATGGATTGCTTAAATTAAAGAAAACCTAAGATCAGCAAATATTACACAAAGTGAAATTCAGGATATAGGCTGTTTCAGACACAAGGTTAACATTTGGGAGGCTGGCCAGAGAGAAAAATGTGAGAAGACTGGAACAACTTGGCCCGATGAAAGGAGAAAAGCTCATAGTGAAAGAATGAAATCAGAATCTTAGAAACCTCATTTTAAGCTTCAATAGGAGGTTCAAGCGATAATATTAGATGACCACGCAGTTTATTTGTAATATTTGAGAACAGAAGTAATAACAAAGAAAGATGATCAATTCGATATTTTCTTCCAATAATTTGTCGATTTTTTGTTGAGAGCTGTCATTGTCATTGTGAAGGGTAATACGACGATTTTCATTCATTTAAAGAAATTATTTAATGACTTTATACAAACAAAATGTTTTATATCAATTAATAATTACATTTTTTTCGATTATTTGAAGCCACAAGTTTTGCCATTGTTGACTTTGGAACACTCAAATAGACAACTGTTTTATTTTAAAACTTATATGAATATATCCATAGTTCGTTTCCTGTGCTGGTGTAAACCAATTCTTATACCAATTGACTCGAGATTTTTTGAGCTTCATTCAAACTGTTGTATTTATTTGACAATAAGGATTATTTATAGCCATATTTTCACGCCAAAAGTTAATTACGTTTAAAGTATCTTTAAACGTAATCGTTTATCAAATTAATTCATTGTTTAATTAATTAAGGTAAATGTTATCAAAACAGAAAAATATTCTAAAAATTACTTTTAAAAATAGTAATTAAAACTACACTGAAGGATATTTAGAGTACATATAACTACATATAAAATAAAGCCATTGGAAATTTCATACAATTTTTTATTTTAATAAAAGTTTCTTACTTTTCCATTCAATATTGTATTATAAAAAGATTCGAAATTTATACAATTCTTTAAGTCTGTAATTTATATGTCTATGACTATTTTTATTGTTCACATTATATTCCATTGACAATAAGGATTATTTATGTACTTGTTGGCAGATCGAGGGATATGGCTGGTCATTTACCTGCTTAATATGGGCTCCTTATTACCTTCTGGCACAAAAGCTGCATTGTACCGTCTGGAAAATTTAGATTTACCAGGCGAAAATGCTCTTTGGACATATGGAACAATATCGTATAAACAAAAAAAGAATATAGAGGTAAATAGACTTAACTACTTTATAATGTATGTTCATAAAGACGGTGGAAATGAGACAGACAAAATCGAAATAAAACAAATATATGTATATATATATATATATATATATATATATATATATATATATATATATATATATATATATATATATATATATATATATATATATATATATATATTATCATCATCATCAGCATTCAGCCATTGTCGATCCACTGCAGGATGAAGGCCTCCGCAGCATGTTTCCAACTCGCGCGGTCCTGAGCTCTCCTCTGCCATTCAGGTCCAATATACTTGATGATGTCATCCATCCATCGTGTTCTTGGTCTTCTTCGTGGACGTTTACGATCAAGCGGTATCCATTCCAGGATTGCTTTGGTCCATCTGTCGTCGCATCGTCTCGCTATATAGCCTGCCCACTTCCATTTCAATTCTTTCACCCTTCTAATGATGTCACATACTTTCGTTTGTTCCCTGATCCATACGCAGGAGTTTCTTTGTAATAGTAAGCATACACCTTTCCATTCCACTCTGTTCTATCCGAAGCTTTTTGAATTAACTGCGATGTGAGTGTCCAGGTTTCACTTCCTTATGTCATAACAGACAGGACGCACTGATCAGAGTTTTCTTTTCAGACATAGTGGAAGTTTGCTCTTAAACACTATATTGAGCCTGCCAAATGCCTGGCAACCATCACCCTCCATTGAATTTTTTTGCCCAAGATATATGTAGTGGTCCACAACCTCCAAATTACTTCCTAAAATAGACACTTTTTTAAGTTTATTTTTAAGCCAAATGGTTCTCCCGCCCTTTGCAGCTCTTGTATGAGTTTTTCTAGCTCATCTGAGTCTTGTGAGACGAGAACAATATCATCTGCGAATCTAAGATGGTTTAAGTATGCACCATTAATTTGTATTCCCTCCTGTTTCCAATGCAGGCTACGGAATACCTCTTCAAGGAGACTGAGGAAAAAACAGGCGATATTCCGTCGGCGTGCCGTATACCCCGTTCTACGTTGATTTTAACTTCAAGGTCATCCATGTGAACTGTAGCTTCATCGTATATGGATCCCATTATGGCTTGCTTTGATGTTGAGTCAAATGTCTTTTCATTGTCAATAAACGCCAAGCACAGTGGCATGGTGTATTCATTGTGCCTTTCTATGGACTGATGGACAAGCTGGATATGATCCCTTGTACTGAATCCACTTCTGAATCCTGCCTGCTCTTTTGGTTGCGCGTCATTCAGTATTCTTAATATTCTTTTAGATATTATCTTAGTGAAAACTTTGTACATTACTGATATGAGGCTTATTGGGCGGTAGTTTTTTAAATCTTTCTGTGCTCTTTTCTTACGAAGAAGAATCACTTCAGCATTTTTCCCTAGGGTGGACACTTCTTGAACTTTAAGGCATTTTGAGTACAATTTAGTCAGTATTTTATGTAAAGTTTGACCACCAGCTTTTAATATTTCAACCGTTAAATACTCATTTCCTGGAGCCTTTCCATTTTTCATCACTTCTATGGCATTTGTCACTTCATCCAACAGGATATCTGGCATTTGCTCTTCCGTGGGCATTGCTGTCTTTGACTGGTTGTGATATTCATATAACTTTGAATAATATTTTCTGATAACTTCTAACATTTCCGTACGCTCCCTACACACTGTGCCGTCCTCACGCATTAAGGCAACCATTTGTGTTCTTTTATTTCTCAGCTTGTGTTTAGCTTTGTTTATTTCCTTGTTTTCTTCTAATGTTTTTTGCACTAGCTGCATGTTGAACCGACGTATTACCTCTCGAATATGTTTTCTTTTAGTTTTGCAAGGCTCAACGTACTCCACTCTGCCAAAAAGACTCCCTGTATTTCATATTGTCCGCCGATTCTTCA
Organism: Cosmopolites sordidus; assembly: GCA_031761425.1. NCBI lineage: Eukaryota > Metazoa > Arthropoda > Insecta > Coleoptera > Curculionidae > Cosmopolites > Cosmopolites sordidus. The sequence goes on from JARFXV010000536.1 coordinate 129,265, forward strand.
TTAAATCAATGGTCTCATTGGAGATCTCTGACTGTTTCAACCTTTTTTCCGCGGTGCTATTGCAACCGCCGTTTCAAGCACATTTCGATAATTTTTTTATATTGATCTGTTATTTCCATCTCTTCTGAGTCTTGCAACACAGCAAAGCGGTTGGACAAAGCAATCTCAAAATCAGGAAAATCAGGATTTTGTACCTGCATTTCTCTCTGTCTAGAAGCTGAGCCACATCATCATAAAATACCCCAATTTCCTTATCACCATAGCTTATAGTTGGTGCATAAGCTTGGACGATTTGAAGCTTAAACTTTTTACTCTGCTGCATGACGCATAGTGCTAGTTGGTCAGATATACTTTTATATTTTCGACACTATCCTTCAATTTTTTGTTAATGAGGAATCCAGTTCCGCCACATCGTCCATTCACCGCACCCCGAGTGTAGAGTACGTAACCAGTTGTTTCCAGTTTGATTAGCTCTTCGCCTTTTCTTCGGGTTTCACATTGCTCTATGATATCCCAATGTATGTTGTCAACCTCGATCAACAATTCTTTTAGTGTGTATGGGTGGGTGTGGGTGCGTATGGGTGCGTTTGGGTGCGTGGGGGTGCGTTTGGGTGCGTGTGTGCGTGTGTGTGTGAGTGTGTGTGTGTATGTGTGTGTGTGTGTGTGTGTGTGTGTGTGTGTGTGTGTGTGTGTGTGTGTATGTGTGTGAGTGTGTTTGTGTCCAAAAGTTTGGAATACTCAAACATTTCACTTGTAATCATCATTTCATTACAAAGCTTACTTCAAAAGTAATTTAAAAGTAAAAAGAAAAACTTTCAATACATTTAATAAGTAGTAGTTCCTTCATCGTTATGCATTCCTGTAGGCGATGTTGGCATGCTGCCGATTAAATGATCAATTTAGGCTTGTAGAATTCTCTTCCATTCTTCACGAGCAGCATCTTTTAGTTCTCGCAGGGTAAGAGAAGGATTGTTTCGTTTCATGATACGTGTTTTAGAATGTCCCAATCATGTTGGCCTCCCTAACTGGTTATTCCCTCCTCTTCAAGAAAATTATGTAATGCTGCTATTCGTTGAGGAAGAGCGTTGTCATACATGAAAATAAATGCGTCACCCACTGTGCCTCGGAACACATGCACATCAATATTTAAAGCTTCCTCGATGTACACAGTACCAGTGACTCTTCTCTTCAGGACCAGTAGAGGTATGCATATTCCCGTCAAACTACCACCCCAAAACATCACGCTTCATCGACCTTCAAATGGGATATGTGGTGGACCTGTATCTAGTTGGGCTTGTCGATCTGGAGCTCTCTAAACTAGAGTTCTTTGTAAATTAGAAACCAAGTCAATTCTTGTTTCATCAGAGAGCATCATTATTCGCAACATTATTCCAATTAGGACTATGATTCACCGTTTTTCGAACTTATTGCAATCTTACATTTTTTGTTGAAGGGTTAGTTTGGGAACATGTAAAGGTCTTCTGCGATGCAAATTTACTGTTTTCAGTTAGCGTGTTATCGTTTGTCGTGATATTTACCCTTTCAAGCCTAATCAGCTCCCTTGATATACCACTTGTAGATTTCAAATGATTTCTTCGAGCTATTGTTGATATCTGCCGGGCTTTCTACGGCTTCTGGGGCGATCCTTTACGTCATTTGTCTCTTGGAATTTTTTATGTATTTTCGATACAGCACATTGGAAAACACAAACAATTTCCGCGATATCACTTTGATTAAAGCCCTGTTGTAACAAAACAATTACTCTTCATCTGTTAAAATGAACTATCATCTTTCTAGGTATTTTTAAACGGATTGATTGAAAATTGAAAAAGAACTAAACTAATGTGTAAATACCAGTATCAACAGAATGGACAAAAATCAAAAAACCTTTGTTATCAACAAAAACAATGCTTTTGTGTGATTGTGATTTGTGATTGTCAGTTACAAACGATCTAAAATAGATATTCATCACAGTTTTTACAGTACAGTTTTACACATATATACATATATATATATATATATATATATATATATATATATATATATATATATATATATATATATATATATATATATATATTATTATTATTATTATTATTATTATTATTATTCACGTATGGGCCCTAGTGGACCACGCGAAGTACAATTAGAGGCGTTTGTTGTTGTTAGCCTTCCTTTGTGTCCATACTAATTTCATTCTTTCGCTATGAGCTTTTTTCCTTTCGTAAGACCAAGTTGTTGCAGTCTTCCTACATTTTTCTCTCTGGCCAACCTTTCTATTCCTCTTTCTATTCAAAATGAGCGTTTCTGCAGCATATAGATTCTGGCTTAATAACTGTGTTGTAATGTCTCAGTTTTGTGTTTTTAGATAGGAATTTTTTGTTGTAAATATTTTGTGTAAGTTTCAATGCCGTTTACATTTTTTGACATCTACCCTTATTGGCCGCTTTTTCCAACCCATTTTCCATGATTATTTCATCCAAATATTTGAATTGAGAGACTCGTCTGATGTTACCATATTTTGTTTTTAGAAATGGTGTTCTTAGTCTGTTGCAGGTCATGTATTGTGTCTTTTCAAAGGAAATTTGGAGTCCTACCTTTTCTGCTGTTTCTTTTAGGATTTCATTCTGTTTCTGTGCCGTTAATATATCTTGAGCTAAAATTACTAGATCATCAGCAAATGCCAGACAATCAATTTTGATGTTGGTTCTGCCCAGTTTAATGGGCTGGTCAGTATTCAGGGCCGACTTTTTTTCACGCCACTCCTGTATTACTTTTTCTAGAACACAGTTAAATAAGAGTGGCGAGAGTCCATCCTCTTGTCTCACTCCAGTTTTAATTTCGAAGGGCTCTGAGATTTCACCCATGAATTTAACTTTTGACCTTGTGTTAGTTAACGTTGCTTTAATAATTGCCAGCGTTTTCAGATCTAGTCCTTGTTCTTTCAAGATTCGGAATAAAGATTCGCGGTCAATAGAGTCATATGCTTTTTTGAAATCGACAAATGTACAGACGAGATTTTTATGGTACAGCTTTTGATGTCTTAGGATCAACTTTAGATTCAGGATCTGTTCAGGGCAGGATCTGCCCGGTCGAAAACTTGCTTGCTATTCATCAATGTTAGGTTCTAACTGTCCCTGTGCTCTGTCTAGTAGACATTGAAATATAATCTTGTAACAAACTGGGAGAAGAGATATCCCTCTATAGTTGTTTACATCCGTTCTATCTCCTTTCTTATGTAGTGGATGGATTAGAGCATTTTTTCAATCTTCTGGAATCCGTTCGGTTCGCCAAACTTCTTGTAGAATTTTGGTTATTTCATCTTCATTCGGTGGTAATTAATCTGGGTTTGTTTGTTTAGGGTTTATTTTACTAATTTGTTTAAGGGCTCAGGACAGTTTAGTATTTGTTCAAAATATTTCGCAAGTTCTTTGCAATTGTCTTGGTTATTTAGAGCTAATTGTCCGTTTTCCTTTTGGAAGCAAAGACTTTGGGGTTGATAGCCTGTTAATTTAGTTTTAAATGTTTTGTAAAAGTTTCAGGTGTTATTTTTTTGGAAATCTTTTTCTATTTTATTAAGTTGATTGTTTTCATATTTTCTTTTAGTTTGTCTAATTAGCTTCGATGTTTCTTTTCTTACTTCCAAAAAGATGTTATAGTGTATTACTGTTTTTTTGACTGTTCTAATCTTTGAATGCTTTACTTCGGCTTAATACTGCTTGCTCGCAAACTTCATCTCACCACGGATGTTTTCTACGTTTTTGTAAAGGGACCAACTTTAAGGCTGTTTTAATAATTTTTTGTTTCAATTCTTGCCAGTTCTGTGCTGGTTGTTTATCAAGCTCTTCTGTTAGGGCTGGTTTTATTTTCGTTGGGTCAAACTTTGGTATTAGCAGCCTCTTTTGAATAAGTTTTCGAGGTTTTAAGCTAAGTTTGATTCTAGTCAAGTAGTGATCCGTGTCTATATTTACTCCTTTCCTGACTTGAACATTCAAAATCTCTTTATAATTGGGGCACGAAATGGCAACATGCTCAATTTAAAATTCACCCATGTACGTGTTTGGGCACCTCCAGGTCTTTTGTTTTGTTATTTTTTTCTTAAAATGGGTTTACATTATTTTTAGATTAAACTGCTAACATAGTTCAACTAATCTTCTACCATTATGGTTAGTCCATTTATGAGCGGGAAAACTGCCGACTGTTTTCCTGTACCTTTTTTCTTTCCCTAATTGGGCGTTGAAATCACCCAATAGGATTTTTACATGGTTAGAGGGAATTTTAGTGATAGTATTTTCCAGAGTTTCCCAGGACTTATTTACTTTTTCAGGATTAGATTTATTTTATTGATTAATGTATAGTTTTTGTTAGCACACTTGGGGGATAGTGTCATAAGTCGATTATTTACTGGCTGGACATTTGTTATAGAACCAATAATGTTTCTTGAGACAGCGAAAGTTACATCAAGATGTGGTGTATTTATATATATATATATATATATATATATATATATATATATATATATATATATATATATATATATATATATATATATATATATATATATAATATTTGGTGCGTATAGGCCCGGTCTGATCACGCATTCTCTGATCCTCCATACCTCTCTCATCTTTTCTCCGTGGATTCTCTTTCTCTCCTTTGTCCACCTTGTGCCCGATATCCTCGAAACTTCCCTCTCTGATGCAACGTTCCATAAATGTAATTTGTTTCTGTTCGTTCTTCTATCCTTAATCTCTGTCGGGCCCATTTGTGCTTTTCCTAGATCAGTTCTAACTTGTGCTATCAATGGTACTGTTGACTTGACTCCTTGTATGCATGTAAGAATTCTGTTGGTGAGTCTTGTCGGTGGGAGTCTACTGATATGTCCATAGAATTTCAACTTTCTTTTTTTTTTATGCCCGCCGCTACGTTGGACATTCTCTCTGTGGTCTTTCTAGAATGTAGTCTGTATCATTCCTCTGTTAGTTTTGGGCCGAGAATATTTCTCATAATTTTGCGTTCTTCTTTTAGTATGTTTTCTATGCCACTTTTTGTATGGAGTTTAAGTGTCTCGCTTGCGTATAGTACCTCTGTTTTTATTACTGTGTTGTGGTATCTTACTTTTGCCTGTGTATCCACACACATACATTTCTTATTGTAGATATTGTGTGTCTTGCCGTATGCTATCCTCATCTTCTGTAATCGAGTCTTCTGTGCTATCTTCTCTCCTCCTGTGTTCGGGGATCTCGCCCAGTATTTGAACTGAGTGATCCTATTTATCTTGCCGTATTTGGTGTTCAAATTTTGGACATCTAATTTTGAACAGAAGAATTCGGTTTTTTGAAAGGAGATTTGTATGCCGACTTTCTCTGCATATTTCTTGAGTACTTCTATCTGTTTGGTTGCCCTTTTTTCATTGTTGCGAGTTTGGCTAGGTCGTCTGCGAAGGCTAGGCATGATATTTCCATGTTGTTTTAGGATCGTTCGAGTCGTATTGGTTTCCAGTGTTTTTGATCTTTCAGTTCTTTTTCCCATTCCCTTATGACTTTGTCCAGGACCAGGTTGAAGAGGAGTGGGGATAACCCATCTCGTTGATGTAGTCCGGTTTTAATCAAGAAGGGTTCGGAAATTTCTCCCATATATTTCACTTTAGAGGTTGTGTCGGTCAGTGTCTGATCAATTGTAGTGTTTTGGGGTCGAGTCTTTGTTCTTCTGGGATGTTGAACAGAGATTTTCGGTCGATGCTGCCATATGCGCTCTTGAAGTCCACGAGCGTGCAGATGATTGGAACGCTCCTGTTAGCTTTGTATTTAAGTATTGTTTTTAAGTTAAATAATTGTTCAGTACATGAGCGAACACAGCGAAAGCCTGCCTGGTACTCGCCAATTTTGTGTTCTAGTTGTTCTTGTGTTCTCTGGAGAAGGCATGCTGAGAGGATTTTGTAAGTGACTTTTAGAAAGGAGATTCCTCTGTAGTTGAAGACCATTTTGTAAGTTGCTTGACTGGGTAAAACCCCACCTATCCCTTCATTGGAGGGCACATATTTCGTATCTTAATGTTCAGACTCCTAAGGGTACCGACATATACTCTCTCGTCAAGAATATGGATACCCCATCTTCAGTCATCAACCCATACTTTCGCCGATTTCCAGTCGGATGGCGTATATATGCAGCGTAAGATTTCTTTGGACTGCGTTCAATGAGACAACAGTACCTGAGTGTCATTCACCCAACTGCTGGGTTCTACGATCTCATGTGGAACCCACAACAATCTGCATCTCCACTTAAATGAGCATTTCGTGAGTTGCTTGACTGCGGACGAGCCTCACCCATCTTTTCATTGAAGGGCACGTGTTTCGTCTCTTAATATTTGTACATCTCAGGGTCTCAAGCAACTTACATAATATTATATATGTATCACTTTTGATATGTATACTATTAATTTTGAATAAGTAATTTTATCATAAATTGGTAAGAGGGCTTTTTTATAGAGCGTTTAATTTTCTGCTAAAAGATGTATTAAATAATTTTTAGAATTTACTTGTTCAAGAGAAAAAAAATGAAACCTAGAAAGTAAAAAATCTCATGTTATTTAAATGGGAAATGTATCGTGTTTTCGGCAAGGTCTTTTGCCTTCATCAAGAACTTTTTTGATTTTATATTTTTAACTAAAAATTTAGGAAGCGATGTTAAAAAAAATCAACTTGTTAAATAACGGACACTAATAAACGGTGTTACTTTGAGCGCAAGATTTTAATTGTGCGCCATTTTAGCTTTTATGATTCGATAGGTGAAGAATTGTGACAGGTCGATAAGAGAGGAGTTAATAAACATGTAGCTCTACACGATCCAGCAACGCGACCTTATTGTTAAATATTACTATTAAAATGGTGATGGTTTGGTTGCTACGATTCGTAAAGTGTGTTCGGTTTGTTGAAAAATGTGAATGATTTGTGAATAATGTTCCAAATTTATCAAATGTAAAAAGAATAATCGAGGAAGTCGAAAGATCTGGTTCAGTTATTGATGTGAAACGCACGATGCGAGCTCATGCTGGTCGTTCAGAACAAAACATCACGGCAGTTCGTGAGAGTGTGGCCAAAAGTCCAGGGTCCTCCATTCGTCATTGTGCACAAGAATTGGATATTTCAAAAGCCACTTTTCACCGTATTCCCACTAAAGATATGCATCTCCATGCTTACAAAGTCCAATTAACTCGACGACTTCTGCTAACAGACCATGCACAGCGAAGAGAGTTCGGTAAGAAAGATATATAGGTTTTGGTGACCACAATTAGCCACCACGATTTGTAGGATTTTCTGAATGAACTGCTAAGCACTGAAGGCTGAAATTGTATGCTGTATCGATGAAATATCGCCATTTTTATGACGGATGATTTACAAAATGTTCTATCAGGTGCAGTAAAAATTGTTAATTTTATTAAAAGCCGACCATTGCAGACTAGATTGCTTTCCATACTGAAGTCAGGTGGTTGGCGCGAGGAAAAGTTCTAACAAGGTTTCTTTTGAATTATGAGATGAACTGAAAATCTATTTTACAGATAAAAATAGCTCATTTTCAGAGTTTTTACCATATGCTGAAAATTTATTTCTGTTGGCTTACTTGAGTGATATATTTTCACATTTGAATACGAGTTATACAGACCGTAACAAAAACATTTAACTAATGACAGACAAAGTCATTGCCTTCATCAAAAAGCTTGGTTTTTGGATTATACGTTTTGAAAAACGCAGTTTTGATGCATTCACTTTAACTTCGGATTATATTATCAAAAGTATGGATTTAGACAATTCTGTTATTGATCGCATCTTAGAGGCATGGAAACACATTTAAGGGAATTGAAAATTCAGTTACTGGAATATTTTTCAGATAGCAATAATGATTTATCGAAAAGTTGCAGCTGCTGAATTACCTATTGATGTTCACAACCAACTTATTGAAATATTAGAAGACAAAACTTTACAACTAGAATTTTTAATTCAAGATTTATATATGTTTTGGGTTGTACGACGATTTGAATACGGAAACCTAGTAACGCAAGCTTTGAAATCATTGATCCCTTTCGCTACGCTACTAGGGTGGCTCTAAAAATTAAATATAGAAATCGTCTATAATCACTGGAAAATAATTTACTTATGCGTATTTGCAATTATGATCTACGTATAGAAAAAGTTTTAAGTGAAAAACAAAATCAACCGTCGCATCAAATTATTATTTCAAACAACTTTGGATATTACTTTATTTAAGTTTATTATATTATGTTGTTATTATCTAGTAATATTTAATTTTATAATACTCGTTATTAAATGAATAATATTTTAATAAAAGAATGTTTGGTATACAGGTTTTTTGAACACATTGTAACTCTCCATATTCCTGAAGGCAACCCCCCTAGGGGTCGCGATCTTCAGGTTGAGAAATGATGCTCTAGTTACTACATTTTCCTAAGATTTATATTTAATTTTCTTAATATGGACAAGCTGAGAATTTTTTACTTTTGAAAGTTTTATGTCAGTCTCTTGGCAATTCTTATATTTGAAAATATTAATATTAGTAAATATAAGATGAACAATAAAAAAAATCACAGACATATAAATTACTTACCTAAAAAATTGCAAAAATGACGAATCATTATAACATTAATATAATGGGTGGAAAATTAAGTATCTTTTAGTAAAATAAAAAATTGTATAAACTTTCCAATGGTTTTATTTTATGCATAGTTTTAAATACACTAAATATTCTTCATTGTACTTTTAATTATCATTTTTAAAAGTAAATTTTAGAATATTTTACCGTTTTTGATAACGTTTACTACAATTAATTAGATAATCAATTAATTTGATAAATGTTTACGTTTATCGAATGGTATTTCTTATTTTTTACATAACTTTTGTAGACTATATCACGTATATTAATAAATTAATAGATAAAAGGAGTTGGTTCAGGTCCTTCAGATGGTGGTGATGGTGGCGAGGATCCACCAGATGGTGGTGGGGGTGGCGAAGAATTGTCAGAGGGTGGTGGAGGTGGAGGAGCCCTAATTTTGGGTGGCGGTGGTGGTGGTTCAGGTCCGTCAGATGGTGGTGATGGTGGCGAGGATTCATCAGATGGAGGTGGTGGTGGAGAAGAATAGTCAGAGGGTGGTGGAGGTGGAGGAGCTTTAACCTTTGGGGGTGGTGGCGGTGGTTCAGGTCCATCGGATGGCGGTGATGGTGGCGAAGATTCATCGGAAGGTGGTGGTGGTGGGGAAGAATCATCAGAGGGTGGTGGGGGTGGAGGAGCCTTAACTTTTGGTGGTGGTGGTGGTGCTTCAGGTCCATCGGATGGTGGTGATGGTGGTGATGATTCATTAGATGGTGGTGGTGGTGGAGAAGAGTTGTCAGAGGGTGGTGGAGGTGGAGGAGCCTTAACTTTTGGTGGTGGCGGTGGTGGTTCAGGTCCGTCGGATGGCGGTGATGGTGGCGAAGATTCATCAGAAGGTGGTGGTGGTGGGGAAGAATCGTCAGAGGGTGGTGGGGGTGGAGGAGCTTTAACTGATCGATTCCATCCGAACAATTTGAATCCTTCACTTGTCTAAAGTGTATGAAACAATAATTAGTAGGAATATTCAGTATTTGATTACTTAGGAAATATAAATATGTTATTATTATGTTATATAAAATATTTTTATTTTCTTACTTGTATGCTAGCCAATGCAACGAGGGCAATTACTGTCAACCCTAGAAGCTTCATGTTAGAGAACTAGACGATCACTGGTGATTTTATTGTGAGTATTTGGTGTTTATATAATAGTACTATTTTAAAGATTACAATATTTCAAGATGCTTGCTAGTGTTATTAAGTAATCTTATTGTTATAAGTAATACTTACTCTATATTACAATTTTATATTGTTCTATTAATGTTCTATATCTTATATTGTGTTGCATTTAAAAATGATGATTTTTTAGATAGATTTCAGATAGATTTCAGATAGATTTCAGATAGATTTCAGATAGATTTCAGATAGATTTCAGATAGATTTCAGATAGATTTCAGATAGATTTCAGATAGATTTCAGATAGATTTCAGATAGATTTCAGATAGATTTCAGATAGATTTCAGATAGATTTCAGATAGACTTCAGATAGATTTCAGATAGATTTCAGATAGATTTCAGATAGATTTCAGATAGATTTCAGATAGATAATCAAACAATACTGGAAGACAGATAATGCTGAAAAGGTTCGACAGAAAGGGGCTGGAGAATTTGATACATCTCCACCAACTAGACTAACAATTTACATTAAACTCGACTCTCGGCGCACGTTTTGCTAACCATGTTAGTATCATCAGGAGATGATTTTTTCTCAATGATGCTAACATGGTTAGCAAAACGTGTGCCGAGGGGTTTTCAAAAAGTGATTGGGTCTTTAGTGGTAAATCTTTTCGAGTTTAGTATTTCACACCGAAGGTTCTAATAGAAGAATTGATTAACAATTTACAGATTACGCGATAAATTTGATCAAACTAGGTCTATCTCTAATGCGCCAAAGAGTGGTGGAACAGTCAGTGCTACTACCTTTAAAAATGAAATGTCAGTTGCCTTGGCATTTACCTTAAGCCGAAAAAAAATCATAGAAGAGAGCTTCTGTTCAGTTAGAGATTTCCCGTAGATCTTTGGGTTGTCTGATGCAACGTTTAGGTTTGAAAATAAAATGAAAATGATGAAAATCAGCCAAGATTACTTCATGGATTATTAGAGCATAATCCAGATCGCTGTTTACAATTCCGCGAGGTACTTTTGAATTAAGAAGGACAAAGTGATGACTCACCTTCATCACTCGAACAATTTGTTGGTGCGACGAAGCCAATTTTAAACTTTCAGACGCTGTTAATAGACCAAATCTATTACTCAACATAAAACCGCCATGTAACAATTGAAGTAACAAATAGAAAAATCCGGTTTACAAAAAAAATTGCTACGGACCACCAAGTGACTCTAGAGGGTTCTAACTCGTACCAAAGATCAGTATCAGATGTTGTCCTGTCTCCACTTCACACTCCCATTTACACACCTCGTAAACGTGTTTAATACTAATAACAGGACAGGCACAATTAACATTCTTAGAAAATTTATGTTTCTCAGAATTAACTTTTAATGTAAAGTACGGTTTTTTAGTAAAAAGAAAAATACTATAAATATCATTAAAATACATTTTTTTCCATATACTACATACTTACTACATACTTCTGCATACTTTTATGTACTTTTCTACATAATTTCTTTTGATACTCAACAAGTTTTTGAATTCCGAAGTCAATGAAATACGCCGCCTGTAAAGCCCAATCTATAACTGCATTTTTAACTTCTTTGTCTTCGTTGAACTGTTGAGCGCCAAGGAACTCCATGGTGTACCGAAAACCGAAGTTCCGAAACAAGTGAAAAGGATGGTGGATGATCCAGTTCTTTCCATCGAAAAGACTTGATTAGATCTTGGTTTTGTGCAAAAACATGTGACCTTGCATTATCATGGAGCAAGATCACACCGGAAGACAGTAGGTCACGCCGCACCGCAGTAGGCCACTCATCAGAATTGAATGTTGTGCCTCTCGTCATAAAATCCACTAACAAAATCCCTTTCCTGCTCTAAAAGACAGTTACCATGCTCGTTCGTGCTAAATTGTCTGTTTGGCTTTCACTCTGGTTGGCGACGATGTGTGTCGCCATTCCATTGATTTTTATTTGGACTCAGGAGTCATGTGAGACACCCAAGTATCATTTTCTGTAATGATGTGGTCTAACAATTCATCTCTTTCCTAATTATATTGAGTCAAAAATGATAAAACACAGCCCAATCTCTTTGATTTATGATTATCAGAAAGCAGTCTTGGAATCCACCGAGAATACATCGTATCTGACAGTCGGTAGGCAGACGCGCAAGCGCACTGCGGCGATTGCGAGTCATTCTCACACTCATTTACAAACGGACCTTATTTAAAAGATATCCCTCGTATTAAGCGATGTAACTATAAAATAAAAAGTAGTTTCAAACAGATATCGATAACGGTTTTATCTAAGTAAGTGCACCATTATAACAAGCCTTTGTTTTAAATTTGTTACACATTAGATAGCACAAAAAAACTTGGAAATGTAGAAAATGTTTAAAATATTCTAAAAATGTATTTTTTGAAAATTTTACAAATTTTTCAAAGTTCTGTTATGATAAAAATCAATTAGAAATAATTTATGTTATAATTATACAATTATCATTTCCAAGTACTACTTCATAAAACAATTATTTGTCATATAAGATACATTCACACTCGGTGTTAGTTATTTTATATTTATAGTTTGTTTGATGTTTGATATCACATTATAGAAATTCCTATTTTTTTTATTGATATTAATATATGTAATGTTTATAACATATTGTTCAAGAAGGTCTATTTAGAAACATCATCCGCACATTTAGAAATGTATTTTTTCTCATAAAACGTACCGATTTGTGAAAATGATCCTGATTATCCCCAGGCAGCAGCTCTTCGTACACAATATGCCGGAAAAAGCAATTAGTTATTTTGCCAAAACTTTTTTATTCAAAATACATCCCTTCTGTATTCATCCACTGCTGGGCACGTTCAATCAATGTTAGCATATATTTCTTATGTCGTCGGAGTCGCCTCAATGGCCCTCGTCATAGCTTCTTGCACAAAACGTTCCTTTCATGGTCAGTTTTAATTTCGAGAATAGGAAATAGTCACGCCAAGATACATCAGGCGAATACGGAGAATATTGAAGCACACAGACTTGGTTTTTCCCCAAAAAAATACGAACAGAGATATTGCTGTCAGATGGTGCATATTACAAAAACCAACTTCCCGACGATCGATATTCTGCCCACACTCGAACGAATTCCTTCGCTATCCATCTCACGGTCAAATTCGCATGGTAGGCGATTATTTCACGCACTTTTTTCACCAACTCATCGCCATTTTTGTTTTCTGACTGACTTGGCTTTGGGTCGTCTTTCAATGCATCACGATCGTCCTGGAATCACTTATTCCACTCGAACACACGTGCACGGGATAAGCAATTACCACCATAAACATTTTCCATCAATTCAAATGTTTCGGTAAAAACTTTTACCGAGCTTGAAACAAAATTTAATATTAAAATCTTTGTTCCATCATGTTTTTGTGATGAGGAGACAAATGGTAATGTCACTTTAAACACTCTAAATTGACAATTTGTTGGTCGATTCTAATGATGGCGATTTCGTTTTATAGAGGAGATATACAGCTTTCAGATTATATGTTGTTTCAAGATATGGCGGTAGGAATTTTCTTTAAATCTACAACGTTCACATTTAATGCTTTTTAGTAATTTTATTGTTGTACTTTATTTAACTTTCCTCATGTGATATTTTCGATCTAGCGTTTATTTGTAATTTTATGAGGTTTAAGGCATTAGTTTTTGTATTAGATCCGCATCAACAACCAAAGCTATTTAGCGACTGGATCTACAGCTTACTGTGAGTTCCGAACCACCGTTATCGGCTACCGAAAAACTCCGGTCAACATCCGCCTCGGGTTATCAACTCTCGGTTTTGTGCTTAACCATAAGTCTCCCGAGAAGCCTACCGAATGGAGAGTGATCAATGTAGAATACCTCTCAGAAGGCACCCAGCTTTACCCCGCCTCGAACTGGCATTCAAACATTCACAGACAATTAGACAAAGTTACAAGCATCCACACGGAGTACGGGAATAAAACCCACTACCATGCTAACTGCTGATAATCGCGCGTAACACGGCCGCCTTTTACGAGATTTGTTTTCTAACTTTCCAAATACCGGTTTAAATTTTATATATTTTTTTCCATGCATGTGTAGTAGGTTCTCAAAATACTAACGCAAATTAACCTTTTTTACGGGTAACTAACTGCTTTTAACTTCCCTCTAAAACACAACCACTTGTTTTTTACGTTTTCTCTCGTGAAACTCTCAACTCTTTATTTTTTAAAATTCAACCACTTCTTCCCACATGTTGTTTCGTCACATCCTCAACTCTTTATTTCTTTGTACTTCCCCGATTTTTTTCTCTCGTCTTATCTTTCCCGTTCCGTGAATCAACAACCTTTCACCAAGGGTGAACCCTTTCACTCCATTCATTAATCCTCTATTCCTCTCTATCTTATGAATGAGTTATCCATCGGCATCAAACAGATTTTCGGATGTCGTTGTGTCATCACATAATTTATCGGTCTTCTTTTCATAACCTGAATGAGGATGTAGTAGAAAAAGTCGAGAACTACGTATATCTTGATTAAATGATAACGTAAGTAATAATACACAAACAGCCGATATACCTTTGTATATCTTAAGAATCAAATAACACCTATTTGAAAAGAAAGGAGCAGAAAAAGAAGTGTAGGACGACGTGATACAATGATACGATTGTACGAAGATATCCTGGTTGTATCAATTTATCAGAACAATGTGAGTTTCTCTCTTGTAGCAATGCCTTTAAACCTTTCCAGTCTGTAGTGTTTTATGTTTGTCTGATGTGCTCTATGTGTTCTTTCTTTTCGATGTGAAGCTAAAATGAAGCCACAAATATTGATTAATTTGGATTTTGCTATTTGGATTTGGAATTATAAACATATATCTTGGATAATTTGAATTATTAAAATTATATACATACACATATGATAAAATATTTAATTGTGAAACATAGATTAACCTAAAGGTTAAAGCATATTATATTTTATTATTTTCTAAAGGGCAAGAATGCAAGATAAAATGTGTACTATGTACGATTGTACTGTGTACGGTTCTATAATTTTATTCTTAGAGGTGAACTATGTTTTTGGCGACCTACTGAGGCTAATACCAACGAAATATTGGCGCTAATTGAAAATGATCGATATAGAACAACTCAATATAATGGAGAAATTCTTCATATCAATCAGTTAATAGTGTCAAGGTAATTATTTTAATTATGTATTGTGTATGGATGTCACATGAGTACGGAAAAAATTGATAGACTGAATTTTGACTGCCGATTTTCTATTATAACGTAACGGAATCAATTCAGCAGCGCAGAAACCAGTTTACATCCAAAGAATGTTGTGCCATGCATTTGGTGGCACTAGAAGAAAATCATCTATTGTGAGCTATTACTTGAAAATCAGCCAAAAAGTCATTAATTCGGAGAAATATTATTATATAAATATAAATATTATATACGTGAATTAAAGCGAGCAATCGACCAGAAGCGACGTGATTATCTAGCAGAAAAGACGTTGCCTCTCATCAAGACAGCGTCCACACTTGCCTGTGACCACTAAACACACTGTTACAACTTGATTGGGATATTTTCAAGTATCCACCGTACTCTCCCGACCATGCGCGCGCCCACTATGATTTATTCACTCAGAACATCTTGAATGGTTAAAACTGTATTCCTTGTAAGACTTGAAAAAATAACCTGGGTCAGTTCTTTTGCCAGAAACCTCAGCGTGGGATTATAACTACCGGAGAGATAGAAGTAGGTCATCGAACAGAACGGTAAATATCATACTGTACTAATTAAATATAATTTTTATTAATTTTTTTTTTCATCGAATGTTTGCATCAACCCAATATAATAACTCAATGGGTACTTTTTTCTCATTGGATGGATTTTGTGTTAGATGCCTGAAATTAACATACATAGGATAATATCAAAAATTAATTTAACCAGTAAACTAATAATTTTCGATTGTGTTAAAACAATAGATTGAAAATAAAACTCACGTTTTTTCTCTTTAGATAATAAAACAAACGGATCCCATTCTAAATTGCTGGTCGTAATTCGCAAAAAAGGGTCAATATTTCATTCAAATCCTATCGGACTGTACAGGGAAGGAAAAGTATTATGTGTCGTCCGGTCCGAGCACAGACATGTGACGTCCGAAGGATTTGTTCAACGGCGTGTGAATGAAGAACAGTCGAATGGGTCAATTTCTAGTTTAATACTGCTCAATCTCAGCACTAGACGGGGATAAATTTTCTGTTTTTAAATCTGGCACGTTTCGGCTTTGATATATCGGTGAAGGTTATTCTTTATGAGCGGAACTTTTTACTTTTAAAATTTACTTCTATTATTTTTTTGAAGGGGTTTTAATAAAACATTGATTATTGAAATTATAACATTATTATCTACTGTTACCTAATTTTCTATAATCTGTATCTTTTCCAATTATTATATTTAATTGTTCAATACTAAAGTACAGCTAAATCGAATTTAGAATCTGCCAATCTATATTGCTGTGACAATAATCATATTAAGTGTTTACTTGACATCCAGCAATACTCTGGTTGTTATTTAGTGATAGTCAATTACCACGAGAGTCGCTATTTATGTATCTGGAATTGCTGCAATGGTGTCCAAAAATGGAATTGAACTCGTGGGAATTTTCGTGCGATAATTTACTACGACTTTCGACATAGATTATCTCAATAGTTTATCGATCAACCCACTTTTACTTTTGGCGATGAAGCACCATCTAAAAGCCTTGTATATCACTGGTTTAGTGAATTCAATCGCGGCCGTCGTTCGCTCACGTATGAATTAAAAGAGGTTGTCCAAAATCGGTTGTTGTGCCAGAAAGCATCGATACTGTGCTCGAACTGAAAAAAGAAGGTGCTGTCTGGAGTTATTCGGTGGCATCATGGCTGTAGTTCGTTGTCCATGTTAAACTGTAGGTCCAGTCGCTAAGAACCCCAGTCACTAATGCACCTTTAATCCAAAAAAAACTAGAGTGTAAAATCCAACAAGGAATTTTTCTACGTTGACCAGTTGTCAGTAGGTAAATTTTTTAAGAAACTTGAGGTTAAGTACAAATGAAGGTTAATACAAATGATAGCACCCCAAGAGAGGTGCTGAATCGGCGGATCAATCGACAGCTTATGACCGTGGTTCATCATCAACGTTAGGCTGTAGGTCCAGTCGCTAAATAACTTCATAACAGTGCAAGTTTGAACTTTCCAGATTTATTTGGTGGTCCGTAGTAATTTGTTTCGTGCACCGGATTCTTCTAATTGATGTTTCGGTTAATAATGTCGATTTCGCTAAGAGATGGTGTTACTAATATATTTGTTGCTATAGACTAATTACGTCTATGGCGTTTTGGAGCGTAAACATACAAACATACGTCATCAAAAGTCAGTTCGTTAATAATTGTCATTATGCAAAAAACATAGTTTTTCATACCTTGAATATGTTTAACTCTCAAGAAAAGCACTAAGCGGCTTCCCGATTCAGGAGCACATGGGTATACCTTACGTCTATGCTGTATGTCTTTGATTATTAATATCCTTTTTTTGTAATTTAAACCTCAATCAGTATAGAAAAAGACTATATCATAAAATGTTCTAGATATGTTCGCCTAGGCGAAATTAATAGATAAAAACCTTCTTCCAACGACATTTAAAAGGGGACTTAATGTACTTTCAGATACTTATTACATAATTTAGCTTTATTTAACAAAATTAATTTATTTAGTTAGGTAAAATTTACTGTGCTCTTCAAAAACCAATTCGGTGCCGCTTTCACTCTCTTTGTCGTCGAAAATATCAGCTGCCTCATTTAGACGCTTCTACTTTAGACGCACAGTGAGTACGAGAACGCGTGTTCATTTTGAGCTAAAGAGAAGATGAAAGAAACCGATAAATAAATATTAAAATAATTAAAAATCAAAGTTTTAAATAATATTTATGATTTACTTACCACAAACTGCGTCAAGATCGAAAAAACACACTGTTTGTGCAAAAATGTTATTTAAATAAATTGACAAAACACTGACACAACAACAGCACTGGGTGGCATATACCCATAAACTGACTACTGTCGCTTAATAATGTAACAGAAAAAGACGTTTTGGGGGATTTTTAATAACTTTCTTTCGTTTGAAGAAAATGGCTACTGAAAGTTATCGATTGTTGGCTGAAGCTTATGGTAAACATGCTCTATCCAAAAAACTTGTGAACAATGGTTTAAATGTTTTAAAATGGTGATTTTGATATAAAAGAAAGGAGCGTCTAGGACAGCCGAAAAAGTTTGAAGATGCCGATTTGGAAGCATATTTGGATGAAGACTCAACTCATAGCTTGAAACAATTGGCAGAAGCTTTGAATGTTGCCCAATCTACCATTTTTGAACGTCTACACGTATTGGGAAAAATACAGAAGGATGGAAAATGGGTTTCATATGAACTGAAGGAAAGAGACATTGAAAGACGAAAAACCACTTGTAAAATTTTGCTTGCCAGACAGAAAAAAAAGGTTTTTTGCATCGATTTGTGACAGGTGACAAAGTGATTTGTGACAAAGCGCAAAATCTCATGGGTAGACTCAGGCCAGTCAAAATTTGACTTGATGAATGGTTGGACTAAGAAAAAAACGATAGCTAATACTTCGATTATTAAGGTAATTTATTTTGTTATGGAAATAAACGCTCAAATTTTGCGAAAAAAATCGATATTATTAACCGAAACACCTATTAGTACGTTCTTAAGATGAGTGATAATTTCGAGAAATGAAGCGTTATCAAGTTTTGTTTCAAAGTTGGGCACAGCGTAACGGAAACTTTTGCAAAACAATAGTTTAGGCAGGCCACAGGCCATAGGCCAAAACAGTGTTTTGTCAAGGGCCCAGGTTTCCAAGTGGCTTAAGGCATTCTCATAAAACTGTGACTCGATTGGACATAACCTTCGCAGCGGAAGACCCTCAACTACAAGAAGTGATTAAAATGTCCACAGAATCCAAGATTTTGTGAACATTCTGATCGTTGGTTGATGGCTAGAATAATCGGGAAATAGTTTAATTTGACTCACATAATCGTTCATGAGATTTTGCCAATGAATTAGGTATGAAGAAAATCTGCGCGAAAATGGTTCCGAAGAGGAGGGAAACCGGAGTGAAACATGCCTTGACTTTTTGGAGCGGATATAAATTGACTGTCATTTTCTGGGATGTGTTATTATTGGTTTCGAGTAGAATTTTTGAATAAGTTACGCAGAAATGAAGGGCCAGGGCCAGGAATGACTCGCTCCAATCTCACCACAGCTAACACGAGCACCTGGGTGTTCCATTACGACAATGCACCTTGTCGAAAAGCGATTTCAATTAACGACTTTTTAGCAAGTAAAAACATCACTGTGGATCCGCAGTTCCTTTATGGTCCAGACTTGAGCCTTTTTAACTTTTTTCTTTTCCCAAGATTAAAAATTCACCAAAATGATTACTTAAATTACTTTAAATAAATGCTTACTTTTTAATCCCACTAAATTGATAATATGACTTTTTTATGATGAATATTACATGTTGATGACCTTTGGGCTGATTCATTAAGCTTGCTCAATTTTTTGTAAATATTCGGTTTACAAACTTAATTATATTTGGTAAGTTTCAAAAGAAAATTAAAAATGCTTTGTGTTTAATGAATATCCTTTAACCTAATGTGGTATCCAAACAATTTCTTGCGTACCCAAGCATTTTTAAATAGTTGTACAATAGTCAACAAGCTGACGTAACTCATCGATCAATAAGTCTCCGGTCTGACAAATAAAACACTTATTTTTTTTGCAAATTTCGACATCATTCATTAATATATTCTCCTTGAAGAGCAATATAATCATTTCAACACTTTTATAATATGTCTACCCCCTTTCTATAAAACGATTTCTCTTTGCCTTTAAAATATCCTTCAGTTCGGCAATTACCTCTTCATTGAAGCGAAATTTATTTCCAGCGAGCATTTTTTTGAGATCTGAGAACAGGAAATAGTCGCTGGGGGCAGATTTGGAGAATATGGTGGATAAGGAAGCCATTCGAAGTGCAATTCATGCAATTTAGCCATCGTTGCCAACGATTTGTGACACGTGTGACAGGCCATAACCTTGCCTGCCAATAGTTGTGTTTTTGGTCGCTTGGGATGGCTTTCATTGGCTGCTGTTCCCTCAGCTGACTGCCGATTTAACTCTGGAGTATAATGGTGGATCCATGTTTCATCCATTGTCACATACCGCATGAAAAAATTCTTTTTATTTCGGTTAAACAGCTCCAAATATTGCTCAGAATGATGAACACGTTGTTGTTTTTGGTCCATTGTGAGCAGACATCGTTGAGAGCAGATGTAAACACTTCCTTTCCATATCTTCATGATATCAACTATCGCCTGCAGCTTTACTTTATGATTTTGCGTAATAATTTTGTGAATTTTTCTGATGTTGTGTGATGTAACTACCTCATTTGGTCCAAATTTAAATTCATCAAATCAATCATGGTTGATTTTTCTGGGGCAGAGTCCGGGTAACGTTTATCAAGCCATTGTTTTGCTTCAACGGTATTTTTCTTCATGAAAAAGTAACGCTTAATCAACACACGAAATTCTTTTTCCCCATTATTTCGAAAATAACAAAAGTAGAATAAGCACAATTTAAAGCACAATAACTCAGAAACGATTAGGGAGATTGTCATGCAATTTTGACACATGACGTTTGAAGAAGGATTTTTTATAAGTGACGACATCTATATATCAGATTTATTGATCGATGCGTTAAAAAATGAATATCAGTACATTTTGTGATGATGTGAAAGTGTCCAAATCAACAAGAAGTATGCAAAGTCAGGCTAGGCTGAGTGAAAAGCCTTATGTTACAACAAAAAAGCAAGAAACAAAAACCTGGAAAACCTGTTCCAATAAGTGAGGTTAGTATGATTTATTGTGTTTATTAATAGGAGTTTTACGGCTTTCTTTAATTCCTAAATAGCAATAATATAGGGTTTCTTTTTTTTGTGTTGATATATTAAATTTGGTTTCAGATCATTTATAAATGTAAATACAGCTGTACAGATGTGGTTGATATAAATGTGAAGCTTTTTGATATGTACAATGAGCTGGGACTCAATGAGCAAAGTAACTACCTTATGGGATTATTGAAAATTTTATATATACAACGTCGCCGCCATGGTACATGTGATGACTCAGCAAAAAACAGAAGACAATGCACCATAAGTTTACTATCACCATATCACCATATCATCATATAAGTTGACTATAATTTTTCTTCCTCAAACAGATATTTTGCTTTGATTGAAAAACGAACAAAAGATTCCAAACTGCAAACTGTAGAAGATGAAAAGACAGTAATTCCTGCTGAAAGACCTTCCAGTGCCATATAAGGCCTTAGATATGGCTGAACGTTTTTTTTTTTTTGACTTTTTATGCTTTAAATCATATTATAGATACATCAAAGCTTAGCAGAAATTTGCGTGTGACCAAAGACGAACCAGGCATAATACAATACAAGAAAAAATTTAGGGACTTAGTTTTATGAGAGAAATGCCGTGTATTTAAAAAAGGTGTGACTATACAAAAGATAAAGTCAGCAGATCTCTTGATCTTAGTTAGTATTCAGGCAAGATTAAGAAAAATATCTTCGTGCAATGCTTGAATTTGTTGAAGAAGAAAATAGAGACTTCTTTACATCTATTTTGGATTCTTCAACAGATAGAATCTGTGTTCTTCAAGTGTTTTGAGAATCCTTAATAAGTGGACTTAAATCACTTCCATATTTATTTAGTTTATTTCCTACAAAAAAATATATGCATTGTATCAATAATAAAATGTTCTTATAGTGTATCTTTAAGTAATAAAGGCAAAATATCAATAAAAATATATAATTGTTTTATTTCTGGCTATAAAACAGATTTTTGTGATCTTAGTAATCGCATCACTTAGCTTGCCCACTCTATAATTAATTATTTTTATTTGACAAAAAATTATGAACACGAAATTTTGAAAACCGATTTTATAGGCAGATATTCTTTTTTGTGTTTCGGTAGATGCTCTATCTTTGCGGACATAAAAAAAAAAACGAAAACGTTCATTTGGATATGATTTTTAAAATGACGCCAAACAAATACAATCAATTAACCCCAACCACGAGTAATGATCAAAAGATTGATCTAAATTTTTAGCAAAAATATGTAGTTTTTGAGTACATAATTGGGTCTAAAAAGAGTATCTGATCGTTGGGTGTCCAAGAATGTTAACAGCTGCTCAAAAACGCTCCTACATAAATTACAAAGTGATGTAAAACTTTTACATTGTCTCAACCTTCCGTACATCAGTGACAAAAAGTCGATTCATTTGCACTCACCTCCAGGTAAATGTGTGGTTGCAAACCCAATACAAACAGTTTTTTTAATCATATATTTCTTTAGAGCTAAAAGGTTTTACTGAAGCGTGAATAAAGAAGAATGATTTTTTTTATATCGTAACGAAGTTTCGAGAGATTTTTGCTTGATGAAATTTTTTGAATGAGATTCATAAAATGTTTCAAAAAGTTTGGCTGGGAAATAGAAGAAGATAAATAAATATGACTAACAATGAAAGAGGTACTCAAGTACCAATATTTTTATACCGTTTTAGTTTCATTCAAATCTGTCTTAATAAAAAAAACTGACATATAACACTGAAAATGGCACTACTTTACAAAACAATAGGACTTATTACATGGTCAGAAATGTTTTAAGTGCTGACAATAAAACATAGTTTTGGTAAATTTTTCATCTATTACTTAATTTTCGCTCTTTTTCTGACTACCTTTGATAACCAAGTAATGTTACAGATATTTGAAGAGATGAATGTCTGAAGCAGCCAAGCAGAAGTCTGGAGAATACGCGAAATGCGAGAAAGTATTCCAGCCCAACTAAGTGATTGTTTCAATTGAAAAGCAGCTAGATAACATTTTATTATTTTAAACGTCTAGCACCACCCTCGTAACGTCAAATCATGGCGCTATCCCTTTTCCGTTTCCGTGCGCCGTTCCTTTTTCTTCGTTTAAGTGTTACTGGGCAGATTATAGTTGTCTTTTGGAGTGCGTTAGAACGAGACAAGTATCGATTTTGTCTCAAGTTTTGATTAATTCAATTTTTTTCACCGATCTCTGGGGCCCATTGCCCAACCCTCTTTCGTCACAGTTTCCGCAGATTACCGGGGTTTGGTTGTACTTGTGGGGGAAGTGAAAGGCTACTTGTCCTTTTGAGCTCTGTGGGTTAGTTTATCGTATTTTTACGAATTTACACTTCGAGGTCCCAGCCATAAGATCGAGTGTCTTTAGTTAGATGCTGCATGACAACGGGGCTGTATTGAAAAACATTTACAAGGTTCTTAGACGGAGCTAAATTTAAGGTTCTTGGATGGAGCCGAATTTAGGTGGGTTGTACCAGCCCACTCCCCTACCATTATTGTGGAAAGCCTGACTCCGACCACGTTTTTCTTTTTTTCTGTCCCTTGTTGTTATAGATATATTACCTTATCTTTACCTTTGTCTTAGAGAATGAAAAGGCCGATCTTTCTACCGTGAAATACCTTTTGTGTGAGCCTTTTTATTTTACTTTTACTTTACTTTTTTGGCACCCAACGTGGAGCCTTTATTTTTTTTTACTTTATATTTGGGGGGTCGTGGTGGCGACGTACCTGAACACCTATATTATTAATATATTATTTATATGATTTGTACTGATAACTTACCTAGTACTGTAATTTGTGTATTTATGGTACATTTCACTGCTGTAACGGTGCACGGGGCGAACTAGAGCGCACTTCTAGAATAGCATGGCACTTATAACTCACCTTCTCTCCGATTCATCTGGGTTAAAGGTGTATAATTTGCACGCACGCTTAACTCCGCTCTGGTTAGCAGCTGCTCATCAGCTGTGTATATTTATAAACGACATTGTAAGTTACAACCCTTTTTTAAATTATAATACATTTAGTTTATTTCCTTTTATTTTGTTTTTCTTTCTACACACTAACGAAGTGAGTCGCATTCTCTTTTTTGAATCTGGATAGTAATGACACAACATCGAAGCGTCTACTCTTATTCTCAGCTGTGAATTGAGTTGGACCCATAGTCTTACCATGTATGGTGTGTTACTCGGAGTTTCTGTCCGACGAGGATTTTTTCCAGCAATACTTCCAATTCTTCATCCACAACTTTCCTTGGCTGTTTCGAGCGCTTGGCACCATTTAGGTTAAAGTTTCCAGTCCGGGATTCTTGCAACCACTTCTTACAAGTACTACATGAACGGACATTATTCCCCGAAGACGCACCAATCATGCCCTGAGCTTTCATAGCTGTTTTTTAAGCCGAAAGGTGAAAAGAAGCCAGTGCCTCAATTTTTTTTACATCTACATCTTAACTGATTTTTCAAGTTATATTCATAGTAGGCTCGTATATTATATCTCGTTTTGATACTGAAAGATCAAATGCTTAAAATAAGTATATGGCGGGAAAAATTTTTGTTTCGAATAGGTCTTGCAGTCGATGCAGGGGCTGAGAATCAAATTGAGTAGCTAATATTTTGCGACATAATATTCTTTGACCTCAATAATCTTCATTTGACGATCTTTCACTATTTCCTTCAATAGAGGTTTGTATCTTTTATATTTTCCCTTGTAATATTGTTCATTAATTCTAGAAAATAATCTCTAATAGTAAAATATGTAGAATATGATGGCTGAAGACGTAATTCGAATTGTAATCGATGCATTGTTAACATCACCATTATTGATTTGTGAACTGGTGCGTTGTTAATATGCATCATTAATCTTATTTTCTATCTGAAACAAATCAATGAGTAATATTCTATATGTATTCCAAAATGTAGTGTTCATAACTTTCTTAACAAACTGCTATATTTGGTTGACCCCCACCTAGCCCCATCCGTAGTTCAGATTATTTATTGGGTTCTGGGAAAAATGCCCATAAATCTATGTTTCGTCAACAGTTATCAATATATGGAACATGCCATTTTTATACCGCGTAAACATTATTAATTGTTGTGAAAGGGTGCCAAGTTTTTAATCAGTTGTGAGTGAAAGCTACATTCATCTTACTTGAAATATGTTTTTATGCAAATATTCATCCACGATATTTCTTACACATCTCATAAGATGAGGGATGTCTATGATGTCAGAATTCTCACACAATCTTACTTTAAGATCATTCAATGCAATATCATTGATTGTTTCAATATCATCGATCTACCACAAAAATGAACAGTTTCATACAACGGTACAGATTCACTGAAAATTATTAGAATTTATTTTGATAGAGACTGCTGATAAATCAATAATCAAAATCCATGTAATGAAGTGCAATACGAATAATTCGCCAACTCTTCACAAAATATAGAATACGCCAATTCATGCTCAAATTGAAACATTTAGTCCTGTGTTAATAAAAGATTAAACGAACGAAGTTTCTTATATGGTTTGTCTATTCCCATGACGAAACTAAAAACAAAGAAAGCCACGTGACCATTGTTTAACAAATATTTATGCCGTCGTGTAACGACTTAATTCGAATCGAATCGCGTTATAAAGCAATTTGACGGGTCTTAGCCGTCAAATAGCTTTTTTTCCCGAAGGCAGGGGTGAATTGTTAAGGGGGGATGTTAATATTTCGGGCACGTGACCATCACGCGCCTTTGAGTTGCCGATTCTTTTGACGTCTCCATTTAGAGATGGCTATATGACATATTTGACACTATCAGTGTCGGCCTTAATATTGGAACTAAAAGAGTACTTGAAAGTTTCGCGTCGCTTCAAGTGTGCTTTAATACTGTTTCGAAGCACTTTGATGTAATTTTAGTGGATATGAGTTCTTGCGTAAATTGCATTACTATATCATCGATTTTAAGTATAGATCAAAGGGTCCAATAGTATTTAAGATAACCGACCAAATATTAGCAATATACGACGGGAATGACAATATACTGAATATATTCAAGCAACAAAGGAGACCGAAATTTAACGCCCAGAGGTATAATAAGGGGCCTAAAAACAGCGTGTGTCATATATATTTATATACACGACACCGTATGGAAGAAAGAGCTTGTCTTCAAACTACAAGAAATGGTCCCATGCGTAAAAATATGTCACGTTATCCAAAACATGGTAAGCAAACGAAGGACCACAGTCCACCTAAACGATAAGTCGTGAAAAAACTATTAAAAACGGATTACCTCAGGGATCAGTGTTACCACCCTTAGTTTTCAGTATATATATATATATATATATATATATATATATATATATATATATATATATATATATATATATATATATATATATATATATATATATATATATACTACCAGCTCCCGTCAATTTATATATGCAGATGATATTATTATTATACTACATTATACTACGATTATTATACTACAACATAAGGATCCTGACTCTTCTAGCAAAGATCTGACAACTGACCTAGCCGTACTCGAGTCGAACTATAGGAAGTGGCGACTGATACGATGATGATGATAATCCTTCTAAATCAGAGGTCTGTACTTTCTTTAAGACAAGCATATGCTAAATTAAACGTGGTTTTCGGTGGAAAAAGGCTTAGGCACCATCCCACTCCGACTTATCGTCAAGCGTCATCTTGGACAGATCACTCACTTACAGGCAGCACATCTTCGCGGTGGCGTAGAAAGTTAAGACCTGAAACAATATTATTCACAAGTTGGCAGAATAATCCTGGGGAGTGAACGGTCGGACACTCCGAACATCTGCGCTATCACTCGTTTATTTCTTGGCAGAGTACGTGCCCCTGTCTGGTACAAAAGTAAACGTACTTATAAATTGGATATCTAGTTGAGTGATACCATGACAACTATATTTGGCACCATGAAACTATCACTCACCGCCTGGCTCGCTCCTTTGTGTAATATTGCCCCTCTGGAACTGCGCAGGTTGCAGGCAGCGAAAAAATAATGCAAATATGTTAGAATTGGCCATACGTAAAGACCTGAACAACATGTTGTGGTATATATTGAAATCGCGCCATCCGATCTGGATAGACACATACTTAAAAATGGCGTAAACACTAATGAAAGGTGAACATCCCTGCTTCAAAACAATCCTTCCAGGAATGTCAACCTTCTCAATCTGCGGGATACGAAAATGCAGGGTTTGAACCTCCCGAGAACCACATGGACGAAACTGAACAGGTTTAGAACCGGACATGGCAGATGCAATGACATGTTGCACAAATGGAAAATGGTGACTTCCCTGAATGTGACTGCGGCGACCCATATCAAACAATGGTGTACTCCTGCCTTTTGAGAAGTCTCCCAGGTGGCCTACGTGAACTCAATGATGCCACGCCGACTGCACTGAAATGGCTCGACGATCTCGACGGGGATGTATAATCGTCTAGGTACATCTTCTCTGGTTGGATTTCTGTGTGTATGCGCGGTATAAGTATGTTTTTTTAATGATATTTTAACTTTATGTGTACTGTGTGTGTGTTGTGATATATATTAATATTTATATATATTTTTACTAATTCTTGGTTTATGTTTGTTTTTATCTGTTTTTTTTCTTTATTTTTTGTTGCTTATATGCAAGTGTCCAAAATTTAATGCATTGCTAATTCTTTATTATATCAAATGTCATAATGTAGTCTAGTGTTATAATATGTAGTGTATATTATATATATATATATATATATATATATATATATATATATATATATATATATAAATTAGGAAACAAATAAAAACAGAAATAGGTCATCTAAAACTATAAAAAAAAACTTTGTTCGAGCACCACCTAACCTACATTGAAGTTTTTCTAGCTTCAAAATGAAACAAATGGAGTCAGCGGTAACTATTAAACGTGGACGTGGTAGTGCAATGTCTTCTGGTCTCAATCTTAATGGCCATATCTTTAAAGAGAAAAATGTCGTCGTTTATTGGCTAATAAAAAAGAACATTACAAGTTTTAATAAAATTATAGTTGATGTTTTCGAATGAAAGAGATTACCTACTAAGCGACTGCAAAAGCTTATGCCTTGTATTCTTTAATTATATGTAGCAATGTATTTTTTGTAACAGGTCATCAAACTGAGCGGTTTTTTAAATTCTTGCGTAAAACACAAATGGCATTGTGAATTTGTTTAAGTGTAGTCTCATTTCAGAAGTGTAATGTATTACATTTATAAAAATAATGTCGTACACAATACGTGTTAAAATTATTGAATTATTTTATGAAAATGGATTCAGTTCAGTAGAAAATTACGTGATGTTTAGGGTTTGCACAATCGTCCACCTGAAAGCACTATCAATCGCATTGTTGAAAAATCTCACGAAACTGGTTCAGTGGAAGATAAAAGAAGAGCAATATCTAGTCATAGTGGTCGTTCACAAGAGCATATTGATTTGGTACATAAAAGTGTTGCTGAAGACCCAGATATTTCCATTACTCGAAGTTCACAACAATTTGGATTCAGTGAATCCACAACATGGCGTATTTTACGAAATGATTTAGCTCTGAAGGCATATAAGGTTTAAATAACACAGAAACTAATGCCACTGGATCATTCAAAACGTCGCGCATTTCTCAATTGGATCAAAGAACAAACAAATTAATTTTCTCAAAAAACCATCTTTTCAGATGAAGCACATAAAATTGGTGGCTATGTTAATAAACAAAATTGCCACATTTTGAATGAGGAAATTCACGATTGATTCATGAGAAACCTTTAAATCCAAAATGAGTCACTGTTTGGTGTGCCTTATAGTCAGGAGGTGTAATTTGGCCGTATTTCTTTCAGAATGCTGTTGGTGAAGCTGTAACTCTGAATCGTGTTCGATATCGTGATATGATAACTGGATTCTTGTGGGCTAAATTGAATAATATTTATCTGGAGGATATGTGGATATAATTAATTTATTGAGCGAAACATTTCCTGGATCAGTTATTGCAAGAAACGATGATGTTAATTGGCCGCCAAGATCATGCGATTTGACACCATTGGGCTATTTGCTTTGGGGTTACGGGAAAAACCAGATCTATAAGAACAATCTACAATCGATTCCTGAACTAAATGATGAAATTATTCGAGTCATAGGTGAGATAGAACCACGGTTATGCCAAACTATCATCCAAAATTTTGGTGAAAAGGGTGAACGTCCGTGAATCTGCAAGACGTGGTCATTTTGGCAGATATTATCTTTCGTGTTTAAATGTCATACACTATGCCAATTATCAATAAAACCTTTTTTGAAATCAACGTAAATTTTAGGTTTTATTCAACAATTAAATGATAAATAAAACCGATGAATTTAAAAGACGCTTTAGTTACAGACAAACAATATTAATAATCGATTAAAATAATTAATAAGTATGTCGGATAGTTTTAAAAATAAATAATAAAATAAAAATGTGGATAATTAAATTATTTATTGAGATTGATTATTAATGCTATAAGCTTAAAACTTATAACTTGGAGCTTAGAGCTTAGAGCATAGAGCTCATGCTTGAGAGATAGGAGCTCACAGATGAGAGATGAGAGCTCAGAGCACAAAGCTGGGAGATTTGAGGGGGGATGTACAGGCGGTTTCTGAATTGATTCAGTCCTCCTTAAACTTTGGACGCCCTAAAATAGGGGATTCAAGTAAAGCCTGGGAAATACCCACAAGGCTACACTTGAAATTAAAATTTTGATCGTTTCTTATTGTTTGAATTAGATTGTTATATTTCAATGTCAGCCAGCATATGACCGTTGGTAAATATTTCAAAGCATTATCTTAACCGTTAAAAAAGTACAACACTGATGTACCGCTCGTCTAGAAAATACCTACCTCAAACGTTTTAGTAACATATACTAAAAAATACGGATTAAAATTTGCGGTCTGATACACATGCTATTACTGCTTTGTAATCCCTGAATAGAAACATGTATAAATTGCGCGTTCCTCACTAAGACTATTATTTGTATGTGTAAAAGATATTTTTAAGCGCCCTATAGATCTCACCGCCGTCTCTGTCGGTACTTAAATATTACGATTGATAGAAGCTGCAACAACGGCTGGTATTATGTTGTTTGAATGGTGGTGCTAAATACACGGGATTTGGTGATGTTCATTTAAGCGTAATTGCAAAAGGTCCGACAAAAAGAAAGCAAAAAACATCTCTTCTATCTTCTGTTTTTCTTACCTATTCAGTATCGGTGTGTTTTCAGTGTTGAGTGGATTTTTGAAATGGAATGACCACCCGTAACATCATAATAGTTTTAACAGCTATTGTTTAGTTCTTTGAAAGAAAAATACTTCGACAATAAAATATTTTGAAAAAAAAAAAATTAATTTCTTATAACACTTACCTTTGTAATATTTAGTAAACTATAAATATGTAATAGATCTGTCTAATAAACCTGTAGTTTAGTAAAAACTAAAAGCAAAGTGAATCGAAATGGCAAAATATTAGCCGCTGGATAAGGATGCGATCGCTCAATTAATACACGTCCAGAGCGTGGATGTATAGGGTGATTTTTTTAGTGCATTCGAATTTTAAATTCAAATAAAAGAACAACCGAATTAGATGCCTTGAATTACTAAATTAGATGCCCGGGTTACTTCTGACAAAGTGCATTCTGTCAATCCAATTTCCGACCACTTTTTCAAGCGATTGGGGTCTTATATCCGCAACTGTCTTAGTTTTGTTGACTTCCAATGCATCAATAGTTGCTAGTATATCGGTATAGATCAAATATTTATTACAACCGCAAAGAAAGTTTTAAATAACATGACCTTGATGGTGTATTAAACGGTCCGTTCCTCGAAATCATTTTCTCACCGAATTGTTTCCTCAATAAATAAACCGATTGTTGCGTTGGCTGTATGACACGTGGAGCCGTCCTGTTCTAACTACATCTCATCCAGATCAGAACACTGATTTTGATAATCAATTTCGACAGTTTACTCTGATGTTAAACGTCCATGTTGATTGGCCACACTATTGAGACACAGATTTACAGGCTTGCGCGCAAACTCACAGTTCGTTTGACAGCCACCACTATCGGAAGTTCGGACACACTTAACAAATCACCTTTTACATTGGTGGTCACCAGAGCTCGTTATACAGGAATAGAAAATCTGACAGAGAAAACCTATATTTTTTTCGGGCTATTAACCTTTTGTTAATGTTACTATGGAAAAATATTACATATCTTATTCTAAATAGTATGGATAAACCAAAAATACTTCAAATAGTTTTGTTTACATATTGTTTAAAAATGTTTGAAACATAAAAAACATTTTTACAGAGTAAATTTTTTTATCAAACTCGAAGACATTTTCCACTAAACACCAAATTATGTTTTTTAACTTTTCGACTTGCGATTCACTAGCCATCTTAGAATCATCAGAAGATGATTCAATCTGATTAAAGATTGAGTCATCTCCTGATAATGCTAATATGACTAGCGAAACGCGCGTCGAGAAATAAAAAAATGATTCGGTGTTTAGTGTTAAATCTCTTCGAGTTTACTGTTTCACACCTAACGTAGCTATAGGAGAATTGAAGCATTTTCATTGTAAATTTAAGTACTATTATGGGTGTAAGACGGAACAATTTATCTGTCAAATATGTATTAGATTCTCTGACAAAAATAAATAATCCTTCTAAAAAGACATAATACTTTTAGGTGCATCCAAAGAATCGTGTGGATGATGTGAAGTACTGACGCTGACACGCAGTTGAACTGAAAGGTTGTAGAGTTGTTGCAAAAAAATCCTTCTTCTGGATCAACAGAAAGCGGTTTATTCTGTAGCAGAACAACGACTGAAACGACTGAAATTCCAAGAACTTAACTGAATTCCTACTATAAGCCTGTAAAACCGTCGCACATCATCCATGACGCTATTGAAGAACAACAGAAATACCACTACATCAAATTATTGATGGATTTGTCCGTTACTTTGTGATCGTTTTACGGTTGCTTGCAGATAATTTTTTAAAAAAGGAATAAAACAATTTTTTATTTTGTTATCTATCACATTTATCCACTACATCAATTAAATAAAAAAATAATCAAATGGAATGTATTCAATAAATTTCAAATTTAGCGGCTGTATTCAGTTGCCAGCATATGCGACGATGTCGAGTTTCATATTTTTCTTGTTGATATATATCAACGTTTGGTTATCCTATATAGAGATACAATATGAATACAATAATACAATATGAATGAATACAATATGTACTATCTGAACGTTTATTTTAATTTTTTACCTTAAGATTGAAAACAGTTCTTTTAAATACTACCACAGTCTTATAATTGTCAGTGTAGCGCCTGTAAAATGCCAGATCAGTTAAATAGTCACTGTCAAGAGTTAGTAGGATCTCTGATGCACTATTTTGAATAAGAACGAGACAATAATGGTACATTGTTACCCTTTCCTGCTCTTAGGCTGGTATGTTAAGTTAATTGCTAATACTTCGATATGTTTAGTTTAAGTCATATTTTTTTAGCAGAAGCCTTAAGGTTGAGTATGTCCACTGTTAGTACTGTTTCACAAAAGGCGAAAAACAATGACGTTTTAAAATCGATTAGGAAGTTTAATTCTACTAAAAGTGTTACCAATACTGCAGCTTTGGATACAAGTTCTAATTATTACACCATTTATATTATGTATGAATACAGTAAGTATTCGTACTAAGAATTGCAGAAAAGATTGTTCTTAATCTCATGTCTAGTTTATACGTAGGCAGTTTAATTCTCATTTTCAGGACAGCATGTAACTTTGAATTCCTTACATGCGCAATTAAAAGAGAAACAACTATTTGATGGATGTCGTCTGTCATTGTAGAACATATTGAAAGAAGTAGGTTTTAAATGGAAAAACGGTGATCCAAGATGAGGGCTTATGGAACTTTCCAATGTTGCCCTAAAACGTATACATTTTTAAGAGGATATATGAACGAAAGAAAAATAGCTTTGATCAAGAAAAAAAGCTTACAGAAAATGAAATCATGAAATGATTTAACAGAGGGCATATACTTGATTGAAAATAAGTGATTATATTAATGAAAATATAAGTGTATGCAGATATTTCATTGTTTTTTCTATTTTATACTTGCATATTATATATTAATAAATGTCATTGGAAATTATATAATCTTTTTATTTTAATAACCATTCAAATATTAAAAAATGTCGATGGTTTTTGAACGAAGCGTTTTACATATGCTGAATCTGTCTAGAGGTACTAAATCCTTCCAATACTTTCAACATTTATTATAATTTTTTTAGTTAGTTAGTAATTTGCATTTAATTTAGAGTTGATTTTTTTAATTGTTATTAAAGTTTAAATTGCAAACATGATTGGCTAAAGTAAGGTTATGATGTTTAATCCCAATCTGGCAACAGGACAGTCAAAATGTTAATCACGTGCTTAATGAGGTGCAACTGTTTTAATTTTGTACGAGCTATATATCTAGACTGCAGCTCAGATAGTGTGCCAAGGGACGTTGACCTACCTCGTTCATTGTACAGTTCTTGAATAGATGAAACTCTAATAATCTTAACAATGGCCATATGGAATCTGCAACCTTTTCCTTCTAAGAAACAAGTTTGTTACAGAGAAGCATCGAATCGAATGATTCCTAAACTGAATATTGATATTTTTATTTGTAAAGTACATATTAAGAAACTTTTAACATAAATACCGTATGCACTTTTAAATCTACTTATTATTTTTAATATATCTTAATTAATGTATGTAAAAAAATGGCTATTCTAGTCAAATATAATAAAATAATAGTGTAAATAAAAAATGTTTTCTATAATTATTTTTTTACTGAACATTGAGGTTTGATTTGTACAGTTTGTATTATATTAAGGTTTTTATCACCCAAGCCTATCGAACTAGTATACATGCTGACAATTAAACAATTGTCTCATTTTATATTTTTTTCAGCTATAGTAGTCAAGGTGTTCAATCTTGTCAACAGTGCGAATCTCGACCTTGTGCCTTACAAAAACATTATTGAGCTGTTACAAGTACTGTACAAAAAAAATTATGATTTCAATCTTAAGATTGCTAAACAATAATATTCAGACTTGTTTTTATAACATTAAGATGTACAATATGTTTTTATTGAAGTAGTTTAATAGCTTTCCAAGGTTATTTCTAATCTTAAAATAGTAGATGAAATACTAATAATAACTAAAATAGTTTAAATACTTTAATAACAATAGGTGTTTATATATCGTAGATATTCATAGAAATGTTATGCGTAATATACCTCTTTTGATACAAATTACTTTCAAAACTATAAAAGTGTCCCTCAATATTAATGTTCCTCCAACTAAAAACAAACTAATAATTCGAGTAGTATAGTCAAAACACCTTATTCGAGGGGGGATATGTTTGGAAAATATGCCGCGAATAGGGAAACCGTGAATTCGGAATGGTAATTTGTAGGGGATATGTTCCAAGGTTACAACATGAAAAGAAAAAATATTTACTAAAAGCAAATTAATGAGACATTTTTTAACAATATTAATAATCATTATCAAGCTTAGGCAATGGATTAAAGAATTTAGTAATTTTTTCTTGATTTGCCGCTTTTAAAATGTCTTTCCATTCGGATTGATATTCACCTGTGATATTAACAAATTGTCTTTTAAAAACAAGACTTCTTTTCATAGGTGGGTCAATTTTTATGAAGATATCACAAAGCTCATTTGCCATTCGTAAACTTTTACTCAGATTTTTTAAGTTTAATGTCACAATTTCAGTGTTCGTTCGTTCGTGAAGCCTCCAAGTCGGTTTCAGTCAAATTTTCATCTCGTGATTCAAGAAATTCTTGAAGGTCAGTCGATTCTATCTCCTTGAAACCATCTCGTCTTAGGCCATTCGCAAATTGAGCAATATTTTCAGTTAATGTTTGAATTTGTACGGAATCTTCATCATTGCCGACAGTTAGATCACGCCAGTAATGATTCTTTTATGTTAACAATGCACTTTGCTATGTCAACATTTTTTCAGCATTGGATAATATTCAAATCAGGATTATATTTCATAGTATCCAGTATGATGTTTAAGGTTTGTCTAATGTAATAGATCTTAAAGGCCTGGATTATTTCTTGGTCTATAGGTTGGAGTAAGGCCGTTGCGTTAGGAGGCAAAAATATCATCCAAACATCTTTATATTTGGATGCATAGCTTCAAGCTCACAAGGGTGACCTGGAGCATTGTCCAAAGCTAGAACTGTCTTAACATCTAAATTATTTTTCTTTAAATAAGTTTCAACTTCAGGAACAAAACAACCAGTCGTAGAAAATGATAGATGTAGTCCACGCTTTCTTGTTTGAACTCGAAAACACTGGTAGGTTGTCCTTGTTTTGATTTTTCAAAGCACTAGGATTTAGCGATCCCTAAAGCATAAGTGGCTTAATTAAACAATCTCTTGATGCATTAGAACGGAAGTGTAACTTGATCTTTTACTGCCTTAGAACCAGAGACCGACTTTTTACTTCTGGATATAAAAGTTTTGTTTGACATTCTTTTCCAAAACAGGATAGTTTCATCTGCATTAAACACTTGTTCAGGTCTGTACCCACCATCAGCAATTAACTTTGAAAATTTTACTGGATATGTTACTGCTGCTGAAGTGTTTGCAGATGCAGCTTCTCCAACAATTTTGATATTATGTAGTGATTGGCACACCTTGAACTTATTGGACGAACCTTCTGATGCTTGAAATCCTTCATCCTTATGTTCATCACAGTTAGGTTGCTCACGGATTATAGCACCACTTAGAGGCACTCCCTTCTGGCTACAGTCATTAATCCATAACATTAAAGCAGCTTCCATTTTTTCAATTGCTGGATCACAAACAATTTTTGCTGATACTGATGTTGAAGTTGTAGAATTCATTATTTTGTCTTCTGATTTCTTGATTGATCGTATAGTTGAATCATTGACATTAAAAAACATGGATGTAAACGACTCGCCAAGGATTAAACGGTCAAGGATTTCTATTTTAACCTTCAGCGGCAACCCGAGATTATATATTGGGAACAAAGCAGAAGAGACACGTGCTATTCACTCGAAACTATTGCAACGAATGACAAGTTGAAGCAATAAAACAGAAGATTCGACACCGATCGTGTTTAGGGGCTTTTATTAAAAACTATATCGTTACACGTAATCCGGTGAGGCGTACGATTGATTTCCAATAATTTTTCTTCCATAGATATGGCTTTTTGCTGCAAACAATCTTTTTCCAATGTTTCGAACGTTACAGATAATATTAGTCGTTGCCT
Source organism: Cosmopolites sordidus (assembly GCA_031761425.1). Lineage (NCBI taxonomy): Eukaryota > Metazoa > Arthropoda > Insecta > Coleoptera > Curculionidae > Cosmopolites > Cosmopolites sordidus. Next base: position 165,446 of record JARFXV010000536.1, read on the forward strand.
GTATTTCCCTTGGAAAACAATTGCAAGTGGACAAAACTACGACGTCAGAGAAAACAGTTTGTCTTGTCTTGACTATTATAATGCATTTTAGGAATGTAAGGTTCCAATTAGGCATGAGGCATGTTTGCTCAGGCTCCTTGAGGCATGTTTTCAGCAATCTATTTGCTGTGCTGATGTAGAACAAAATTTTGTCCCTTCTGAACAATCTGTACCGCGATACGTCTCAGGCCCAAAACATAAACTAAAATTGTACGAACAGATCCGTAAGACATATCCAGATCCTTAGCCATCTCTCTTGAGATTAAATGTCGATTTTCCATCACTATTTCTTTCATTTTTTCCATGTTTTCGTCAGTCTAAGATGTTATAGGTCCATTGGAACAAGGCAAATGTTCAATCACTCCTCGGCATTCTTTGAATGCTTTATACAACTGGCATGTTCACATTTCCGAAAAGGTTGACTCACCATCCATTCTTCAATATATTAATGGATGACATTTGAATGAATGTAAATTAAATTTGAAGAAAACTAGAATTGCAGTTTAGAAATTGTAAGCAATTGAAATTGGACTAAACACACCTAAATTAATATTCATAAAATTGAAGTGATGATTACAAACAATAACAAACAATAACATACAATATATATCCAAATAACCATCAAAGCAATACATTATATTCAAAGCTTTCATATAGAGGTATATTAAGGCGTTCGGTGGTAAAACAAATGAGGAATAAACAAGATCGAGTACGTGATCAGAATGCCTGATAACAGAAAGGTTAAATAGATTAGGAAAACAAAGGTTGTTAACAGAAGCAAAATGAGAAGTTATATTCTTCGTATACTTTTAAGATAATAAACATGTAAAACTTTCTTAAACCAAAGAATTAGAATAATATTTTTTCTTCGCGAGGAATATATGGGCTATCATATACATGTAGCGTGAAAATGTTGCAGATATGTTACTTTAATCATACATATCAAGAACAACTTTTAAATGACGCAAATTATTTAAAGATAGTAAGAAATGCGTTCAAGATGACTATGGCTCTGGACCACTTGCTGGAGTGTAGAGGCCATGTAATCACACGAATAAAGTGGCAGTCACTTTCAAATTAGAGATAAAGCAGTACAATATGTTTAGATTTTTGTTATATTCCAAGCACATCTGGTCTTCTTGGGCATTGCCTTTAGAATTAATTCTTATAATTATATCGAGTTCAACATCAAACAATCATCAAAAATACGTTATGTCAACCAATCAATGTTAAATCAAACGCCTATTTATCAGGCAACAATAAGTGTAGTGTGGTGACGACAACCTCAATATTAAGAATGAGCTTGTCAAGAGTTCTTTACTGATGACGGTCTTGTACGTGAATTCATCATCGTGTATTAAGTTCCTTCAGGATAATACTTTGACCATACGCATACCATGTGGTTCCTAATTTGGTTCAAAATATCGGGTTGTCCGGAAAGTTCATAGAGATTTTTCATTAAATTGCTCTTTTAACGCTTGCAAACAAACATCTATATTGGATTAGTTAGGGTTATTTATATATTATTAATTTCTGTAGTAGGGTAGAGCGAGGCTAGTTGATCATAGGGGCAAGTTGTGCAATCGAAATATCTCGAACACTCGCAACCTACAACAAAAGATTAAATGGCGATAAGAAAGAATTATGGGAGGGGAAGCGCGACTGTCAATTGATGTCCGGTGCTCCGATAAAATAAGAGAAAGCTTTTTTTTTGGCGTAAAAAAAATTACGGGTTATCATAATTTTTCTACTATGCTCGTATAAAAACACTTAATAAGGACCACGTAAGTATTTAAAGATTACTTAATTATTGTTCTTTCTCTCTTAACTCTTAACTCTTATAATTTTAGTATAGTATTCAGATCATTCTAGACAGTCATCAAGTCTATTTAGCAAATAGCGCTCTCGCATTTCCGACAATAACTTCTAAACTTTTGCTCGGATCGTTTTTACATCGCTAGACGTTTTGGAGAAGAGTAAATTACGAACCTAACAGAGTAATAATCAATTAAATCTGATGCATGAAAAGTTGCTCAACTAGCCCCGCTCTGCCCTATTTACAATGCCTTTAGTTAGTCAAGTTGATTCAAATTGAAAATGTCGGTCGACAACTTGCATCGCCACATTATACTTTTTTATTTCAAAAACGGTCAGAACGCTGAGTGTATAAAATACAAAGTGTATGCCATTTCTGGAGAGGGTTTTGTTGAAGAGACCACGGTGCAAGTGTGGTTTGGTTATTTCAGGAAGATTTTGATGTCGAAGAAATAAAGGCCATAGCGACCAAAGATTCAGGAACGACATTCCTGGATAGCAGATAAGTTAAATATAGACAAATCGACTGTTTTTGACCATTTGAAAACAAAAATGAGTACGTCAGCCAATTCTTATAAATGCTACTTTTTGGCAAAAAGGCATTAAGGACTCACTACGTTGGCAAGAAGTTGTAAATAATAATAATAATCATAATTACATAGTAGACTAAATAAATATTGCATAAACTATTTGATTTCTTTTTCTTTTAAAAAAATCCCTATCAACTTTCCGGACAACTTGATACTTCCGTTGACATTGTGTTCATTTGTAGTGCATTTATTGGATATGATTTTTGGTAGAAAATATTTTTCATTTCATAGTGAATATTCATGTTTCGTTAACGTATCCCACACCAATTTATGAGCATGAAACAAATAGAGAAACTATGGTATTAAAACTTACTCAACTGATATATTAATATGCATGGCTAGGTTCTTTACAGACTTACTTATGAGTGTGAAACAACGAGAGAAACTATGGTATTAAACCTTATTCAACTGATCGATTAAGATACATGGTCAGGTTCTTTTGAGACTCACATATCTCTTGTCATCATTCTATAGGCTAGATTTCTTCTTTTAGTCTTCATACCGTTTTTAATCATCCCCGTATACTTCTTTTAATAATCCCTGTTGAGGTGAAGATTAAAATTTATTTAAAAATAATTGCTAAATTAACTAACTGTTAACTGTTATGTATTTGCGTTGATTCAACCCAATTTGGTTGTATGTCACGTCATACTAATGATTGAACTGATTTGAGTGCTGAAATGATGATTATATTTAAATGCAATCGTGCATGATCGATAATAAGTTTAAAATATTGAATTTCGAATATATATATTATATATATATATAGAATATATATATATATATATATATATATATATATATATATATATATATATATATATATATATATATATATATATATAGAATATATATATATATATATATATATATATATATATATATATATATATATATATATATATATATATATATATATATATATATATATATATATATATAGCGCTTCTAGAGAAAAAGTTTTATTTCTTTTTAAAATGTGAGGGTTACTATTTATGTAACAGGAATAATAAATAAAAACAAATATTTATCAATCACAATGGTTTTACTGTTTTTTAAAATATTTTCCGCGATGATCGATAGTATTTTGCTTAGGCCTCAACCAATTTTCATACCTCTTTTTCCATTCCGATTGAGGTATCTTCATAACATGCATTTTGAACGCATCAACCGCTTCTTCTGGCGTCGAAAATCGTTGACCACGTAGTTTATTCTTCACGGACGGGAACAAAAAGATATCACTGGATGTACGGCGTACAAAACAGGATTGTACAGCGGATGACCCATCAACTCGATGTTTTGACCGGTCAAATATTGAGTTGTTCGGTCCGATATGTGAGAGCTCACGTGGTCGTGGTGAAGAATGATCCTGCATCACAGGTTGTTTTTTTAATTTTTTTAAAGATTTCTGGCAAACAAATGATTGTGTACCATTCAGAATTGACCGTTCTACGATTTTTTAGTGGTCCTGTAGCCGCATGCCCATTTATCCCAAAAAACAGACGACCATTTGCTTCGAAGTGTTTCTTGCGCGAACAACTTTTGTTGGGTTTGGCTCATTTTGAGATCGGTATAATCGACTGCTGTTTACTTACATGCTCATACGCATAGATCCAAGATTCGTCATCTGTGTAGATGTTATAGATGACTTTTGATACGAGCCGTTTTTTGAACGATTGTCAAATGATGCGGAATCCACCGCGCACAAATGTATTTTCAAGGCTAAATGTTCATGTAAAATCTTGTGTATGCTTACCATACTAATGCCCGGGGATGCCTCACCCTCATGGTATGTCACTTGACGATCTTACTTTATCAGTTCGCGCACAGTATCGATGTTTTCTGACACAACAACCGATTTTGAACGACCTTCTTTAAGTTCGTCCGTGAGCGAACGACGATCACGATTGAATTCACTAAACTAGTGATATATAGTGGCTTTAGATGGTGCTTCATCATCAATAGTCGAAATGAGTTGCTCGATACACTCTTGTTGAGATGATTCATATCGAAAGTCGTAGTAAATTTACGTATTTACGAGTTTATTATATTTTTTTTTGACTGAGATGAAATTTTCAAGTCACTAAACAACACAAATAGCATCCGTATGACAGAACGTTCTGAGTACATATACAGTCAACAATGTCAAACTTTACTATGTATATGTCAAATGGCGCCTAGCAACACCATTATTGCCAATTCTGGATAAATAAATAGCAACCCTCGTAACTTATATAAAACATTTACTGGAAACTTTCAGATTAAATGAAAATTTATGTTGAACGAAAAAATTTGTTGTAATATCATTGTATTTTTTTTTTGAAAATTCTATTTTTTCAACACGTGTGTATAAAATATAAACTAACAGATACAGAAAAGCTGTTTCCAACCGAAACCGTTGACATAATTCACATTTTCTTCCGGATATAGGAAACTCCGGATGGCAAAAGCCCGGGAGCAATAATTTACCGCAACAAGACAAGCTATTACGTCAATGGCACAAACATTACGGACACAAAAAGTCATAGAACGCAGGAGTTTGTACCCCATAATATCTGGTGGATTCCGCAAAACGGAAACTATTCAGAGACCGCATTACCAGGCTAATGGGGCACGACTAAACACCCAGCAGTTATGGGTCGTTTTCGTTCGGCCTGGAGCTGAATAGTTATGAATCCAGTTTTTCTCTAAACAGTCGTAAAACATTATTTTATTCTAAAAGAAAGACATATAAAGACATTTTTGCACATCTTAATGAGGTAATTTTTTTATTACTTTAAGATTCAAATTGATAAAATTATAGAAGCTATTAAAATTGTTGTAATGCAATTTAAAAATAAAATATGTTTATGCTAAGGACATCAGCAACTGAGACTAGTTAGTAACTTGACTCCTGTCTGAGTATTCACCATAGTCTATGCCTAACGTTTAGATTCTCGAAGGCCAACCGACTGGAAAAGTTAAGAAACGTAGACGAACGAAGACTTGTCGAGACACATTCGGCCTTACCCAGCCTGGTTACTGGCGTGGCTGACAGGTGATTCTTTGTCATATTTTACAGTTTTGCCTGGAAACATTCACAGACATATGAACAAATTACAAACATTTACATTGTTTATCGTTGTAAGTGATATGACATTTAATTTTATTTGGACAGTCTTCGAAACCAGATAAGTTCGATGTTTTTGATGTAATAGAAAATAACGAATTTTGTGTGTTGACTAAACACTTTTTTTTCATGAAAAAAACCATGGCGCAAATCGAAAAAAAGTTAAAAAGTATTATGGGAATTCTGTTCGTTATACGGCAAGATGGTTTACTGACATGTTTTATTCTTTGGAATGTATAAAAAAGTTGGAAAATCGTTGGGCGTAGAGTATCGAGCTAAAAGTTGGCTGCGTTACAAAATAAATTGATTTTCTATTAAGAAAAATGATATTTTTTTAAAAAGTATAGGACTTTATCCTCGTACATATAAACAGATAATAGCCCGTCAGAAATTACGAACGGCCTGTATTAGGTGAGTGCGATTCGGGATTCATTAGGAATCCAGTGGCCAAATAACATGATGTGCTGATTTACCTCTAAATTTAAATCCCTTAATACCTAATAGGACAAGGGATGTGAGCATAAGTATTATATGACAAAATTGATTGTCGTATTGTAGTATTTATATGATCATCGAATTCTGGTTTATCTTTAATTGTTAACATACGAGGGATTTTATTTATGTATCCGGAATTGAAAACAATGGTGAGCATACTCATTGTCATACTGACACGATTTCTGTTGTTTAGTGACTTGAAAATTTCATCTCAGTTAAAAAATGGAATTAACTCGTGAGAACTCGTGAAACGAGTTACGACTTTGGATGTGAATTATCTCAACAACAGTGCATCGATCCACTTACTTCGACTTTTAGCGATGAAGAACCATCTAAAACCACTGTATATCACTGCTTTAATGAATCTAATCGTGGCGTCGTGGCTGCTCATGGACATATTTAATGATGGTGGTCCAAAATCGGTTGGTGTGCCAGAAAACATCGATACTGTGTACGAACTGATAAAGCAAGATCTTCATGTGACATATCGTGAGATTGAGGCATTCCTGGGCATTAATAAGGTTTACATAAATATTTAGTTGTAAAGAAGATTTGTGCGTGTTGGGTTCCGCATAATTTGACAATCACTCAAGAAAATGTACAAATCTTGGGTCTATGCATATAAACGCGAAAGTATGGGCCAAACCGAACAAAAGTTGTTCGCGCAAGGAGCACTTTGAACCTAATGGTCGGCTGTTTTTTTGGGATAAATGGGTATGTGGCTACAATACCACTAGATAATCGTAGGTTAATTCTGAATTGTACACAATCATTTGGTTGCCAGAAATGACATGAGCTTTCACACATCGGACCGGACAACTCAATATTTTACCGGTCAAATCATTGAATTAATGGGTCATCCGGTGTAGAGTCCAGATTTGGCACCCAATGATTTCCTTTTGTTCCCGTCCGCGGAGATTAAATTACGTTGTCAACGATTTTTGGCTCCAGAAGATGCGGTTGCGGAAGCAGAAATGCATGTTTTGGGAATACCTCAATCGTAATGGAAAAAGTGGTACGAAAATTGTTTCAAACGTTTACAAAAGTGTATCGATCATCGAGAAGAATATTTTAAAAAACAATAAAACTAGTTTCAATGCTGATTTATTGGCTTGGGAGCTTTCCTAGAGAGATACTTTTCCTACATTATACAAGTTAGTTTACTATAAATCTACAATACTTATTATGTGAAATGTTAAAAGCGATAACAGTAACAATCCTATCGATAAGTTTCGGAACTCTTTGATCTTAGTAGTATATTAAGAAAATGACAATGTGTACTTAAAATTTAATCAAAATTTAAACTTTTTTTAAATAGTTTACACCATTATCTTCGAATTATTATATCATATCGAATTATTCGAAGATAATTAATTTACACTATTATATTAAATATTGACCTACGAGGGCTATGTGATAAATACCTGGCCTAGGCCAGAGATAGCACCGTTAGTATTTATAAGGTGAAATTTTTCGTAAATATAACCTTTCAGAACAATACTGTCAAACTGTTAAGTCGCTGCTTGATTTAGTTTATAAATGGTAGTGATTTATATAGAATAACATTTGTGATATTACAACAATGGAAAAAATTAAATATCGCCCAATAATAAAATACTTTTTTTTGAAAAAGAAAACAAATGATGGGATTAAAACGAAGCTGTTCGAAGTTTATGGGGACTCTGCATCTTTGTTATCAACAATAAGATATTGAGCAGCTGAATTTAAACGTAGTTGTACAAGCATTTTTGATGAAGCTCGACCAGGTCGTCCAAATAAGGTTACCACTTCAGAAATTATTGAAAAAAATTCACGATATCGTGATAAATGATTGGAGAGTGAAAGTTTGTGAGATTGCTGAGACTGTGGGCATCTCAGTAGAATGCAGAATCTTTTAGCCGGTTGCGTTGGTACGGACGGTAAGAGCAGCGGCTTGCCGCTGCTGTGCCGAAACCCCACTGAAGCGGTAGTTGGTTCGATACCAACGCTCGAATGGTTGTTTTTCTTTCTTTCTTCTGTCTGTTTACTTCCTAAATGTTTGTGATTGTTTCTAGGCAAGAGTGTAAAATCCGACTACGAATTACCCCTCAGTCACGCCAGTTAAAGGCTGGGTAAGGTCGGATGCCTTCTGAGAAGTGTTCTACGTTGGTCATTCGCCAGTCGGTAGGTTTCCTGATAGACTTATGGGTAGGCACATAACCAAGGGTTTATAGCCCGAGTGGGGTGCTGGCCTGGGTTTGTCGGAAGCTGATGACCGTGTTTCGGAAGTTAAGCTGTAGGTTCAGTCGCTAAATAGCCTAGTCGATGAAGCGCCTCTAACCTTACTTTACCTAAGTTTACCTTTTTTTTAGAATATTTTAACAACTCCTTTGTTACACACAAGATGAGTGCCGCGAGTGCTCTCAATAAACAATAAACACACACATGTGTGAACTTCAATTGAATGTTTAGCGATGTTAAAACGCAATCGGAATGATTTTTGGCGTCGGTTCATAACTGTTGACGAAACATGGATTCAACACAGCAGCGCAGAGACCAAAGAACAGTCACGAACACTCAACGGATACTTATTTTGAAGAGTTGGAGCAAACGAATTTTTTAGAGGCGAACAAAAAATAGAAAAACGTTGGACTAAGTATACCGAACTGAAAGGTGATAACGTTGAAAAATAAAATAAATTTTACACATAAAAATGTTTTTTCTTGTCAAGGCTGGGTACTTATCATACAACTTTCGTATATACGTTTATTCCTCCTGTCGCTATAATTTTTTTTGTACAATACGACCAAATCTCACTTGTTAATAGCCGAAATATTTCTGTTTTGTGTAATTACTGGGACAGTGTAATTATTGTAATTCAAGGAATTTTGATATATATATAGCAAAACTTTTGCCTATATTACCCATTTATATGAAGAGTGTTCCAATAAGAGTATGACAGAACATTGTGTCAATTCAGCATGGAAAGATACATGATTTCACAATTGACCTTTAGAACAATTGGAAGGCGACCCTTATTTTGAGAAAAAACTAATCTTTTCCGACGAAGAGCACTTCTGGCTTAATGTGGGTTTGTGAACAAACATAACTAAAGGGTTTGGGCCGATAAAAAAATCCTCCTCAAGTGATTCCGAAACTACCTCTGAAGGAGTGATAAAAGCTTATTTTTTGAAGGCGATGATAGAAATCGTGGTGGATATTATGATGGAAAAAAATGGTTAATGTTATAAGAATATCTTTGAAGTGAACTAGTCAATGTTGATATAACGAATGTTTTTTAACAAGAATGTCACACATTTTTGCAAGAAACGGTTCTTCGCGTTATTTCGCGAAAAGAGAATGTCCACAGGCCACTAAAATTATGCAATCTCACGCCCTTGGATTATTTTTGATACATCTTTGGTTTATAGAAATAAACCTCTAACAATTATTGACTTTCAATGAAACAATCAGGCCACCGTTGAAAATATACCACGCAATCTTATTGGATAACATTTTAGAATTGGCTAGGTGGTAGCAAATTGTAGAACATGATGTATTTCTCATTCCAGAGAGATATAATTATTTTCTTTGTAGTTATCAACGCTGGTTTTTTGGTTAAAAGTATTTAATTTGACTAGTCAACCATAGTCATCATTTTTTATTTCCTTGTGATAATATGGTATATAGTAAGAAATGCTTCTTTAAAATAAAAGCTTATTTTTAATCCCCTAAATCTCTGGAACCATCTTCTGCATGTTATTTGTTGTTTATCGACACTATCATCTTGATACATAATACATATTTATCAATTTCTAAATATTTTTTATTAAGTCTCTTTTTTTTTTCTTTATAAAATGAAAATTGTTTCCTCTTGTTTGAATTTGATAAGGTTCTAGATGGGAATATTATATCACCAGGCGGAATTACTTAATATTAATATCAGGGCGATTGACATGACAAAATCTGAAATGTATAGTACGTAATTAACACACGTAATTCTGCACACGTCAAACAAAGGCTTGATAAAATCAATCGCTTATAATATCTTATTATATTCGAAGTATATCCACTCCAATAAAAAAAAACGAATTAAAATTCATTTGACTCTTTTATGCTGTTGCCGCCCGTTTATAAAACGAACCTCTCAGTGAATATAAAATATGAATTTAAATAGGGTGAAGTCACCCCCTCGACTGGCCGCCGTTATAAAATCATAACTGGCATCATAAGTAGTTGGGCCAAACAAAAGATCGACAATGACTTTAACGCCCCAAGTTTTTAAAGATAGTATCCATGACAGTTAATTCGCGGACCCCCAGGAAACTGCGCGCTATTTCGTCGTGCTGGACCATTATCTCCTTATCCAATTTATCATAAATGACAACCCTCGAGGGTGTTGATAGTGCAAAGGGATGATTTTTTGTCGTAATTTTGGGGGTTTGCGTTCAATAATCACACTTTTCCAATATTTTTAACATTACTGTCAGGAAAAATAATAATTGTCAACAGAACAAGAATTGCATGATCTAACAACTTTTGGAAATGGTAATATCAGTATTGTTTAATTCTGTCATTTTGTTCATCAACTTTATTCTGGTTTTCCAATGAAATACATTTTATATATATATATATTTATTTATTTATATTATTATTCATTTTTAGTGTTTTTTATTTTTTTAAATGCAAGTTAAAATATTGAAATAGAAGAAATAATTGACAATTTGGGCGTCAAAAAACGCACTTGTTTATATTTAAGATTTCTTAATCATCTAATCAGGAAAAATAACAATTGTCAACAGAACAAGAATTGCATGATCTAACAACTTTTGGACATGGTAATATCAGTATTGTTTAATTCTGTCATTTCGTTCATAACTTTATTCTGGTTTTTCTAATGAAATACATTATATATATATATATATATATATATATATATATATATATATATATATATATATATATATATATTTATTTATTTATTTATTTATATTATTATTCATTTTTAGTTTTTCTTATTTTTTTACATGCAAGTTAAAATATTGAAATAGAAGAAATAATTGACAATTTGGGCGTCAAAAAACGCACTTATTTTATATTTAAGATTTCTTAATCATCTAGAAGTTTTATCGCAAATTATCATTTTAGTTCAGTAATTCATTAATTTAATTTGGTGGATTTCTATAGAAAAAAATTCTAAATTTGTGATTCATTATGGGAAACAATAAGTGTATTTATCAAAAATATAGACTATTAATTTATTCTTTACACGTAGGCTGTACATAGGAAGCTAAAAAGAAGTTTTTCACCAGACATCAAGTTGAAAGAAGACTCATTCAGGGAATTGTATTGAATTCCTGTAAGACTACATATACAATTGCTGAGGAAGTTAAAATGCATATAAGAGTTAGGAATGTACAAAGATTATTAAAAAGTCTGAAAGTATTAAATAAAACATTCAAAAGGAAACCAGTGTTAAATAATCGCCACAAATTAGATGTCATTAGATGTCAACTTGTCATCACCTGAACAGTGAAGGAAATCATCTTTTCTGTCGAAAAAAAAAATTGGATGGGCCTAATGACTCCTGCTTTTATTTTCATAGTCTCAAGAAGGAAGAACAAATTTTATCGAGACTATAAATGGGAAGAGGAAGTATAATTTTTTTGGGCGAGTATTGACTAACAGAAATAGTTGACTTAATGTTTCTTATCCATCGAGTTAACTCCCAAGAATATATAACATTTATTAGAACATTAAAGGTTATATTTTAATCAGCAGCGGTTCGTAGGCGAAAAAATAGGTGGGGCACGTATAAACAAATTTTGGAATAGGGGTAGGGAAATGCCTCGCAACTAAAAATTTTACATTTCTTAGTATCATACACACACTTTGCCGTGTATGAGTGTAACTGTCAGATATCAAATTTTCAAATAGGTACTCAAATAGGTGTTTCTTAGAAATGTTTTGATTCATTTGAGGGTAGAGAAACATCTTTCGATTTCCACAGGCGCCATAGGGATGGTACACAAAACAGTCAGCAATTCCACCGATTCACTAAATGTTGATGCAAAATTGTTTTGGATAAACATTTGTAACAGCGGAACAGCCCCACTATGTTTTATAAAATCGCCCCGTGCGTACATTACCGAGAGTTAATTTTTTAATTTTAAGTAATTTACGTTTGCAAACAGGTTACACACAGTTTTAATGTCTTCATTTAGAAAGACGGCTCGATATTCACCAAATTTTTCAGTTTCAAATAAATTTGCAACTGTTAGGTATACATCGAAACTAAAATGTTCATGAACCTGTATGGTTAAGATATCACAGATTTCCTTGCATAACCTGACATTCGGAGTGTTGTTCTCCTTGTTCTGCGATTCTGCATGATTATTGCACGTTATATTGCACGTGTGGCGATTATTTAACACTGGTTTCCTTTTGAATGTTTTATTTAATACTTTCAGACTCTTTAATAATCTTTGTACATTCCTAACTCTTATTTGCATTTTAACTTCCTCAGCAATTGTATATGTAGTCTTACAGGAATTCGATACAATTCCCTGAATGAGTCTTCTTTCAACTTGATGTCTGGTGAAAAACTTCTTTTTAGCTTCCTATGTACAGCCTACGTGTAAAGAATAAATTAATAGTCTATATTTTTGATAAATACACTTATTGTTTCCCATAATGAATCACAAATTTAGAATTTTTTTCTATAGAAATCCACCTAATTAAATTAATGAATTACTGAACTAAAATGATAATTTGCGATAAAACTTCTAGATGATTAAGAAATCTTAAATATAAAATAAGTGCGTTTTTTGACGCCCAAATTGTCAATTATTTCTTCTATTTCAATATTTTAACTTGCATGTAAAAAAATAAGAAAAACTAAAAATGAATAATAATATAAATAAATAAATAAATAAATAAATATATATATATATATATATATATATATATATATATATATATATATATATATATATATATATATATATATATATATATATATATATATATATATATATATATATATATATATATATATATATATATATATATATATATATATATATATATATATATATATATATATATATATATATATATATATATATATATATATGCAGTTTTTTGATTTCTTATCCTTTTGGTTTCTTGATCTCATATCTCATAATCTCACATCTCATATGGAACATACAATAACCAGCGTCTCCGTAATCCATAATCCTCCGGGCTCCTTCCCAGTCAACTAACTAGCACAATATATACATATATACATATATACATATATACATATATACATATATACATATATACATATATACATATATACATATATACATATATACATATATACATATATACATATATACATATATACATATATACATATATACATATATACATATATACATATATACATATATACATATATACATATATACATATATACATATATACATATATACATATATACATATATACATATATACATATATACATATATACATATATACATATATACATATATACATATATACATATATACATATATACATATATACATATATACATATATACATATATACATATATACATATATACATATATACATATATACATATATACATATATACATATATACATATATACATATACACATATATACATATATACATATATACATATATACATATATACATATATACATATATACATATATACATATATACATATATACATATATACATATATACATATATACATATAGACGAAGAAAAGTGTTGTTATAAAGTTCTGATGGGCGATTTAATGCCAGAATCGGAAAAGCAAAAACTGGTGAAAATGCAACTGGCCTATATGGAAATGGTGAGCGGGACAATAGAGGTGACAGGCTGACAGACAGGTGACAGACAGGTGACAGACAAAAGATCAACAGAAAATGGACATGGAAAAGTCCATCTGGACTCACAAGTGAAATTGTTTACATAATGTGTTTACAAGACCCGGAGGAGATGGAAATTACAGACCAATATGAAGAAATCGCCAACAATGTGCTTAAAACGGCGGCTTCAATAGCACTAGAAGATAAATGTTTCAAAGAGTCAAAAATTTCTAATGAGACCATTAATTTAATGAAAAAACCCCGGACAATGAAGAATGCAGACAGTCCTTTTGGCAGGGTCCAGTAAGTTGAGCTCCGCAAAACTATAAGAATACATATTCCAGAGGAAACACCGATTCAACATGCAGCTAGTGCAAAAAACTCTGGAAGAAAACAGGGGAATTAACAAAGCTAAGCAGAAGCTGAGAAAGAAAAGGACACAAATGTTTTCCTTAATGAGTGAGGATGGTACAATATGCAGAGAACGGATGAAAATATAAGAGGTTGTCCGAAGATTTTATTCAAAGTTTTATGAGGACCAGAATCAGGCAAGAACAGTAATACCTACTGAAGAACAAGTGCTGGATATTCTGGTGGAGGATGTGATAAAGGCTATAGACTCGATTAAAAATGGCAAGGCTCCAGGAAAGGATAGTATAACTGTAGAAATGTTAAAAGCCGGTGGTCGGACTTTACATAAAAAATTGGCAAAATTATAGTCAAAATGCCTCAGACAACAAGAAATACCCAGCTTATGGAAAAATGCAGAAGTGATTCTTTTACATAAGAAAGGAGCACGTGAAGATTTAAAGAACTACCGCCCAATAAGCCTCCTATCTGGGGTGTACAAAGTTTTCAGCAAGATAATATCCAAAACAATACTAAGAAAACTTAATGACGCACAACCAAGGGAGCAAGCAGGATTTAGAAGTGGATTCAGTACAATAGGTCACATCTAGGTTCTACAGCAGGTCATAGAAAGACACAACGAATACACTATGCCATTGTACTTGGTTTTTATCGATTATGAAAAAGCATTTGATTCAATCTCAAAGCGGGCCATAATGGATGCATTGTTTAATCAAGGTGTAGAAAAAACCTACTATGTAAACCTACTAGGATCGATATATGATGAAGCTACAGCGACAATCCACTTTGACGATCTTGAGGTTGGAATAAATGTAGAGCGGGGCTTATGGCAGGGTGACGCAATATCGCCTCTTCTTTTCTCAGCCTGCCTGGAATAAGTGTCCCGTAATCTGGACTGGAAACAAGTTGAAATAAGGATTAATGGCGCGTACTTAAATAATCTTAGGTTCGCAGATATACCAGGTGTCCCATTAAGGATGGATCGCGGCCGTATCTTGAAAACTATTTATCCCACAGCTTTGGAAAAAAAAATTGTACTAAAAAGGATCATGAGAAATTCACCAAAAATATTTTTAAGCCTCTAAAACGACCGCAAGAGGGCGTGACGAGCTAAACATTTTTAAAAATAATTTTTTTTGTGTATTTTCAAGTGTTAACCGAGTAAAAAAAATTCTCAGTTATAATTAGCAACCTGTCTCCTACAACTTTGTTTTATGATATTTTGTCGTAACTTCGCGAATAAAGAAGTGGGGGGAGTTTTACCTATTTAGATAAAAAGCCGTCTAATGTCCGTTTGCCTAAACCGATGTTCCTCAATTTGGATTCATTTAAAAGACAATTGCTGGGACAATCAGATAATCTGAGAGATAAATTATTTAGTTTATTAATGAAACCGCGAGGTGGCGTTACATTCAACAATAGTTTTTTGAAGTTCTGTTCAGTTTTTTCAAATGGAATGGTACAGCTTTTACTACATGACAAGAAAGGTAATTTAAAGAGGAATCATCCAGTGAAAACCCGAAAACGATATCTCTGACATGTCAAGAGATATTTCGATTTTTCTGAAAAAATCAGTTATTATTTCACTACTACCTGCATTAAGTTAAAAAAATATTAACCTAATGTTTGCCTTCCTTCACACTTTACCCAGGCTTAGGACTAGTCCAAATTGTTCGTGCCATATTAATTTGGAGAGTGTTTAAAGGACAACGGGCCAACAACGAAGATAATAATAATAACAACAGTCAAATAAAATTAACAGCACAACAGTCTAATAATTAACAGAATCTGAACTTTAACACCTTTCTAAATGTTCAAAATGCCTTCCATCCTTATAAATACAAAGATTTATTTTTCGACGAGTACTAAAAACGCCAGCTTCAATTTCCGCTCTTGAAATGCTGGTTATTGAATTTTGAATTCTTTCAATCATGTTTTCTCGTGTGGTAGGACGAGTTTGAAAAACAAGGTCTTTTAGTCTTCCCCACAAGTAAAAATCGAGGACTGTCAAATCCGGTGAGCACGAAAATAAACTACCCCGTCCTATCCAACGATTTGGAAACGAAGCATCCAAGAAGTTTCGAACCACCTGCGAGAAGTGGGCAGGGCATCCATCATGCTGAAACCACATTTGTCTTTTTGTTTCCAACGAAACATCTTCCATTAGTTCTGGCAGTCCATTTTGTAAAAAATTTAAATATGTTTCACTATTCAAATGTCCATTAAAAATAAAGGGACCAATAATTTTATCTCCCAAAACACCACACCATACGTTCACACTCCATCTATTTTGGTGGTTGATTTCTAACATCTAGTGTGGATTAGCAACTGCCCAGTAGTGCATATTATGTAAGTTAACGCCTCCATCACTGCTAAAAGTAGCTTCATCAGTCCATAGTATGCGTTTTAAGAATTGTTTATTTCCACTACACATATTTTTTAACCAGTGACAATAGTCTAACCGTCTGTCGAAATCGTTATACAAAAGGGAAAAAAATTAAGTTAAAATTAAGTTAAATTAAGTTAAAAAAAATTTTAACTTAATATTACAGTAAAAATTAAAACTAACTGATTTTTTTCAGAAAAATCGAAATATCTCTTGACATGTCAGAGATATCAATTTCGGGTTTTCACTGGACGATTCCTCTTTAAATTACCTTTCTTGCCATGTAGTAAAAGCTGTACCATTCCATTTGAAAAAACTGAACAAAACTTTAAAAAAACTATTCTTGAATGTAACGCCACCTCGCGGTTTCTTTTATAAACTAAATAATTTATCTCCCAGATTATCTGATTGTCCCAGCTATTGCCTTTTAAATGAATCCAAATTGAGGAAAATCGGTTTAGGTAAACGGACATTAAACGGCTTTTTAACGAAATAGGTAAAACTCTCCCCCACTTCTTTATTCGCGAAGTTACGACAAAATATCATGTAGGAGACAGTTTGCTAATAATAACTGAGAATTTTTCTTACTCGGTTAACACTTGAAAATACCCAAAAATAAGATTTTTAAAAATGTTTAGCTCATCACACCCTCTTGCAGTCGTTTTAGAAGCTTAAAAATATTTTTGGTGAATTTCTCATGATCATTTTTAGTACAATTTTTTTTCCCCAAAGCTGTGGGATAAATAGTTTTCAAGATACGGCCGCGATCCATTCTTAATGGGACACCTGGTATATATATATATATATATATATATATATATATATATATATATATATATATATATATATATATATATATATATATATCCAGGAATCCAGTATTCCCAGATTACGGAACACTTATTCCAGGCAGGCTGAGAAAAGAAGAGGCGATGTTGCGTCACCCTGCCATAAGCCCCGCTCTACATTTATTCCAACCTCAAGATCGTCAAAGTGGACTGTCGCTGTAGCTTCATCATATATCGATCCGTGTAGGTTTACATAGTAGGTTTTCTCTACACCTTGATTAAGCAATGCATTCATTATGGCCCGCTTTGAGATTGAATCAAATGCTTTTTCATAATCGATAAAAACCAAGTACAATGGCATAGTGTATTCGTTGTGTCTTTCTATGATCTGCTGTAGAACCTGGATGTGACCTATTGTACTGAATCCACTTCTAAATCCTGCTTGCTCCCTTGGTTGTGCATCATTAAGTTTTTTTAGTATTGTTTTGGATATTATCTTGCTGAAAACTTTGTACACCACAGATAGCAGGCTTATTGGGCGGTAGTTCTTTAAATCTTCACGTGCTCCTTTCTTATATAAAAGAATCACTTCTGCATTTTTTCATAAGCTGGGTATTTCTTGTTGTTTGAGACATTTTGACTATAATTTTGCTAATTTTTTATGTAAAGTCCGACAACCGGCTTTTAACATTTCTACAGTTATACTATCCTTTCCTGGAGCCTTGCCATTTTTCATCGAGTCTATAGCCTTTATCACATCTTCCTCCAGGATATCCGGCACTTGTTCTTCAGTAGGTATTACTGTACTTGCCTGATTCTGGTCCTCATATAACTTTGAATAAAATCTTCGGACAACCTCTAACATTTTCATCCATTCTCTGCATATTGTACCATCTTCACGCATTAAGGAAAACATTTGTGTCCTTTTCTTTCTCAGCTTAGCTTTGTTAATTCCCCTGTTTTCTTCCAGAGTTTTTTGTACTAGCTGCATGTTGAATCGGCGTTTCCTCTGGAATATGTTTTCTTATAGTTTTGTAGAGCTCAACGTACTCGACCCTGCCAAAAGGACTGTCTGCATTCTTCATTGTCCGGCGTTTTTTCATTAAATTAATGGTCTCATTAGAAATTTTTGACTCTTTGAAACATTTATCTTCTAGTGCTATTGAAGCCGCCGTTTTAAGCACATTGTTGGCGATTTCTTCATATTGGTCTGTAATTTCCATCTCCTCCGGGTCTTGTAACACAGCAAAGCAGTTCGACAAAGCAATTTCAAAATCTCTGCCCCTCTCCAGTAGCTTCCCAGAATCCACTTTGCCCCTTTTTTTATCTTATCATTCTTTCGCGCTCTTTTCTGCAGTTAATCCTAATCTTTGCTCGTACAATTTGCTCGTAATATGGTTAAGGATAGTACAATTGCAAAATATTGCTTTATTGTTTGACATGATGTAATCATAATAATTTCACTTGTGAGTCCAGATGGACTTTTCATTGTCCATTTTCTGTTGATCTTTTTCTTATAAAACGAATTAATAATATAGAGTTCTTGTCCTTGAGTAAAATCAACCAGCCTGTCACCTTTATTGTACCGCTCACCATTTCCATATGGGCCAGTTGCATTTTCACCAGTTTTTGCTTTTCCGATTCTGACATTAAAGTCGCCCATCAGGACTTTATAACAACACTTTTCTTTGTCTGTATATATATAGGTATATATGTATATATATATATATATATATATATATATATATATATATATATATATATATATATATATATATATATATATATATATATATATATATATATATATGTATATATGTATATATGTATATATGTATATATGCATATATGTATATATGTATATATGTATATATGTATATATGTATATATGTATATATGTATATATGTATATATGTATATATGTATATATGTATATATGTATATATGTATATATGTATATATGTATATATGTATATATGTATATATGTATATATGTATATATGTATATATGTATATATGTATATATGTATATATGTATATATGTCATCATCATCATCATCAGCCCGCATCGATCCACTGCAGGATGAAGGCCTCTTCAGCATGCTTCCAACCTTCACGGTCCTGGGCTTTCCTCTGCCACTCGGGTCCAATATACTTAACGATGTCATCAATCCATCGTGCTTTCGGTCTTCTTCGCGGACGTTTGCGATCAAGCGGTATCCACTCCAGGATTGCCTTGGTCCACCTATCGTCCCATCGTCTCGCTACATGGCCTGCCCATCTCCATTTCAACTGTTTTACTCTTCCAATGATGTCACAGACTTTTGTTTGTTCCCTGATCCATGCGCAGGACTTTCTGTCTCGTCTTGTAATGCCAAGCATACATCTTTCCATTCCCCTCTGTGCCACCCGAAGTTTTTGAATTGATTGCGATGTGAGTGTCCAGGTTTCACTTCCGTATGTCATAACGGGTAGAACGCACTGATCGAATACTTTTCTTTTCAGGCAAAGTGGGAGTCTGCTCTTAAACACTATGTTGAGCCTACCAAATGCCTGCCAGCCACATTTAACACGCCGTTCCACCTCCCGGGCGGTATTCCCCTCCATGGAAATCCTCTGCCCAAGATATATAAAGCTGTCAACAATCTCCAAATCCCTTCCTAGAACTGAAATTCTTCTGTCCTGAGCGAAGTTATTGAACATAACCTGACTCTTTTCAGGTTTATGTATATATGTATATATGTATGTATGTTATATGTATATATGTATATATGTATATATGTATATATTGTGCTAGTTAGTTGACTTGGAAGGAGCCCGGAGGATTATGGATTACGGAGACGCAGGTTATTGTATGTTCCATATGAGATGTGAGATTATGAGATATGAGATCAAGAAACCAAAAAGATAAGAAATCAAAAAACTGCATATATATATATATATATATATATATATATATATATATATATATATATATATATATATATATATATATATACATACATATATATATATATATATATATATATATATATATATATATATATATATATATATATACATATATATATATATATATATATATATATATATATATATATATATATATATATATATATATATATATATTCGAGGTACATAAAAATTTACCATAAAATTAATTTTTACTCATAATAAGTACTTAATTTGTTAATTTAATAATAATTAACTTAATTATTGAAGTATTTTTGAGAACTGAAAATATTTCTCAAACTGTTTTTCAGGCAAAAGAAACTTAATATTTTTAATTTTATAATGGATTTTAAGTTCAAAATGTTAGGCATGGTGACTGAGGGTGTAGTTTTGTGGGAAAGAGGAAAGTTAACAAGAGCAAAATATAAATAAACAACATTTTAATATTTTGTTGTTTTTTCACCACTTTTTCCATCTTCCACATTTGAAAATTGCCTTAATTCACTATAAACTCGTCATGCAAGTATCACCCTGACATATTTAATGATATTCAGATAGCCCAATCTTGGAAATATTTTAAATATATTTTTTTTAAATGAATGGGGACATTATCTTGTTGAAAGACTAGCTCAGCTTAATATCTTAAAATCAGTGGCGGTTAGTACATACCTAAAAAATTAAAAAATTAATTGGAAAAAATATTTCAGATTTTCTATTAATATATTCTGTGTTCCGTTTATGATCACTCTTCTTGCAACTTCTATAGTCTAGTCTATCATCCATAATGTCATTCACAGCCACGAAATAGGTTGTGGGTTGCCGAAGCGCACCCATTAAAGAACACGTGCTTTGGGCGCAGACACGTTTGTGCCGCTACTGTTTTCTTTATTATCGTGTGCGAAAAACAGACAGCAATGTATCGTTGTATATATATCTATATATATATATATATATATATATATATATATATATATATATATATATATATATATATATATATAATCATTATCAAACGATGTTTTTGGCTAAAAAATCTAATAAATACTATTAGTAAATGCAGTAAAAGTTTTGGAAGCTCTAGATTTAAGACACTTGAATACGAAAACAAAATAGATATTTAATGGATCTTCAAAAATCGAAACTATCGAAATTAGATTTTCCAGAAAAATAAAGGGACAAACGAAAAAGGATAAAATGAGGAATACCACTTCTAAGGAAAAAAATCAGAATAAAACAAATTCAGGGCGCAATAGAACGGCAACTGAAATGGTTCAGACACTTAATGAGGTTCTTAATCTAAAGTCTTAGTTCTAATCTGATTTTGAATGTTTGTAATTTGTTTTTATTTTATTTGGGATTCATAGGTTCGAGTGTATTATAACGTTTTTTATTTTCATATTTCATTTTTTGTAATTCTAAAATGTACATTAAAAGTTTTATTAAAAAAGAAATACAAGAGCTTAAAGGCTACAATGCTTCATTCTTTTTGTTTATTTATTAAACTTACCCATAATTAATGTTATTTTTTGATAGTACATAAAATTGTATTTTACTTAAGATGTTATAGTTTTAATCTATTATATGATCTCCATCGTTATTGTCAATCTTTCTGACAAACTTTGTAATCCGTTTTTGTAAAATGACGGTGATTTTGAAGTACAATACTCTTCTACTGTTTGATACCTGTCGCAGTAGGAAATTTTCTTTTACTAATAAAATATTCAATCAATCCGAAAAGTTGGTAATCTGATGGTGCAGCATCAGCAGAATGTGGTGGGTGAGGAAGTACTTCCCAGCCTAACTCTCTGATTAGTTCTTGGATCTGATTAACCAGTAACGTTCTGATTAATCACTTTTTAATCAAAACCATGTTTAGTATATCAAGTTGAGCAATATAATATTCAGCACTTACGGTTTCATTAGAATTCAAAACTTGATAGTAATGGGAACATAATGCAAAACTTGGGAATAATTTAAAATACCTTAAAAATAACACTTTTTAATGCGAAGACCTGGTTTTGGAACAAACAACAAGTTAACAAGTTATTGAAGAAAAAAAAGTACTGTCTCTAACGTGGACAACATTGTATTGTATTTGGATAAACGTTAAATTTTGATTTTAACTGAAAGTTGATATGGCACCCACATTTCTTCTCTTTGTCTTTTGCTTAGTTGTTTTAAAGACTGTTGGCTAATTCCTGAATAGTTTGTTGGGGATCAGCTTCAATTTCAGATAGTCATTAAATTCAATTACCATCGAATGATTAGCATCGAAAATATTGAGACCAACTTTCTTAATTTTTTTAAACCAACACTGATCTTCTGATATCAAAACCAGCATGACTAGTTGCATTTGCGGTATTAGTGGCATTGTTACGTTTTCGAAACATATTAAACATCAAATGTCTAAAACGAAACTTATTCACACTTTGCTCTTCCATTCTTATAGAGCCCACCTAATTTTTATCAAAATGTTTTATCAATAAGCACACTAAATAACAATATATTTAACTAGAATATAAGTATGAACATATGTTATATTACTTTTGGATTCTTTTTGTCAAAATTTCCCCTTTATTGTTAATGGTTGACGCGTTTCGCTAGCACAGTAGGTTCGAAATTAGCTACAAAGCTAGAAATAGATATATTCGAAGTTGAAATGCCTGTATAAATTAAATAAAGACGATTTGTTCAGGTCTATTAAGTCATTTAAAAGAGTTTTATCATCTTTGAGCCAGTTTAGTTCTAAACTCTCTAGATGGTTTAATTTTTTGCATTTGTTTTTTATATGTAGTATTTTGTAACCACTGGCAGGCATAATTGAAATTATCTTTCAGATTGAGAAAACTTCTTTCATGTTCTTTAATTCCTTTCATCAAAGTTCTGCCTGCTTGCCATTTATACGTTTTCGAACATGATCCACAATATAATTGATATACCCTAGTCTTATATTTTTATTTGATTTTGGTTTGGAATTTTCATGAATTTTCCTAAACTGTTATTTGTTTTAAAGACTACTTTTCTACCGTCTTAATGAGAATTTTTCAATATTCAATTTTTTCGAAGATTTACCAAAATATGTTATTGATTCGAATTAATAGTATTTTTCATTCTCCTGTGGATATATTTTAGAGACGGCAATTTATAGTTTCTTTTTGTTTAAAATATTTAAAATGTCTATTATTCTCTCCGAATAACATTTTTTTAGCGCACTCTGATGATGTCAAATTCTTCATCTAAATGATTTTAAATGATTCTAAATGATTCTTTATTCATCCTAAATGATTTTAAATATTTAAATGTTTATCTTTAAATATTCATTCAAACAGGGTAGATTTATTCTTAATATAACGTAAGATTTATTCTAAATTTATTTTATCTGCTTCTGTATTTCAAATTTAAATTTCCGTTGTGGAGTTTCCACCAACTTATTATTTGCCAAATCTCCGTTCTCTCGGCGTAAGTTTGCTTTGTAAAGAAAGTTGAGATTTAAAATTTTTGGTTTGTTCTCGGTAAAATAATTAGTCCTGAAACGTTGAACGTGACCTCAAAGGTTAGAACCACAAAGGAAAAAGCGAAATTATGAAATTATTATGGCCTGAAGGTCTTCGTAGACGACTAATTTAATACCTGTAATGTATGTGAAATAATTTCATTTCTCTTTTGGTCTGTTTTTTCATCCATTCATGCCATACTTATAGAAACAAGAAAAATAAGTTACATCAAGAAATTACTTTTGCCATATTTTGGTATATATTATAAAAGTAGATAAAAGTGGAAATAAATCTTAGTATATATAACTTTTCAAAATAATCCTGACAAAGCAAATCATTCAACGTTTTTATATTCAGCAGTAATCCTTTTCCGCTAAAATAAAAATCAACTATAAGAAATATTTTTATATGATTTATAAAAATATTTCTTATATTTATTCAAAATTAGCTTCTACTGGAGAAATAATATTTATAACAATTATTAAGCATTTAAAAAGTCAGATTAAATCATGTCCTGATGAAACGTACGTCGAGAAGTTAAAAAAAAGTGATTTGGTGTTTAGTGGTAAATCTCTTTAAGTTTAGTATTTCCCAATGACATTTTGGCGATTAAGAATATCTTTCTTGAAATGGCGCCCTAGTAGCTATTAATTTGAGACCCAATTGCTTACATTTTTTTTTACATGCGTTTTCCATCTTAGATTGGTATCCTTTGCTTCGTTGGCATGTATAATTCTTTTCTAGTTGACCGTCACTTGTATTTAGTTATATTTCCTGTTGGTGGAATTGACAAGGATCTTGACCCGAATGCTTGGGACACATCGAGGAATATGGTTGAACAGATATTTTTCCCTTCTAATGCTCTCTCGATTACATCAGTGATCCGATGTACTTGATATATTGTCGAGTGCTTATTATGGAATCCAAACTGATGCGTTGGAATAAGATGTTTCTCCTCAATGATGAGTTTGAGGCGTTGTAGGAGCAGCTTTTCAAACAACTTGGAGATAATCGGCAACAAGGATATTGGGCGGTATAATGTTTTATCTTCAGGTGGTTTGACAGGTTTCAGGATCATTATAACTTCAGCAATCTTCCATTGTACTGACACGTCTCTGATCCGTAATATAGCGCTGAAAAGGTGAGTCAGCTTCATGCAGGCTTTATGTGGTAACTCCCTGAGCATTTACAATGTTATTAGGTCATAACCTGGGGCTTTCTTTGGATTGAGATATTTGCCAATGGTTGTGACAATCTCTGTTGTGGTGATTGGCTTAATTGTCATGGCATCTTTATTGCTAATATGCGGGATTTCTTCCAGGCCAGTCGGTGGATGAGGCTGGAAAGTATGAGGCTGGAAACAGCTGCCACAAAAACGTTATGCATTTACCGGATATTTTCATCTGGATTTCGTACAGCAAGAAGTCGAAGTTGCTGTTAGTGATATCTTTGAATACTTCTAGGATGATTAGAACTTCTGTCTCGTGTACGAGGTGTGTAAATAAAGTAATGACCTGTAATGACATATTATTGACTTTTTAAGAGATTTACTTAATATGTCATTCTCGAGTTCCTCCATAAACATATAACTCATTGGAGGGGAAAGAGAAGAACCCATTGTCATTCCGAAATTTTTTTGATAATAATTATTTTCTAATTAAAAATATATGGTTTTTAAGCATAGAGTTAATAATTCCAAAATTGTATTTATGTTTAGTTTAGTGCGGTTTTTTAATGTTGTGTCTTGGCACTCGGCTGCTGCTGTCTCATTGGACGCAGTCCAGAAAAATCTAACACTGCATGTATGCGCCAGCCGACGGGAGGTCGGCGACAACATGGGTTGTTTGCTGTGGATAGGGTCTCCCTATTCTTGATGGTATGGTATAAGTCGGCGCCCTGATTAGTCTGAACCTCGAGAGACGAAACATATGTCATCCAGTTGAAGGGATGGGTGGGGCTCCTTCCCGGTCAAGCAAACATGAAAAGTGTTAGTATGGGCGGAGGCGTGGGTTGTTGTGTGTTCCACATGAGATTGTGGAGCCCAAAGGTTGGGTGTCTGATAACACTCATCTGCTGCTGTCTCATTGGATGCAGTCCAGGAAAATCTAACACTGCATATATACACCAACCGACGGGAACAATATGGGTTGTTTGCTGTGGATAGGGTCTTTCTATTCTTGGTAGATGGTATGGTATGTGTTGGCGCCCTGATGAGTCTGAGCCTCGAGGGACGAAGCATGTGTCATTCGGTTGAAGGGATGGGTGGGGCTCCTTCCCGGTCAAGCAGCCATTAGGAGTGTTTATATATATATATATATATATATATATATATATATATATATATATATATATATATATATATATATATATATATATATGCTAAAAGAACGCAGTGAAATTGATGTAATTTACATAAAAAAATTCTATTATTACAGCTCAATGTGAATTCAGGCAAAAATATTCTAAACGCCCGACGCGTCATAAAACAACAATTTATTGTTTATTCATCTGCCGATAGGCCGCGCATTGGAGTTCCAAGACCACTGTGAAGCTCTGAAAAATATTACACGCGTGCAGCATAGTGTAGTGGGTCTTCACAAACATCGATTCGACGATGTGTTGCACAGTTGGGTATTGTTTTCCTCTAATATTTAAATTGTTCAAGACCTGTTACCAACAAACAATAATAAGTGGTGAGAATACTGTAATACCATCATAAACTACCTCCATCAAATTGATAATTTTTTTGCAAAATTGATTTGACGGAAATAATTTTTACGGCGATTTTTTAGGGAAAGGTTTACATAAATATATTCCAAACCATACAGCAATTCCAGGAATACCTCAGAAACAATACAACAATTCAATCCGTGCTGAAACCTGTGCAATAACAGTAGATATGTTGACGAAAGTTATATAAAATATGTTAAATAGGGCACAAAGTTACATTGCTGTTAATGTCTCATTGAGATAATTTGGAAAATTAATTAACACAAAATATAAACACGAAATAAACATATGATAGAAAAAAGTCTGTTTTGTTTCTTTAAAAACGTATAAATAATTAAAATGGCAGCGCGATACTTGCCTCATCTTTATTAAGATTAATATTTTTGACTTATACTATAATCTGGAATTAACTATTCTATATTATTATACCTTACTATTATCGATAACAACATGCGAAAAGGGCTCGCAAAATGTTATTTATCCGAATTGAAAAATAGACGTTCTGAAGCCGGAAGTTTGTCACAAAGAGCACGTGACAACGATGAGACCGGAAATCATCCCACTGATATGTATCGCTCAGTGAATGAAAACTCTACACGTGCCTCTCTCGAGCCTTGAAATCATATATGGGTAAAATGTATTATTTCATATGTCCAAATAAAAAGAGATCAGCAGCTTTGTCCTTGTATAACTCGTATATTTTTTTACCCTAAGATGATATTAAATACAAAACTCTTAATATTATAATATATAAGTATTAGATTCCTAGTACTACATAGGCTGATTATTTTACAGTTTTCTTTTATATAATATAAAGTGTTTCTTATATAAAACATTTCTGAGGAGTAAAGTTTCATCCTTTATTTATAAGCAGAGAAAAAATGTAAAAATGTTTGTACCCTAGTACTTCAGCAGTTGTAACCGAGTGCCAACAAGTCGTTGAGCTTGAGTTTCCCTTAAAGTTTGTGGTACCCATAATATTGTCTATCAACCTTGCTAAGAGCATCATACCACTGAAGTTGTAACACGATATTTTGCGAATATATCAATAGACGGATTAGTGTAGAATGTTTATATCAATAGACAATATTCTAGTGCTGATGGACATGAAAACATTATCAATCGAATTGTGAAAAAGTTCAAGAAACTAGTTTGGTGGAAGATAAATGAAGAGCAATATATAGTCATAGTGGTGGTTCAGAAGAGCATATTGATTTGGTACATGAAAGTGTTCTTGAAGACCCAGAAATTTCTATTAGTCGACATTCACAACAATTTGGACTCAGTGAATCCACAACATGGCGTATTTTATGAAAGGATTTATCTCTGAGGGTATATAAGGTTCAAATAATATAGAAACTAAACCCATTGGATCATTCAAAACGTCGTGCATTTCTGATGATTTTTCTCAAAAATCATCTTTTTAGATGAAGCACATTTTGAAATTTGAATTCAACTGTTTTAAACAAAACCTTAACCTCAAAAATGTGCCTTCTCCTTTTCTACGTCTAACTCATCCACGACCATCGTGTATCTACAAGCAAAAAAGAGTTTGAAGCTGTATTAACCTTCCATTACACGCGCGGCGTCAAGCGGACGGCAGTCATATTATACTACTGTACTTGGGTACCTTCCTTCTGAATTTAACGCACTACCATCAGGAACCAACTTAATTTGAATTATTACGACCTCATTATCATCACATCTTGAGTTTATGAGGGATGCCATTACAGTACTTTATATTAATGCTTTACGTTATGGTAATAAACAAAATTGCCGCATTTGGGGTGAGGAAAATCCACGATTGATTCATGAGAAACCTTTATATCCTAAACGAGTCACTGTTTGGTGTGCATTATGGTCAGGAGTTGTAATTGGGCCGTATTTCTTTCAGAATGCTACTGGTGGAACTGTAACTGTGAATGGTGTTCGATATCGTGAGATGACAACTGGATTTTTGTGGGCTGAATTGATTAATATTGATGTGGTGGATATGTGGTTCTAACAAGATGGTGTTATGCCTCACTCTACTAATTAAACAATTGATTTATTCAGAGAAAAATTTCCTGCACGAGTTATTACAAGAAATGGTGATGTCAATTGGCCACCAAGATCATGTGATTTAACACCGGTGGACTATTTTCTTTGGGGTTATGTAAAAAGCCAGGTGTATACGAACAATCCACAATCGATTCCTGAACTAAAGGATGAAATTGTTCGAGTCATTGCTGAGATAGAGCAATAACCTTGGTTTTATCACAGTAATGACTCGAATAATTTCTGCTGAATAAGCTGTAAGAGATAGTTATTTAGCAGATAATGTCTTTCGTATTTAAATGTTATACACTATGCTTCAATTATCAATAAATAGCTTTTTGAAATCAAAACAAATTCTTTATTTTGTTCAATAATTAAAAAATGGCTCAATTTGAAAGACCCTTTAATGAAATCGAAAGATGAAAGAATTTTATGTAAAAATGTAGACTTAATATTGTAGCAGAATTTGGAATTTTTTTAAATCCAATAATCATTTGCTAAATGTTTAAAATTTAGTAACATATTAAATAAAAAGATCTTATAAAAAGATAAAAATCATTACAATGGCATTACAACATGCAATTTTTCAATAGTATCGTCAACAGAAAAATCAGCAACGAGGCAAATAGTATTTTAACCACCCCTAGCAAGAGACAGGGGTTATTCTGGAGGGTCTGTCAGGAGATCGAGGCAGTTCCGGATTATACTTTAATTGATTTGGGCATGCAGTCTGAGATCGCTCGCGCGTAAAGCTTTGTCATTGTGCCAGATAGCCCCAATCATTATCTCTTCCAATTCATTCTTTAATTGTGTGGCTTTTATCTGAAACATGGCCAATTATTTATACAATAAACGGTTTTTTTTTGTTATATCAATAATATATCATATAATATAATGGATATTAATTGATACGGACAAAATTTTATGTTTTTAAGCTCATTTTGTAAATACATTTTGGACTATTGAATACTTTATTCGATTGATTAACTGTTAGTGAAACATATCTACTTTAAGTGTATCCCCAAGTTTTTTTATCTTCTATTATCATATTATTATTAGGGATAAATGTAAAAAAAGACATTTTACTTTCAGTCTATTATTTTGACTCTTCCTTCGTCTCAGGCGTGAAGTAATGGATCCATATATCATCCATGGTTATGAATTGACGCAAAAACTCAGCTTTATTCCTGTGAAATACTCGATTAAAATATACTCACGACACTGTTTTTGTTCCATTGTAACTAATCGCGGCACCCATCTTGTGCTCAACTTTTACGTGTCCAAATCTTCAGTCAACATGCATATACAGTGCGATATACAGCACTTTTTGAAATGCCTACCATGTCTGCTAGCTCGCGCACTTTTAGTCGACGGTCATCCAATACCATTTTGTGGATTTTCTTCACCATTTCTGACGTGGTTACCTCATTTGGTCGACCAGTGTGATGTTCGTCTTGGCAAATTCTCTAAAAGTTTTAGACTCTGCCGCCCAATTTTTTACTGTTGTAAATGAAGTCTCCCCCAAAGTAGAATTTAGCTCCTTTTTGATATCGTTCTAATCATCAGTTGGACTGAGATCTTTCAAATAAAAATATTGTATCATATAACGATGGCCAATTTTTTAGATAGCTGTTTTTGCATAGTTACATAGACGCATTCTCAAAAGGCCAACACTGATGAATGATTATGTAAGTCAAATTCAACTCTTCCTCAATCATTTTCACTCACCCAATTTTATCAATAACGCTTCCCCATGGCGACCGCTGACACAGCACTGTTGTTTTCTAAGATTGCTAAACGCGGCAACAACGAACAATGACAAAACTACGACCACGACTGTTATTTTCTATCGGTTATTAAATGCGCTACCTGTTATTTGTCTGCGGAGCGGAGACCTGGCAACAGCGACTACGAAACTCCATATAATAATATTAACAGTGTACCTGTTATTTCTTCACATCGACCACAGTTGTTAAACGTTAATGTGAAATAACAGTTATAAAATAATAAATCGTTAAGTAACATCCCAACTCTAGTTGTAGCCGTTACGTCAAATAGCGGTGCCGCCATTTGGGTGATGGGCGTCACAACGGTGACAAACAGTCCTGGAACGTTTTTTCCCTTATAGCGGTGACCGTTTAAAAATAAAAAATGAGTGCACAATGAGTGTTGATATAACGTAAACTAACAAAGACTATAGAAAAGACCACTTAAAATTAAAAAAAAAAATGTACCCTCCTTAGTGCCATTTCTAAATATCTCAATTTCCTCGAAACGATAGTTTTCGTCTTCCGATGACTAAATAACATCCAGATATAGTAATAATGCTATGACCATATCGTCCATTGTCCACCGCAATATGCTCACTGTCCGTTGACCATCTTTTCTTAAGTTGACACCTCTTATCATCGTTCTTATTGCCACTTTAGGCTTCTTAAGAGAATGATGCCGTTATCTAGCGGTTATCATGTAGCGGTCGATGATGCCACTAACACGTTGTTCATGCAAACCAGATGGAGTTGGTTTTCTAGAGAGCATTGGTTGTAAGCGTAACGTTAAATAGCGTTGCCGTCATTTACATGGCGGCAGTCGTAGCGGAAACAAATGTATTTTCTCGTGCAGCGGTGACTTTTTTAAAATAAAAAATGAGTGCAAACGTGATTTGGGTCAGCGAAGATAACGAAATATTGATTTATTTTGTATGAAACAATGAGGCTTTATATAACGTGAAGAGTAAAGATCCATCCTCATGTAGCATCCGCTGAAGCATGGTTTCTAAATATCTCACCCTTTTCCAAATGATAGTTTTCGTCTGCTGATGACTCCTCATCTTCCAAATATACTAATAATGCTATGTCTGAATCGTGCATTTTCTGCCTCAATACGCTCACTGTCCGTTGATCGTCTTTTTTTTAAGTTGATAACCATCTCTGTTTGCCGTTTTTACGGGTCTTTTCTTACGTCCGCCGCATGTTGATTTATAAAGGGTCTTTCAAATTAGCGGTTTTTTTTATTCTTGAGTAAAACATAGAATTTGCGTTGATTTCGAAAAACTTTTTATTGATAATTGAAGTATATTGTATGATATTTAAATATGAAAGACAATATCTGCCAAATGACTACCTGTTGCAGCCCCACAGACGTCCACTCTTTTCTCAAAATTTTGGATGACATTTTGGCATAATTGTGACTTTATCTCACCAATGACTCGAATAAATGCATCCTTTAGTTCACGAATCGATTGCGGATTGTTCTTATAGACCTGGCTTTTCACGTAACCCCAAAGAATATAGTCCAACTGTGTCAAATCACATGATCTTGGTGGCCAATTAACATCACCGTTTCTTGTAATAACTCGCCCAGAAAATGTTCTCTTAGTAAATTAATTGTTTCATTAGCAGAGTGAGGTGTAGCGCCACCTTGTTGGAACAAAAAAATCCAGTTATCTGACGATATCGAACACTGTTCACAGCTTCACTAGAAGCATTTTGAAAGAAATATGGCCCAATTACACCTCCTTATCATAATCCACACAAAAAATCACATAACACATAAATCAATCGTGGATTTTCCTCACCCCAAATGTGGCAATTTTGTTTATTAACATAGCCACTAATTTCAAAATGTGCTTCATCTGAAAAGATGATTTTTGAGAAAAATCATCTGTTTGTTCTTTGATCCAATTGAGAAAATTCGCGACGTCTTGAGTTATCCAGTGGCTTTGGTTCATGTGTTATTTGAAGCCTTCAGAGCAACATCCTTTCGTAAAATACGTCAATTGTGGATTCACTGAGTCCAAATTGTTATGAACGTTAACTAATGGAATTTTTTGGTTCTTCAGCAACACTTTTACGTACCAAATCAATATGCTCCTGTGAACGACCACTACGATAATATATTATCTGTTATTTCATTGAAATTTTGTCGTTTATAGTTCCTTGAACTTTTTGAACAATTTGATTGGGAGTGGGGATTGGTCGTCCATCTAAAAGGACGATTGTGTAAACTGTAAATATCACGGATTCTTCTAAAAACATTTTTTACTAAACGTCCAAAGCAATTTTAATGCATAGTTGTCTTGTGTACGACTTCATTTTTATAAATGTCATACATTACACTTCTTAAATGAAACTAGACTTAGGCCATCGCCATCTGTGTTTATTTCAAGAAATAAAAAAACCGCTCAATTTGAAAGACCTATAGTTCGAATAAAATAGTAATGTACACCGTGTTTGTGTGTTACACCGAAATTTTCTTTCGCGTTCTTTCCGAAAAGACGTTCGGAAAGACTCGGAGTCTCGGGCAAATAAAACAATTTATCGATCTTAGTCATTGTTCTATAGGTTTAACTTACATCTTTGATGGTATTTGTTGGTTTACTAGCGATTTGAAAATATACTTGTTTTTAATTGTTATTTAGGCTTTCGATGCTGTTTTTGACGTTATACTCATAACATAAGATACATACTTACCTTACATACGATATAGAGGCTCAGAGGTCAGTTCAGAATGAAATATTGAAATTAGATTATGGTTCCTTGTGTTACATTTGTATATTTATAATAATAATATCTATATTAATATTATATTAATAATATTAATAATATAATAATATTTATATTATTTTATTTATCTATGGAAAATAAATTCACCTGCCAAATTTATAAGAAGGAATATTCATAACCGAGGGTAGTAACGTAACCGAGGGTAGTAACAATGAGAAAGTCCTACAGGATCGTCTATTTTGCAGGATACAAATAATAATATTCAAGAAAACGTGAATAGACAAGAACAAAATTCGACTACCAATTTGGAAGGTAATCGTATATGAAAAGTCTTATACTTATAAAAGTTTTACGGAATAATCTAATTTGTAGATGGTCGAAGAGTACAGAAATTTGTGTGATCAGTTCGATGAACATCAAAGAGATAAAAAAGAGACAGATAAAATTGCCACTAAACAACACAAATATCATCCGTATGACAAAACGTTCAACAATGTCAAACTTTATGATGTATATGTCAGATGGCGCCTAGCAACACTACTGTTGCCAATTCCGGATACTTAAATAGCAACCCTCGTATACTACTGATCCACCAGTAACATCAGCCATATCTATGTGTACATTAACAGATCACACCGCTATTTTAATATCCGACAAAGACCCATTCGTTACAGGAATGGTTTAGACATTGGCAAATTAAAGTAAGACAAATCGACTTATTTCACATTACATGTACATGCGAAACTTGCTTCACTGTTAAATTATATAAAAAAGATCTCCCGTTGAGCAATGTTGCAAATACCAATGTTTACATATCAACAGAAAACTTACATGGCAGACTCACATAATGACAAAATGAAAACAAAATGGTTTAGAATTAGCATAACTTCATAACTTTATTTGATAATGGTAGAAAACCGAATTTCTTTCTTGAGAACACACTGCTTTTTTATAAAGTAATACTAAGGCCCAGATGGACGTATGAAATTTAACTCTGAAAAGTGATTCTAACATTAACTTCATGCAGATGTTCCAGTCCAAAGTTGTTCGTTCTATTGTCGCTGCATATGGAAACGTTGAAATCAGAAATAAAGAACTTTAATGTGAAATTCAAAGAATGTTTAAAGCACCATAAAAATTAACTTAATTGGTTTACTTAGCACCCACGATTTGAAAAGATTAAAAAGTGCGATCCATTGGCTTTGCCAAATTTATTTTAAATTATAATTTACATAATTACATGGAGTATTTGACGATTGATCGATTTATATTTCTTTCAAAATATGTTCAAAGCAAAACCCATAATGATGTAGAGATAATAAGCCCACGAGATGATAATATTAGTTCCTTGTTTAGTAAGATTTCACCTTCCACCAGTCGGCATTAGCAAATTGGTCCGGCATTGAATCTGAACAGTTTTCATCTACCTCGTCATTTCGACGACACTAATAAACCACGTCCCATTCGAACGTTGTAAAGGATAATGCAGGAGTCAAGTAGTCGCAGGTTAATTGAAACTCATCTCCATTCAGGAACGACTGGAGCCGGCGGGAGCGCTCGTTCTCCTGAGCGGTGCACAAAGATAAAGCGGGATTGGCAATCAGGTGAATTAGCGTAGAGGTGGATTAGCAAAGAGAGCATCGCTGAATGCAGCCAAGATCCACCGCAATTCAACGCTAGCGATCCGTGACCAATTCGGTCTCTATTCGGCATGTTTCGTAATTGGCTACGAACGAGGTAGGACATAGGATTTTGTGAGTTTGCTCTATTAATTGCTGACGACAGAGTGGTGAACAGAACGTCTTGAAATATAATTTTTATTTTGTATATTTATTCTTTTATATTTCAATTTGCAACAAATTAAAAAAGCTAATGCTTGTTTTTTTCAAACAATTTCGAATAATCCAAAATTTTTATAATTATATCTGAATAAAGTTGATTAATTTAGATATCTATTGGATAGAAAGTAGTACATTCTATATAAACTACAGATGCAGTCGTGTATTCAGATATAGGTATGAATAAATACGTTCTAAACATACGTTCATGTATGTTAATTAAATTAAAAGGTGTTGTAGGGATTGTACAATCCCATTCCAATCCCAGAAAAATGTATTTGATCACTTTGAACTTTGGACTTTGCATTGCAACCAAAATTATCGTTTTGATTGCACCGTTTTAGTTTAATTTAGTTTTATTTTAAGCCAGCAGCTTATAGGACTAGGGCACCGAACAATGTTTAATTTATTATGTCAATTTTGTTATATTTTTATTGCTGTTTTTAAATTGTTAAATTATCCTATCATTGAGTATATTGCATAAAATGGCACAACTTATTTATTTGTATTGTGGGCACAAGTATGTTTTAAGAAAAGTTACTCCACTCATAACACCGAACACTACTTGGATGGCTGAATTTAAACGCGATCTTTCAAATAATTGAAAGGCTAAATGGCATGTTTAGTGCATGTCCTGAATTTAGATGAAAAGGTTATGAAAATGGCGTGAGATATTTATCTCCTGGAGTAAGATAGTTGTTGACAGAGTCTCATGGCATCTCCTAATTTTAACTAAACAATTATGTATAAAAAAGAAAAAAAAAAAAAATGAATTAAAGTACAAAAGACCAAAGAACGAAGTAGCTATAGGAGCCATAGAAGAACATTTTTTGCAGACTTCTCGGATACTAATTTAAAGGAAGATTATTATTAGACAAGCCGAAAAATATACACTGTAAATCGGAAAAATAACAGAACTTTTTAAATAAAAAAAAACTATTAGATATTTTTTCCAAAATTATTATTTTTTATTCAAAATACATCCCTTCCGCATGAATACACCGCTGGGCACGTTCAACCAATGCTGGCATAGATTTTTTTATGTAATTTTTCGGAATCGTCTCAATGGCACTCGTTACGGCTTGTTGAACTTGTGTAACACTGTCATAAAACGTTTTTTTATGGCCAGTTTGAGGTTTGGAAACTGAAAATAGTCATACGGAGATAAATCAGGGGAATACAGACGATGTTGAAGCAGACAGACTTCAACATCGTCCTGTAGGCTACAACATCTGGGCCTACAGGTCCAACGACGGTCCTGTAGGCACAGATTTTCGGTTTGTTTAAATCATTTGTCAACATCTCGTGAATCATGTCTGCATCGTATTCAATTCCTCCGCTATCATCTCACAGTCAAATTCACATCGTAGACAATCATTTCATGCACTTTTTCCCCCAACTCATCGCGATTTTTGTTTTTTGATCGGCCTGATACTCTCACTTTAAGCACTACAACTTGACAATCCGTTAATTGATTTGATGGCGGTCTCGTTTTATAGAGCAGATATGCAACTTTGAGGTTATATATTGTTTCAATAGTTGGCGCTAATAATTTTCTTTAAATTTAAAAAGATTCGTTGTTTTTCCGATAGACTGTGTAGTATATTAAACTTCTGAGACTATAATAACTGGTTTATTACATTGAAGCTTTGTCTTTTCTAGTTTGAAATTTATATGTATGATGTTATACGTTACAAAAGCGTAGAAGGTTTTTATTGAAATGCTCAACCTTGTCGCGTTTTTTATTATTAAGGAACTGGAATAACTCGTAGATATTACATGTGGATGCGGATGTGGACTTGTGGATTGTCAGTACTTCAGTGGAACTAGTACTAATGGGACATATATGTTCCAACCACTCAACATCACCACGCTTTTTTGTGATCAATGTGAAGGGTATATATAACAAAATCAAGTCAATTGAATTAAAAAAGCAAATTGGGACTGAAAGGGTTAACTGTGACTAGGAACTGTATCGTTATATTATCCAAACCTTTCTGTAACACATACACCTTAAAAACATGTTTTTTCAACCACCAAAATCTACCTACTATACAGTCTGAGACACCATGGTGATTTTGTGAAGCATGATTCTAGGAAAGCTAACTCTTTGATACACTCACGTTGTCTAGTTACCAATTTCTGTCAATTTGATAGAACAATTAATAAAAGAAGATATCAACAATTTTAGGCTTGTATGGTATCGTGGGATGGACATGTCTCGACTTTAGGATGGAGCAATTTGTTTCAGGCAGCTTCACTCTTCAGTTAGTGAAGTTAGTTTAAATTGAAAATGTCGGTTGGTAACGAGCATTACACTTTTTATTTTAAAAAGGAAGGATCTGGAAGACCGGCAGTCTTTCAGCCACTGATATCGGTAATATTCACGCACTATAATTCGTGGGATACCAGATAAGTTAAATATTGGCAAATTGACCGTTTTTGAGCATTGAGAAAATTAATACGTCTGCGGATCTGCGGATGCTTCTCGAACTTAGTGAACGAAATCTGCTGGACCGAATCTCTTTGTGAACTGGTGAATGAAAAATGAATTGTATATAACAGCGTGCAACAAAAAATAAACATAGAGGTTGCCAGGATCAGCGGTTTTAAGTTCGGCCAAAAATGGCCTTCATACGAAGAAAATTATGTTTTGCACTTGGAGGGATTGTAAGGAACCCGTACAGTTTAAGAATTTTTCAGGTAACAAAACCATCAATACCGATCTCTACAGTTACCTGTACTGCAGAATTAGCAACGGGAAAGACGTCGTGGTTCATCATGACGATGCATGATCACACGTTTCAATCTTGACCCTCCAAAATTGTTGATTTTCAATTGGAATGTTCTACCCCATCCACCTTACTCACCGGATCAACAAAAAAAAACAAACCAAACCATCAGCACCTACGCCTTTAGTGACCTGTACTGATCAAAAACGGCCAGAATTAGCAAACAAAAAGTCGTCGTATTCAATGCACGACCACACGATTCAATCAGGACTCGGCAAAAATTGTTCACCTTTAATTGAGATGTTCAACTCCATTCGTCTTGCTCACCGGACATCGCATCTCGATCCACCATGTATTTCACTCCCTCCATAGTTGTTTAAAAGCGAAATCTTTTAAAATGAAAGAAAATGTGAAGAACATTTTTGGCAATAAAGATGCTAATTTTTGGCAAAAAGGCATTATGGACCTACCACTACGTTGGCAAGGAGTTGTAAATAGTAATGGCAATTATATAATAGATTAAATAAATATTTATATAAACTACTTGTATTTCTCTTTCCCTTAAAAAAAATACCTACGAACTTTCTGGACAAGAACTTTCAAGAGGTTAAATTTTTTTAAATTTTTTAACTGGGACTAGAAACTCTAGCGCAATATTATTCAAACCATTCTGTAAACACATGCCTTAAGAACATGTGATTCTACCACCCAAAGTTAGCTGCTATATACCCTCACACACCATGGAGATTTTGTGAAGCCTGATTCTAGGAAAACTAACTGTTTGATACGCTGACATTGTCTAGTTGTCATTTTCACTCAATTTAATAGAAGTTATACAAAAAACGATATCAAAAAGTTCACGTTTGTGTGGTATTAAGGGATAGACAACAATAAAACAATATTAAAATTTTATTTCATTCTAAAAATAGTTTGATAAGTTTTGCGTCGGTACTTATTATCCACTCAATAAGTTCAAAGAGTATCAAGGTGTTTTTACGTATTACATCCTTTTGACTTTTTACGTAATTCATTAAATTAAAAAAGACATTTTAAACAAACTCTCATGATATCGTATCAAAATTGTTTTTTTTTGTTTACATTAGATGTTAAACTTAAAATGGGTTATTCGGCTAGACCACACTGCGATCAAATGATGACAGGCCACTTCAGAGGAAAAAAAAGTCTAAGATCCTTTATGTTGTACCAATCGAAATATTCTAAATATTATAGATAAACTGTAAATAGAACTTACACGTCATTTTGTTTAAAAACATTAAGTATCCACTTAATTAATATATTTTTGATATGCGGAACTCACAATAATGTTGATGCTTATGATAGTACGTCGCCGTATTATAAAAAAATAATTAGACAGGCTTTAAATTATTTCATTATTTATTTATATTAAATTATGTTAATATTTTTATAATTTCTACTTCTATTATACACTCTGAAGTTATTCAAGTTTCCTAGTAAATACAGACAGTTTTTCAATGACCATTATAAGTTAGTATTAAGTTCTCAAATCAAGTTTGAAGGACTTGGTTAATATTGAAAAATCATATTTACTAATAATTTGATTTAATCAATGTGCCCTTCTGTTCGATGACCTTCCTCCTTCTCTTTAGCAGCTGCATAATCGCGCGCTTATAGTAATTTTGAGGTTCCTAGTTAAATAATTGATGCATGGTGATTTTTCAGTGATCTAAATAAATGGTAGTCGAAGGGCGCAAGGTTGGGATAATAGGGCGGATGAACCAAAACATTCCAAACAAGTTGTAAAAGTTTGGGTCGGATGGATTAAACTACGTATGTCCTAGCTTGCTTCGATGGAACACAATGTCCTTTCTGTTGGCTAATTCAAGCCGCTTCTGGTCGATTGATCGCTTTAATCCATCTAGCAATTAACTGTCTGGTTTTCAGGTAACAGCTCATAATAAATGATTCCCTATCAGTTCCACTAATTCCACCTTTCAGTTCCAATGCATACTATAACTTTCTTCGGATATAAACTGGCTTTTTACATTGTTATATATAATTCTTTGTTCATCACTTGTAACCATCCGCTTTAAAAATGGATCAATTTCATTGCGCTTCAATAGATAATCGCCAGTAGATATTTGGTCTATCAATTTTTTTCTCTTCGACAGCAGATATCAATATCTTGCTATTATGAACAAATTAAATTAATTATTTTTTACTTTTTACATGAAAAACAATCGTGCTAATCGAAGAACAGTGGAAGAAGTATTACGAAGACTCTGCTAATTCACTATTATGGTTCATAAATGGTTTATAGACTTTTGATGTGGTTTATTGAGTTCTATGAGTACTTAGGATGCCCCATTAAGGTCACTACTGCCTAATAATCAACAAAATTTATCATCAGTTGGCTGATCACAGAGTGTAGGTTGAAGAGATTTATGAGATGATGAACACCTCGAACGAATGCATAAAAAAAGCCCTTTTTCATCACGACAATGCATCCGCTCATTCGTCTGCGGTTCCAACAGCAATATTAGTCAATTTGCTTTACGCATTAATACCGCATCTGCCTTATTCTCCAGATTTGACTCCCTCCGACTTCTTTCTCTTTGCTGGTTGGAAACAGAAGTTGGAAGGCATAAAAAACTAGGAAAAGTGTTAAGCGAGTATATTGAGGTGAAAAGAGTATTACGTTGAAAAATAAATATATTCTCGGTTAAGAAAAACAATATATCATTTAAAAAGAATTTAACTTTTCACTCTACTGCTACTATTTTTCATACTCGGATATATACTACTGCTATGTTAACATGTAAGTTTTCATGGATAGGGTAAATGTTAGAATTATTCTTCCGAATGTCAATCCTTTCGTTTGAAAAATGTCGCATTTTTTACGACATTTGGCGAAACGTCCTCAAGAATGGATAATTTTTCTAAATAATTGACACCGAAATAATAATCTAATACATATTGACTAACTATATTAATATAAACGATGATGTGATACGGCAAATTTGTTTCCTCGATTAAATTGTTTGAGAATTTTCTTTTACCAATTGAGTTTTTTTCCTCAGCTTCACATTTGTTACAGTTAAATGTTCACGCATATCATATATATTTATTTCATGTTAACATATATATATATATATATATATATATATATATATATATATATATATATATATATATATATTATGTGATCTTACTATATGTCACATGCTGATCAGCTTGTATTATTTCCCTTGTAGTCCCAATGTGTTTGGCAACAGTAGATATTGATAGACGTCCGTCATGCTGATACTTGCGTCCACGTAAAAATAAAACTCAAGGAAGAAACATTTTTACACAATAGAAAAAACGATCTTCACAAAATTGCCTGTTTTAAGTATTATTCTTCTATTGTAAGTTTTAGTATTTTCGATAAACAAACATATATGGAAAGACAGAATTTTCTTCATGTTATATTTATTTATTGTTTAAATTGACGAAATAAATCAAAAAAATTGAAATTAAAAGATGTTCGAAAGGCGTGACGAACGGCATCTTAGACATTTTGTGTATGAAATTGACCTGAAAATATTCGGTAGTTGCGTCATGGTTTTGTTGCAGCTACACTTAGGACTGTTAACTTGCAATGAATATACGTGCTAATCGTCCATATTAGGTTTGGTTGATCTAGTGAATTTAAATTAGGTTGTCTTAACAAACGTAGAAGGGTTAGTTTTTGATGATATATATATATATATATATATATATATATATATATATATATATATATATATATATATATATATACAGGGTGATTCAGATGGATATTTTAACAGTTTAGCTACATAATCAGGGACCAAAAATGAATATAAAAGTTTCTACCAACTAATCATATTTATGAGAAAATACCTTTACTTTTACTGCTAAGCAACCATTGTTTATACAGTTAATTATTAGTTTGTCATTGGCAAATTGTTTTAAAGTTATTTCATTGATTTCGTTATTCTCTCTCATTGAAATCTCATTGATTATGCCTTCGTTATTCTCTCATCGTGAATATGCTGATATATTATTTGTTTATGGCTTTTGCAATGGAGTTTAAAGCGCGCAGTCAAAGCGCGTAGTCTTCGAATATCAGCGTCGTTTCCCTATTAGGAGATTGCCAGATTGAACGGTTTTTGAACAAGTTTTTATCATTACTCGAGACTGTGGTATGTTTCCAAGTGCGAGAATTGTATCTGAAAGGTAATTGAAACTTGATCTTGAACGAGAAGAGGCAATCCTTGACATCGTTGAAAATAACCTAAGCGTAAGTAGAAGGCCGATTGCTGAACATAATTTTCAATATCGATTTAGCATTAATGTGTCGTATGGTAAATAGCCATATGCTAAATTTAATTAATTGGTCCATTCATATTCGATGGTCATCTCACAGAAGAAGTTTACCTAAATTTTCTACCGAATCATTTACAAAACCTGTTAGAAAATGTTCCACTTAATATACAATAAAACATGTACTTACAACATGATGGAGCCCCTTCACACTACAGCTAACAAGTAAGATTTTTTTTAAATAACAACTTCCACATGGTTCAACATGGTCCGCACAATTTGCCAGCTAGATCATGAGACCTTAGACCACTGGATTATTGTCTTTCGGGATGGGTTAAATATTTGGTATATGCATCTAAAGTACACACTAGAGATGTATTACTCGACCATATAGTAAATGCAGCAGCAATTATAAGGAACAGACTCGAATCTATTCACAGAGCAACTCGAATTGTTCATAAAAGAGCTGACAAGTGTTTGGAAGTAAGCAGTGGTATTTTTGAAAACTACAAAACATAGCCTAACTATTTATTATAAAACTAATATTAAAAAAATCTTAAACAAAATCTTTTAATTTCCTTTTTATCCCTCTATCTCTGTAACAGTTGAGAGTAGGACCCATGTATATAGAAATTTTTATGATCATTTTCGGTCCCTGAATATGTAACTGGAATATTCACATTTGCTCCTGAATTACCCTGAATTAATGTATATATATATATATATATATATATATATATATATATATATATATATATATATATATATATATATATATATATATATATATATATATATATATATATATATATGGGAATCCGTTATATAATCGAAATATTGCACCCCGTCGTTAGGCCGTATCTGCAAGCTAATCCATATCTCATCTTTCAGGAAGAATGCACCAAACTGCATACAGCCCGTCAAAGAGGGTAGTTTTCAGACATTGCGATAGCGACTTAACTCGCCCGCGAGATCTTTAGATTAATCAGTGTTAGAACATGCCTGGGAGCATTGGTTGGATTCTTCAGTGATTGCATTGGTAGGCAGCAACTTCAAACAAACTTAAAGCACGTGTACAGCGCGCATGTGATACTCTGCCACAAGAGCATAACACCAGAAGAAGAGCTCTGCCATAACATCAGAGTGTTATAATAACCGTGGTGAACCTACTCAAATTTTTTTTTTAACCAAATGTCCCATTGAAAATAATATTTTAAAATTTAGTTGCTATAATTTGTATTACAACAGGTCTCTTCAGTCACAGAAGATTTTGGATATCAATGAAACTAAACAGAGTGCGGCACCAAAATCCGGACAAAATTCAATTTGAATTTACCGCCGTTGTATACCATTTGTAGAGGTCGCGATTCAAATAGCTTGACGTATATACTAAACAGTCATAACATCAAAACAGTCGCAATGTTCAAACCAAGTGCAGAGTATAACCGAAGAGCCGCGATTATCGAAAGTATTCGCGCTGAGCGCTCGGGAACAAAAGTCATTGGATATTTTGGGTATCCGAGATTAATATTTCTCTGTGTGGTGTCGTTGCGAAGTGTAATGTGTCGGAGAAATCTCTCGAAGGTTTTGCAACACCGACAAAGAAAACTCACTCGAAGGAGCGCGTCGTCAGGCGCCCGACCTCATTCAACAATTTGCATTTAAATTAATTTCTAATTTCTCGAATATGACTATAATATAAATAATTTACAAATGTTTTTTATTTTCTGAAAAATAAATATGCAGATTGATGAATATTAATTTAAATACATGTCATTGATTTTGAAGGCAAACCAGTTTAGA
Organism: Cosmopolites sordidus; assembly: GCA_031761425.1. Taxonomy (NCBI): domain Eukaryota; kingdom Metazoa; phylum Arthropoda; class Insecta; order Coleoptera; family Curculionidae; genus Cosmopolites; species Cosmopolites sordidus. Next base: position 209,309 of record JARFXV010000536.1, read on the forward strand.
AAATATTGAAGCTAAAATCTACCCTCTTTTTAAGTTCGTTTTCCATTATGGTTTCATAAATCTCTAGTGTACTCTTAAACTTGATTATGGACTTTAACACAGATAGCTACAATATATGTAATCAGTTTATGAAACAATTTGTCCAACCAGTGGTGCGTGCATATTGTACAGAAATTCAATTAATAACTGCAAATCTCTATTGCCGGTCGTATCTGATATAATTAAATTAGGATTTTCAGAGGGCTATAGTGGCTTTTGGACAACTAACATTTAGTATACTTTTATGGGGGTATATTAAATAGGACAATATAAATATTTAGCAGTATAATGAAAGAAAAAAAGATATGTTGTTTTTAATATATCAAATATTACCACATTTTTGTCTTTTAGTTTTAATCATAAATATTGCGACGCATTTCTTTAGTGTGTAGAACGAAAAACAAAATCAAGGAAAATGAAATAAATGTATTATAATTTACAAGGGGTTGTAACTTACAATGCCATTTACAAATATACACAGCTGGTTAGCGGGTGCTAGCCAGAGCGGAGTATTATGAGTGAGCGCAAATAATGCTGCTTTAGCCCAGATCAACTGAAGAGTAGGGATTGGTTATGAGCGCCAGTGGCCTTGGCACGGAATAGACCAGGATATCCCCATGATGGTCTAGAAGTTCGCTCTAGTTACTCTAGTTACTCTAGTTACTCTAGTTACTCTAGTTACCCGCTCACCACTACAGCGGAGAAATTTATCATAAGCCTACTAATTAGAGTACTACGTAAGTTATCAATACAAATCATATAAATAATATATTAATAATATTGGTGTTCAGTTAAAAAAGAAATAAAAACTTCACGTTATGCTCCTAAAATGTAATAAAAGTAAATGTAAAATAAAAAAGGTCACATAAACGGTATTGCACAGCAGAAAGGTCGGCCTTTTCATGCTCCAAGACAAAGGTAAAGATAAGGTAATATAAGGTAATACATAATGACAAGGAAGAAATAAAGAAAAACGTAGTCGGAATCAAGCATTCCACAAGAATGGTAAGGGAGTGGGGTGGTACGACCTATCCAAATTCGGTTTCATTCTGGGATAATACATTTAGCTCCGTATAAGAACACTAAATTTGGCCTCATCTAAGAACCTTAAATTTGGCCCCGTATAAGAACCCTGTAAAATGATTTTAACGCTGTCGGTGTAATGGACACTCTGATGGGGACATTCTTCCTTCGAGTTTGGTTCAAATCCTCCCAAAAGGAGTGCCCATAAGACCGTTAAATCAAATCAACATAAAACTAAAAGTACTCGGTCTTATAGATGGGACCTCGAGGTGCAAATCCATAAAAATACGATTAACTAAATTATTATACCATGGAGGTCCTTCACTACAGGGCTCAACAGGAAAAGTGCCATTTCACTTCCACCACGAGTACAACTGAAACCCAGTATTTTGCGGAAACTGCGACGAAAACTGTTTGAGCAGTGGACCCAAGAGAGATCGGAGGAAAAATGGAATTAATCACATGTATTCAATTAGTTGGGACAAAATCCATATTTATCTCCTTCGAACACACTGGAAGATATAACCATACTCTGCTCAGTAATACTTTAGTGAAGCATCTGATGCTACGAGGGTGATGCTATACGTTTAAAATTATTAAATGTTAACTAACTGCTTTTCAAACTTACCCGTTACAATATATAGAAATAGACTTAATAATTTTAAAATTACAGAGTCATATACATATGAGTATTTTAAACTTCATGGGATTTTAATGGACTTCCATCCTAGCTCTTTAATTAAATTTTATATACAATACTAACAACTATTAAGTGTTATGGTATGTATATGGTAGGGTAGGGCAAGTATCATGCTACCATTTAGTTTGGACATCATTTTTGGCTAATATTTGTTACAGTTTGGGTTTGGCTATTGTGTAGTAAGACGTGCAATATTCATTATTGATTATTAAATTTTAAGAGAACGCAGTGAAATTGTTATAATTTACATTAAAAGAAATACTTGAATTACTGCATCTCAATGTGAATTTAGGTGAAAATATCCTAATAGTCCGGCGCCTCATAAACCACAATTTATTATTTATTCAGGCAATTTCACGAATTTGGAATATTTGGGGATAAGCGCATTGGAAGTCCAAGTATAATGCGAAACGCTGAAAATATTGGACGTTTGGAAGAAAATATGGAGGGGTCTCCAAAAACGTTTATTCAACGATGTGTTGCATAATTGGGAATTTCTTTACACAATTTTCGCTAAATTTTAAGAAGTGACTTGCATATATTTTCCTATAAGATTTAATTTGTTCAATGCTTATTGCCTACAGACAATAATAAGCTATTAGAATACTGAAATGCTATCATAAACCACTTCCATCAAATAGACAATTTTTACGAAAAATTTATTTGATGGCTCCGGATTATTTATTATGGGGTTTTTCAAGGAAAAGGTTCATATAAACAAACCCCAAACTACATATCAATTCAAGAACAGCATCCGTGCTGAAATCGCTGCGTTAACATCAGATATGCTAACAAAAGTTATGACAGATTTGTTAAAAAGGGCACAAAGTTACGTTGCTGCTAATGGCTCACGTTTAATTGATTGACTGATCTTGAAAAATTCATTAAAACAAAATTTAATGACGAAATAAAAATGTTATAAATATAAATATCCTATTCTGTTTCCTTTAAGTTATTTAATATCATCAAATAATATTAAAAATTAGTAATTTAATATATTTTGTCAACTCAACATAATTAATGTTAAGATAACATACTAAAAAAAATAGTATTTCTTATTGATACTTTTTTGAAATGGACAACTAATTAGAAGCAAAACATATACATATCTCCAATGTAATAAATAATAAAGAAATATAAATTAATTCTAAAAATCTATATTAAATTTAATATTTTGTAGCATATCGTTTGTTTTCGATAACAGACCTACATCTCCTGGGCATCGACTCGACTAGATGTTGACAACTTTCCAAAGGTATGGATTTCCATGTTTGCTATATTACTTCGCTTAATTTGTTCAACTTTTTAATTTGTTTGTTCCGTAGTATCATTTTAGGGTAACCCCAAAGGTTTTCTATAACGCTAAGGTTAGGGCTACATGATGGCCATTCTATTACTGTCACATTATTATCGCTAAACCATTTTTTTCACAAAAAAATTTTCACTAAAGGACCAACACCGCGCCCGCAAAAACATCCCCAAAGTTTTATATTTCCACCGCCATGTTTCAAAGTGGTTGTTATATATCTAGGATCATTTTCTGTGCATCTTGGCCGCTTTACAAATAATCTACCATCATTTCCCATACGGTTTATCTTTGTTTCGTCAGTCCACAGCACCTTCTTCCAGCCGTTTATGCTCCAATTAATATGCTCTCTAGCAAATTTTATCCTAGCTTGGTGATTTTGCTTTTTTAAAAGTGATTTCTTTCGAGATACTCGAGCGAACAACTTGGCTTTGTTGAGACGTCTTCTGATGGTCTCCAAAGATATTTTTATTTCTGGAGAAAGTTGTTTCTTGATTTGTACGAAAGTCATGAACGGATTCTTCTTAGCCATTCAGACAATAACTTTGTCTGTTCTTTGATTTGTTTTTAGTGATCTTCTTTTTCGTGATCTTTTTTTTTTTCGTGATATATTTCCGCGTAGCCCATGGTGTTTGAAGTATTTTATCGTACCGAACACCATATTTTTAAAATAGTTTAAGTGTTCAGCTATTTTTTTATAACTCCAATCTCGCTGTTTTAAAGCATATATTGCGCGCGGAAGGACCACATAATCTTTTTTTACCCATTTTAAAATTAATGTAATGTATTTTAACAAAATGTAAAAATAAATTTCTGTTAGATTTAAAATATACTGAACGTTCTTATACCTGCCATTTCTAACTATATGATCAATTGTATTATCACTAACTTTTATTTATATTTTGCATTCCTTAAATTTTTCGTCTGAGAACAACAGTAAATAAAATATGTACTGCTTTTGAAAGGATCACATAAAAATTTCACAAACAACCGAACTATCTCTTTTTAAGAATGAATATTCATGAACATTCATTTTCATAGCAGGTGATTTTAGCTGTTTGTGTGCATTAGCTGTCAAAATCCTATAGTCCTTATTGGGAAGCACTTGTCGCAAGTTATATTCAGCAGTCTTTTGATGACTAACTAATTTATAATTGTTGGTAAGTCCATTTTAGGCCTTAAACTGTAAAATAATGACTACCACATGACTTCCTTTTCTCAAGAATTAAAATTCACCTCAAATGACACTATTTTGGGACATAGAAGAACATTTGAAAGGCCATAACCGATTAGAAAATCCAGTTCATGAAAATAATTGCTACGGACCACCAAGTGACCCGCAGGGAGTTCAAACTCGTAATGAAGACGCATCATATGATAACCTGCCTCCCTTCCAATGGGGAAGCCAACTGTGTTGCTAGGACGAACGCTACGGCAGTTTCATTAATAATAATTTATTAATAATAATACTAATTTTCCCTTGAACCCAACTATATTTATGGAGAATAAAACACATAATATTATACAAGGCGGTAGGGTTTTGCGGACAAGAACCCTTCGGAACCGTCAGGAGGATTTGTCCGGGGTTGATGAATCTGGAGCGAGTGGCGGTTCCCAACTCTATGGCAATGAAAGAGGCACTCGAACAACAATTAGATCATCTAAGTCTAGCAACACCAAAGACTTTACTACAAAATCAACAGAGAGCGGAAATTAATAATGGAGTAGAAGATCAAAATACCCCGGTACTTGCTGGCTCGCCCCTAATAAGAAGGGCTGTCACTAGGATCGAACGCACTCCACGTATCAGATGGACACGCGAAATGAATATTGATGTAATGCGTGCCTATTACTACGTAAACCAGTGCGGAGATAATCCGCTCCCTGGATGGAGACATGCACCCCACCAAGAATATAAAAAGAGGTTCTCTGAAACTCAGCTGTCGGAACAAAACTTATCCGACCGTAAAAATGTAATTCTAAGGAAAAACTATCTAACCGAATCGGAATTAATGAACATCAAGAGAGAAATCGGTAATTAACTACATCAAAACATTACATATCAACAACATAAAGAAGATACTATAGACGTTCTTAACTCGAATACAGAGGAGAAACAAGTAGAACAAAATCAAAATATATCACCAGAAGCATCATCGTCTGAAAATGAAGAATCAATCTCGCAACGTAACTTTTCTAACATACGAGAGAAGTTTTACAGCAATTTGGCCAGTTTTACTGACTCAAACCCATTGAATAGACCAAAAATTCCAGTAATGCGTAATATTGCAAAATCACCTATTACTCTAATGCAGATTAATAGAGTTTTGGAATCACATCTATCTGGGATGACAAATTTAAGCGCTATACATCTTGCATTATATTGTGCAGCAGTGACTGTCATCGAAATTTCAGGTCAAAAGACTTACACCCATAATGCGGCTGGCCGTAGGATCCAGAAAAATACACCTGTGCGGAAAACGCGCCTTGAAAACAATATCAATGAGTTCCGGAGGAAAGTTGACATTATCTCAGAGTATCTTTCTGGTAATCAGTCAAATAAAGTAGCGAGAAAAGCAAAAATAATTGCCAATAAATCTGGCATTGACTTCGATGATTCAAACCTGACAGAAAAATTGTTGGATCTAAAAGATCGGTTTAGGCAAAAAGCTAAGTCGAAAGGAGCCAGGCTAGCAAGATATAATGAACTAGAAAAGCAAAAACATCAACATTCAGTATTTGCAAATAGCCAAAAGAAATTTTATAGAGAACTCGAGGCAGAAGGTAACAGCAAGTCAGAACTTAAGAATATCGATGTGTCTTCCTTTGCGGAATATTGGAGATCGGCTTGGAAAAAATCAGACGGCTACGAAAAATTGGCTCCTTGGGTTAAAACCATCCAAGAACAGACAAATGCTCTCCCAGATATGGAGTCTAACGATTTCACAGAGATTGACATTTGCACTGCTGTCAGGAAGACTTACAACTGGAAGGCGCCTGGACCAGATGGATTGCATAACTTCTGGATTAAAAGCTTTACAGCCGCCTATTCCGTACTTGCAAATGCATTTAAAGAGGTTTTAATAAATCCAGACACTTTCCCTGACTTTCTAATGGAGGACAATACATACCTACTGTTCAAAAAAGGGGACCTTAAGCAACCCAATAACTACAGACCAATCACATGTCTGTCAGTGTTATATAAACTGTTCACAGCCCTACTCAATGAAAAAATCTACCAACATTGTGATAAAAACAACATTTTTGAAGAAGAACAGAAAGGATGTATAAGAGCAAGTATGGGCTGCAAGGAACAATTGACGATCGATGCTGTAGTTCTTGAGCAGGCGCGAAAAAGAAAACGCAACTTAAATATCTGCTATATAGACTACAAGAAAGCATTCGATAATGTCCCTCACGATTGGCTGGTTGAGGTTCTGAATTTCTATAAAATTATCCCCCAGATTATTAATTCTTTAAAGTGCCTGATGGGCAAGTAGAAAACGAATATTTTGTTGGCCAACAATGTATTGCTGCTACAAATATCGAGAGGAGAATTTCTCAGGGAAATTCCCTTTCTTCAATTTGGTTCTGTCTAGCATTGAACCCTTTGTCCACACTACTCAACAACAGCAATATTGGATATAAACTTAACATGCGGAATCCAAGAAAGCTCTCTCATCTACTATATATGGATGACCTTAAATTATATGCAGAAACTGGAGAAAAATTAAACTCATTGATAAAAACGGTTGAAACATTCAGTAGGGATATCAGAATGTCATTCGGTCTGGACAAATGCTCTACCATTAGTATACAGAAAGGAAAGGTTCAGAGTCAACATTCAACATTTTGCAACATACAACAACTAGCACCAGAAGAATTCTACAAATATTTAGGAATACCCCAAAAGAATAAACTTGATCATAACCAGTTAAAGGACTTTTCCACTCTATACCAAAAGAGACTTACAAAAATTTTAAATACCAAACTGAACGGAGGAAACCTCATTAGAGCGATCAACGGTTGGGCGGTGCCAGCTCTGACATATTCTTTTGGCATAGTTAAATGGTCAGAAACTGACCTTGATGAACTTGATAGGTTGACGCGCCGAACATTGACAAAGTTCCGATGCCTGCATCCAAACTCATCTACGAAAAGACTATACATCCCAAGAAAGTTGGGGGGTAAAGGCCTTGTAAACGTAAAAATCTCTGTCTCAATCAAGAAAATAGAATGAGAAAATACTTCATTGATTCAGACAGTATGTTAATGAAATTGGTTGTAAATGAGGATCGGGGTTTCACCCCACTGAACCTAAATAAACAAAATCGTATTGATAACCGAACAACACTCACGGACTGCGGTCGAGAATGGAAAGGACAAACATTGCACGGAAGGTTTTCTAAGTCACTCGAAGATGACACCATTGACGAACAATTGTCAACTCTGTCAATTGTCTCTAAACTTTTGTTTATTTTTATAATAATTAATTGGCTATGAAGGGCAACTAGTTATTTGTCCGTTACTTTGTGATAGTTCATTTTTTAAAAAGTAATAAAACAATTTTTTACTTTTACTAGTTTCGTAAATAGACTTTACATTCTCAAACACTACTTTAAAACCTTTTTTTATTCTTTAAATTTTGTTTTATTCCTTTTTTATATATTTTTTTCCTTATTCTGAACTTTTTAATAGTATTTCAATGCATGCATGATTCAATAATTCTCTTATTATTGTTTATCTGTGTATGTGTGGTCAATTAATATGATATCAAGAAACATTTAATTCGTACGTGCACTTTTTAGCATTCCTGTAATTTTATTAAGAGGCAATTAAATAATAAATCAATTATCAATAATACGTAGACTAACTCAAGTTGTTTGAATGTTTTACTACAAGTGTGAATATTTTACATTTTTGCTTTATCTGTTAGCTGATGTAATAATATTTTTGTATGCATAACATTTTACTGCGCAAAATAATCCTTGAGGAGTTAATTAGTTAAAAATGCTCAAGGGGGTCCCAAATGGATCGAGCTAAATATAGCAAGTTGTTTAAATGTAATGAATAAGCACCTTTTGAAAGTATTAGTTTTGTTATATTTATTATTAAACTTAATATTAATTAAACTTAATTTTTTTATTACATTTTCAAAATAAGGCCAGAATTATTAAAAACATTTCGGATAGATATTATAGTTCTGTTTAAGGCTTCTAATCTTTTTCAACGAAAAGTAACATAAAAATATTGGTTTTTCTTCACAACCTTTCAGATTTATGCACAAGTAATTAAATCATTATATTAATTACATTGATTACTTTGAGAGCTCCGTGGCTTATTAATTTGTTTTTATGTTTCGTAACTTCTTGCAATCGAAAATATTGAATATCTCCTGAATTCATTATTAAGTTATTCATCTTCTGTAGAAACATTTGTAAATCATTTTGGGTGGTTTTGGCTTATTTTCTAAAAATTCTCTAAATGTCCTATTAGATGTTCCTGAATAGCTAAGAACTAATAACGATTTTTGAAAAAAGTTCTTAAAAAACTGAACACGATTTTACACATAAAAAACCTTATTACTATTTATTATGTGAAAGATATTGCAATTCAACATATTTAGAACAAAACTTTCCAATTTTTTCATACCCTTGATATAGCGCGATCTGTCTCACTTTCCAAAATAAACGGTTGTCTCAGTTTTACCTCATCATTTGAAGTAAATCTTCTACCAACGAGCTATTCCTTCAGATTTGTAAAGAGGAAATCATTTCTTTAAACCAAATTCAGCTTATGTGTAGCACTTTTTAACGACTTGTGTCACTTTTAGTGTCTTGGGTATTCCCTGTATTTTATAAATAGAGTGATATATTATAATGGATGGCGTCTACCTAAATATTGCAGGGAGGGCAGCCAGAGAAGCTATCAGAATATCAAGACCTTAGAATAGCTTTGGGCAGAATCCATACTAGGTTCGGCTAGGTTTCGGCTAGGTTTCGGAAATAATATAAATTAAAAAATAAACCAAGAAATATTCATGATAAACGAATTCATGAAAAATTCAAGAAACTCAGATAATAGAGCAAATGTGAATATAGGAGAATACAAAAATGTGCAGCTTTATATGTATCTTTGAGTAATTGTAAACGAAAAATAACCACGGAAATAAGTGAGCGGGTTAAAACAGTAAAGAGAAATAAGAGAAAACTACAAAAATTCAAAAAATAATTAACATAAAACAATTAATTCAGAATGAGAAAAATAATTCATATAATTAACATCACTCAGAAAAGCAATTAAAATAAAAGCATACAAGGCAATAATTCATTTAGTAACTGCGTATGCAAAATAAACAATAAGTCTCATAAACAAAGATTAATAATTCAAATATATTAAAAATAATTATTGAATCAATAACGCTACTAAAAATAATTATTGAATCAATAACGCTATAGACTGAATATAAACCACTTATGAATCAAGATTCACTGAATTTATTGAACAGAGAAAATTATTATCAAGAAAAAGATTGACCGTCAAATATAAAAACCAAAACATGGGATCCAAAACTCGTTTGGACGCAACCAAACGAGATAAAATTAAAAAGAAAGAAGATGGAGAAGTAGATGGCAGAATCTAATCATAAAACACATGGAAGTGAGGATAGGAACGAAGAGATCACACCTGGAAGAGCATAACGAAATAACAATAGAATAAAAACACAAAATAAAATGTACTGAGGAATACGGAAAAAAAATCAACTGATTCAAAATGTTAATCGGATGAGAAAAGCCGACAGAAATAGGTTACTGAATTGACATATATTCTCTAGAAATTTCATTTTGATTTTGCCAATAATGGCTAGTTCACAATATTTTCAGTGCGGCTGTCTGGTTCTCATTGAATCATCAACAATATACACAGATAAGAGCTGTAAATAACATTACACTTATACTTGTGTTACACTATATAATCGTGCCAAAATATTTGTCTATTTGAACATAACCGAACACTGTTGGATTAAGAGCTGGCGCAGTAGTATTCAACTTCGTCCTCAACTTCTAAATCTTAGTATTCTGATCGGTGAAAATATGGTGATATCACCAATTCAGTGATATACCGGTAATAATATCTAATGTATTTCCAGGACATTGATATATATCTTACCACCATATACATTTTAATAAACCCTTTTTTTATACAAATAATAAATTTGCCTAATCAAATTTTGAAAAACTTAATAATTAATAGCACATTCAGTATAATGTAATTGACAATTTTAGTGGACATTGCAAGATATTTGTTGAAAATATCTTCATCGATCATAATACTACATTTATGGTAATCGGTAGAACAGATAACACAGCTATAACATGGCGCAATTTTAAGATTCGATATTTTATTTACCATTTTACTATTACTTTTTTATTTTTGTGTATTTTCTATTTATTATTTTTACCATTCAGTTTATTTTCACACTTTGGGTACTCCTGTCATGATGAATGTGGGCTATAAACTACTATAAGAAATCATTTGTTCTACTGCATCGTAATGCAAATGGAATAAAGTTTCAATTTGTATATAAGTATATGATAATTTTATTTCATCGAAAATTAATATAAGTATTCACATATCAGAAAAGAACTAAATAATTAATAATTCATTTAGCATTTAAACATTTAAAGGATGTTGTCATTTAATAATGCTATCGTTATTCAATAACGATATATATATATATATATATATATATATATATATATATATATATATATATATATATATATATATATATATATATTATTATTATTAGGTGCGTATAGACCCGGTTGGATCACGGAAAGCATTTTGATTCATTTTTGAGTGTTCCTTCTGATCTTCCACAACTCTCTCATCCTTTCTCCGTGAATTCTCTTTCTCTCATCCGTCCACCTAGTCCCCGATCTCCCCAAAACTTCGCTCTCTGATGCAACGTTCCACATATGTGTTTTGTTTCTGTACGTTCTTCTATCCTCAATCTCTGTCGGGCTATTTGTGCCTTTCCCAGATCAGCTCTGACTTGTGCGATCCATGGAACTGTTGACTTGACTTGTATGTATGTAAGAATTCTGTTGGTGAGTCTTAGGGGTGGGAGTCTACTGATATGTCTATAGAATTTCAATTTTCTTTTTCTTATGCCTGCCGCTACGTTGAACATTATCTCTGTGGTCTTTCTAGAATGTAGTCTGTATCATTCCTCTGTTAGTTTTGGGGCGAGAATTTTCCTCATATAGTTGGGTTCTTCTTTTAGTATATTTTCTATGCCGCTATGCCGCTATGTGGAGTGTAAGTATCTCACTTGCGTATAATACCTTTGGTTTGATTACAGTGTTGTAGTGTCTTATTTTTGCGTGTGTGGATATGCATTTCTTATTGTAGATATTGTGTGTCTTGCCGTATGTCATCTTCATCTTTTGTAATTGAGTCTTCTGTGCTATCTTCTCTCATCCTGTGGGTTCGAGGATCTCGCCCAGGTATTTGAAGTGAGTGACCTTATTTATCTTGCCGTAGTTGTTATTCAAATTTTGGACATCTAATTTTGAGTAGAAGAATTCGGTTTTTTGAAAGGAGATTTGTATTCCGACTTTCTCTGCACATTTCTTGAGGACTTTAATCTTATTGGTTGCCCTTGTTTCATTGTCTGCGAGTAAGGTTAGGTCGTCTGCGAAGGCTAGGCATGAGATTTCTATGTTGTTTTTGAGTCGTCCGAGTCGTATTGGTTTCAAGTGTTCTTGATTTTTCAGTTCTTTTTCCCATTCCCTTATGACTTTCTGCAGCACCAAGTTGATCTCCTTGGCGTACTCCGGTTTTAATCAGGAAGGGTTCGAAAATTTCTTCCACAAATTTTACTTTAGAGGTTGTATCGATCAGTGCCTGCTTGATCAATCGTAGTGTTTTGGGGTCGAGTCCTGGTTCTTCTAGGATGTTGAACAGATAATTGCGGTCGATACAGTCGTAGGCTTTCTTGAAGTCCACGAACGTGCAGATGATTGGGACGTTCCTGATAGATTTATATTTCAGTATTGTTTTTAAGTTAAATAATTGTTCAGTGCTTGAGCGACCAGGGCTTGTAGTACGGAGATTCCTCTATAGTTGTTCACATCTGTTTTGTCTCCTTTCTTGTGCAGCGGGTGGATACATTTACATTTACATTTACAAAGAGTACATTTACATTCATCTGGCAATTTTTCTGTTTTCCAGATGTTCGTGATAATTTGCGTGAGTTTCTGAAGTTTTTCAATAGTTCCGCGGTGATACCATCTTCACCGGATGTCCTGTTATTCTTTAGTGTGCGCATGTGCCAGTAGATTTCTTACTGTGTTGGTGGTGGCGATTCTGAGTGGGTATAGATAAAATTTTCCTTGGGGAATCTTGTGTCGCGTTTGGGACAGTTGAGGAGATCATAGAAATAGTGTGCCAGCTCCTGACAATTCTCCTGATTGATTAGCGCTAATCTCCCATTCCACTGAAGCAAAGATTTTGTGGTGTATATCTACGGATTTCTCTTGCGAAAACCTTATAAAAGTATCTCTTGTTATATCTATAGAGTCTTCTATAGAATCTTCTCTATAGAGTTTAGTTGTAAGCTGTTGACTTTCTGGAAATTTTTTGATGTTGTACTCATCAGGGCACCAACATATGCTCTCTCGCTAAGAATAGGGAATCCCTCTCCACAATCAAACAACACATTTTCGCCGACCTCTCGTCGGATGGCTTATAAATGGAGTTTCTCCTCCAATGTAAGGGATGGGTGGGGCTTCCTCCCAGTCAAGCAACTAACCAATGCTCATTATGACTTAGACGCAGGTTGTTGTACTTTCGACATGAGATTGTGAGACCCAATCCAATTATCTCGTTGGACGCAGCTCAAAGAAGTGAAAAAACTCACGGTCTTGGGCTTTCCTTTGCCACTCGGGTCACATATACTTAACAATGTCATCAGTCCATCGTGCTTTCGGTCTTCTTCGCGGACGTTTGCGATCAAGCGGTATCCACTCCAGGATTGCCTTGGTCCATCTGTCGTCCCATCGCCTCGCTATATGGCCTGCCCATCTGCATTTCAATTGCTTTACTCTTCCAATGATGTCACACATTTTCGTTTGTTCCCTGATCTATGCGCAGGGCATTCTGTCTCGTCTTGTAATGCCAAACATATATCTTTCTATTCCCCTGTGTGCTACTCGAAGTTTTTTAATTGAATGCGACGTGAGTGTCCAGGATTCATTTCCCTATGTCATAACGGGTAGGACGCATTTATCGGAGACTTTTCTTTTCAGGCAATGTGGAAGTCTGCTCTTAAACACTATGTTGAGTCTGCCAAATGCCTGCCAGCCACATTTAATACGATGTTCCACCTCCCCGGACGGTATCCCTCTCCATTGAAATTCTCTGTCCAAGATATATAAAGTGGTCCACAATCTCCAATCTCTTGCAGCTCTTTTGGGTCTTGTGAAAGGAAAACGATATCATCTGCAAATTTGAGATGATTTAAGATTGCCCCATTGATCTTTACACCATCGTATTCCCAATCCAGTTTACGGAACACTTCTTCGAGGCAAGCTGATAAAAGAATAGGCGATATTGCGTCTCCTGCCATACATCCTAATAGGTTTACATATATTTTGTCTACCCCCTGGCTAAGCAGTGCATCTATTATGGCATGCTTTGAGATAGAGTAAAATGCTTTTTCGTAGTTGATAAATGTCAAGCACAGTGGCATGGTGTATTCGTTGTACCTTTCTATGGCCTGCTGTACAACCTGTATGTGATCTATTGTACTGAATCCACTTCTCAATACTGCGTGTTCTCTTGGTTGTGTCATTTAGTTTTCTTAATATTCTTCTAGATATTATCTTAGTGAAAACTTTGTACATTACTGATAAAAGGCTTATTGGACGGTAGTTCTTTAAAACTTCCTGTGTTCCTTTTTTATGTAAAATGATCACTTCTGCATTTTTCCATAAGTCAGGTACTTTTTGTTCTTTGAGGCATCTTGAGTATAATTTTGCCAGTGTTTTATGTAACGCCCGACTACCAGCTTTTAGTAATTCAACAGTTACACTGTCTTTTCCTGGAGCCTTGCCGTTTTTCATCGATTCAATTGCATTTGTTACTTCCTCCACTAGAATATCTGGTATTTGTTCTTCCATGGGTATTGTCGTCTTTCATTGGTTCTGATCTTTATATAACTGTGAATAAAATTTTCCGACAACCTCTAACATTTGCGTACGCGCCCTGCATAGTGTGCCATCAATACCGCATTTGATTTTAATGCACAATGATACATTGATTTGTTCTCTTCCCTCTTGGCTTCTGCGTAACCTTGTTAATTCCTTTGTTTCCTTCCAGGGTTTTTTTGCACAAGCTACATGGTGAACTGGCGCGTGTCCTCTCTGCTACGTTTTCTTATAATTTTGCAAAGCTCAGCTTACTCGACCCTGCCAAAAGGACTCCCTGCATTTCTCATTGTCCGCTGTTTCTTCATTAAATCAATGGTCCCACTAGAGATTTTTGTCTGTTTGAGACAAATGCTGCTTCTCTCCAGCAATTTCCCAGAATCCACTTTGCCCTTTTTGACCTTACCATTCTTTCGCGCTCTTTTCGACTGTTAATCCCAACTTTTGCTCGTACCATTCGTGGTCACTTCTAACATTTAAATTGTTAAGGACAGTACAATTGCAAAATATTGTTTTATCGTTGGTCATGATATAATCAATTTTATAGTCCAGATGGACTTTTCCATGTCTATTTTCTGCTGATATTTTTCTTATAGAACGAATTCAGAATACAAAGTTCTTGTCCTTCAGCAAAATCAACCAATTTGTCATCATTATTGTCTCGCCCACCAGTTCCATATGAGCCAGTTGTATTTTCATAAGTTCGTGTTGATCCGATTCTGGCATTAAAATCACCCATCTGGATTTTGTACTTACATTTCTCCTTGTATAACAGCTGAGCCATATCATCATAAAATTCCTCAATTTCCTCATCCCTATGGCTTATAGTTGGTACATAAGCTTGGACCATTTGAAGCCTAAATTTTTTATTAAGTTTCAGCATATATATATATATATATATATATATATATATATATATATATATATATATATATATGTTCCAATTTTTCTTCCGGGTATCAATCCGTTTGTGGGAATTTTCATATTCTTGACGACGTTTCGCCAATATCTAATTTGGCATTTTCAAGTCTTTGCTCTCTTGGAAGACAGCTTCGAACTGTCGAAGTTGTTCGAAGCTGTCTACCTCGAGCTGTTTACTTCGAGTTCGAAGCTGTCTACCAAGAGAGCAAAGACTTGAAAATTCCAAATGAGATTTCGTCGTCCGTCGTCGAATGGATTGACACCCTGAAGAAAAATTATAACATTTATTCCATCCGTGAAAACTTGCGTATTAACATATATATATATATATATATATATATATATATATATATATATATATATATATATATATATATATATATATATATATATATATATATATATATATTAAAAGTGTGTGAAATTTAATATTTGGTGTATCAACAGGGTTCTGAAATGATTATAATCAATAAGTTTAATATTTTCCTGCATAAAGTGCATTACTAAGTAACATATCCTCTGTAGATATATTTTAAAATAATTTCTGTATAGTTATTTTTAATATCGTATCTTACGACATGCTTTTTTAGATTTTAACCCTGATCTAGATATAAAATGTGTGCCAATAAATAATCTTGAATAACCCTGGATAGACCTATCATTTAAAAAAGCAAAAAACTAGTGGAAAAGCAAACTGTTCTCAATAAGTAACGTATATCTATGTTTGCTATACAAATAAACATTATACTTGAAAACCGGCAACAAGTTATACGTTTCTATTATCGAACATTTTTAAATATTGCATGTAGCTGCAATTAAAAAAAACTTTTTGCCATATTTAAAACATACCTATACTCCTATCTATATGGTATGGTTTTACAAATTAAATAATTCAATTTGCATCATTGTAGTATCGGTGTAGATCCGAAGACTTAATCCCAAATCATAAAAGAAAAAGAAGCTTTAATTCAAATAGAGATTGCAGAGCTTCCAATGATGATGTTATGATGAAACGAGTGGAATGATGACAATGAGAAGTGCAGTTACCGTAGAAGCTATAAATGTTTTTATGAACAGAAGTCTTTAAAGTGATTTCATTCCAGAGTCTTGGTAAAATGACAAATAATACTTTTGCACAAAAAAGGAGACACCCCTAACCTAGATAGATAATATTCATCCGATAAGTCTGAGAGCTGCAACCTTATATATTACTTATATTATTACTAATAGATTAACAATAATAGTTAACTAAACACTGTAGTACAATAAATCAGTTACAGTAGATTTGTTCCAACATCGAAAAACGCAGTGAGTGTGATGTATTCTTTCAATAGAAAAGCATTCAATTACAGAGATCATCGTTTCTCAACCTGGGGGTCGCGTTCACGAATATGGGGGCTCGCAATGTGTTAAAAAAATAAGACCCGTATACGAAACATCCTATTATAAAAGTATTTTTAATTATAAAACAACTGTTAGAAAATTAAATATTACCAGATAATAATAACATAATAAAATAAACTTAAAGAAAGTAATTGCTTGTAAAGGTTGATTTTGTTTTTCACTCACTTGACTTAGCGAATGGGATCAATGTTTTCAAAGCTTCTATTGCTAGCACATCGTCATGTAAGCCAAAACTTATCTAAAACTTGATTGTAGTTCAAAATTCTAGTTGTAGAGTTTTATAGGCCGATATTTCATTAAGTCCATCCATCTCGGAAAATAAGCTATTTCCATCTATAAAAAAGATTTTCAATTCCTCTCGTAATTCAAAAAGCCCCGTTAGAAGTTTTCATCGCGACAACCACCTGACTTCAAAATGGAAACCCAGTGAGTCGGATTTGGCACCCATTTCTTGGCACAATGTGGAAACGTTAGAAGTTTTCATCGCGACAACCACCTGACTTCAAAATGGAAACACAGTGAGTCGGATTTGGCACCTATTTCTTGGCACAATGTGGAAAGCAACTTTTACTGGTTTGTTTTGTGAAGATGGGTGTTTTGTTTCCAGATGTCAGACTAATTTGACGGCTTCATGATTTCCGAGGACAGAACTTGATAACAATCAACACCTTGCAGCTTGTCATCCAAGGCAATGAATCCATATCTTAAATATATTTTATTGTACAATCTGTATTTTTCTTTACTGTTTCACCAGATACAGATGGTGCATTTCGTTTTGTCACAAAATTGTCCATTTTATTTAATATTATTATTTTATTATATTACCACACTAATTTATTTACCAATTAATTTTTTTAACACTAAGGGAGAGATGAAATCGTAATATTTAACACCGGGTAAGAGAAGAAATTTTAGTACTTGTTTTCGTAAAAATGTAATTAACAATGAAACTCTTCGTCTCGTTCCTTTGTTTTTATTACCAAAGCGCATAGCTTGTACGAACTTGCCTAAGCACCCTCGGGACGAATGATCTATCTCATATGCGCGGGTGGATGATGCGAGGTGCGCGGGCGGTTCATTTTACAAGTGCGTGCAAGTGCAGGATACAGGTTCAAACAGGTAAAAGTAATAAAAGGAATAAGGGTTACAGGTCTTGTAGTTCGGTATTTGTGGCTGTGTGTGGTATTTCGGTACAAGTGTAACGGCTCATTCACAGATACATGCATCATTGCCGATTAGTCATGTCGTTTTTCAACATTCGTAAGTGTGTGAACACGATCGTAGGAGTTTACAAGCCATTAGAAAATAAAAACCAGTCTTCATAAATCACGACACTGAAAAAAGGGTGAATCGTCACCGTTTCAACGGATAGATGTAAAACTTTGATAAACCTCAAATTAACATATTGCAGTGAGGGAGTCGCAACGTTTTTTGCTTAACTGTTTGGCTTTTTAGTGGGTCGCGACACTAAAAAGGTTGAAAAACGATGCCATAGATTATTAGTGCATCTTATATGTTTGAATAATATAAGCATGGAATCCAATTATAAAAACCTTTGGAAAGATTTCTTTTTTAAGTATTGAGTAGAGCACAGAAAAGTTTATTTTTAAGTAATGAGAAATACTTGGGTTTTTGACGACGTTTCGACGAGTTGGCACTCGTCATTTTCAAGTGCCCCTTGATCGAAAGAAACTGGTTTTCGAGCAGGTTTGGGTGCTGTTTTTGTGTTTAAATTACGAATTTGAGTGGTATTGATCTGGAAGAGATGTGGTACTATTAGGATGGCTCCACATGTCAGAGAGCCAACGCAACAATCGATTTATTGAGGGAACAATTCGGTGAAAACATTATTTCGAGGAACGGACCTGATAATTGGCCATTAGGCTTGTGCCTTTTAACGCCTTTGGATTATTTTCTTTAGAGTTATGTTAAATCATTAGTGCCTGCTAATAAAACAGCAACTATTGATGCCTGGAGGTATCAATCCACTGCAGGATGAAGGCCTCTTCAGCATGCTTCCAACTCTCGCCGTCTTGAGCTCTCCTCTGCCATTCGGGTCCAATATACTTAATAATGTCATCAATCCATCGAGTTTTCGGTCTTCTCCGTGGACGTTTGCGATCAAGCGGTATCCAATCCAGGACCGCCCTGGTCCATCTTTCGTCCCATCGCCTCGCTATATGGCCTGACCACTTCCATTTCAATTGCTTTATTCTTCCAACGATGTCACTCACTTTCGTTTGTTCTCTGATCCATGTGCAGGTCTTTCTGTCCCGTCTAGTAATGCCAAGCATACATCTTTCCATTTCCCTCTGTGCTACTCGAAGTTTTTGAACTGACTGTGATGTGAGTGTCCTGCTCTCACTTCCGTATGTTATAATGGGCAGGACACACTGATCAAAGACTTTTCTTTTCAGGCAAAGTGGTAGTTTGCTCTTAAATACTATGTTGAGCCTGCGAAATGCCTGCCAGCCACATTTAACGCGTCACTCTACCTCCCACGGTATCCCCTTCCATTGAAACCCTCTGCCCAAGATATATATAGTGATCCACAACTTCCAAATCCGTTCTAAAACAGAAATCCTTTTGTCCTCAGCAAATTAATTGAACATGACCTGACTCTTCTTCTGGTTTATCTTTAAGCCAAATGGTTCCCCAGCCCTTTGCAGCTCTTGTACGTGTCTTTGCAACGCCTCTGGGTCTTGTGAAAGAAGAACGATATCATCTGCGAATCTAAGATGATTTAAGTAGGCACCATTAATCCTTATTCCATCCTGTTCCCTATCCAGATTACGGAAAACTTCTTCCAGGCAGGCTGAAAAAAGAAGCGGCGATAATGCGTCACCCTGTCGTATGCCCCGCTCTACATTTATTCCAAACTCAAGATCGTCAAGGTGGACTGTCGCTATAGTTCCATCATATATCCTAGTAGATTTACATAGGCTTTCTCTACACCTTGATTAAGCAGTGCATCCATTATGGCCCACTTTGAGATTGAATCAAATGCCTTTTCATAATCGATAAAAGCCAATCACAGTGGCATAGTATATTCGTTGTGTCTTTCTATAACTTGCTGTAGAACCTGGATGTGATCCATCGTACTGAATCCACTTCAGAATCCTGCTTGCTCCCTTGGTTGTGCGTCATTAAGTTTTCTTAGTATTCTTTTGGATATTATCTCGGTGAAAACTTTGTACACCGCTGATAGGAGGCTTATTGGACGGTAGTTCTTTAAATCTTCCCGTGCTCCTTTTTTATATAAAAGAACCACTTCATCATTTTTCCATAAGCTGGGTACTTCTTGTTGTTTGAGACATTTTGAGTATAATTTTGCTAGTGTTTTATGTAAAGTCCGTCCACCAGCTTTTAACATCTCCACAGTTATACTATCCTTTCCTGGAGCCTTGCCATTTTTCATCGAGTTTATAGCCTTTGTCACTTCCTCCACCAGTATATCCGGCACTTGTTCTTCAGTGGGCATTGCTGTTCTTGCTTGATTCTGGTCCTCATACAACCCTGAATAAAATCTTTGGACAACCTCTAACATTTCCGTCCGTTCCCTGCATATTGTACCATCCTCACGCATTAAGGAAAACATTCGTGTCCTTTTCTTTCTTAGCCTCTGCTTAGCTTTGTTAATTCCCCTGTTTTCTTCCAGAGTCTTTTGCATAAGCTGCATGTTGAATCGGCGCGTTTCCTCTCGAATACGTTTTCTTATAGTTTTGCAAGGCTCAACGTACTCGACCCTGCTAAAAGGACTATCTGCATTCTTCATTGTCTGGCGTTTTTTCATTAAATTAATGGTCTCATTGGAAATGTTTGACTCTTTGAAACATTTATCTTCTGGTGGTATTGAAGCCGCCGTTTTAAGCACATTGTTAGCTATTTCTTCATATTGGTCTACAATTTTCATCTCCTCGAGGTCCTGTAACACAGCAAAGCGATTCGACAAAGCAATTTCAAAATCTCTGCCCCTCTCCAGCAGCTTCCCAGAATCCACTTTGCCCCTTTTTGATCTTATCATCCTTTTGCGCTTTTTTCAGCAGTTTATCTTAATCTTTGCTCGTACCATTCGCTGGTCACTTCCCGCATTAAAATGGTTAAGGACAGTATAATTGCAAAATATTGCTTTATCGTTTGACATGACATGATTGTAATCAATTTCACTTGTGAGTCCAGATGGACTTTTCCATGTCCATTTTCTGTTGATTTTTTTCTTGTAAAACGAATTCATAATATAGAGTTCTTGTCCTTCAGCAAAGTCAACCAGCCTGTCACCTCTATTGCTCCGCTCACCGTTTCCATATGGGCCAGTTGCATTTTCACCAGTTCTTGCTTCTCCGATTCTGGCATTAAAGTCGCCCATCAGGATTTTATACCTACACTTCTCTTGGTCTAGAACCTACACATCATCATAAAATTCCTCAATTTCTTCAACTCTATGGCTTATAGTTGGTGCATAAGCTTGGACGATTTGTAGCTTAAACTTTTTATTCAGCTGAATGACACATTGCACTGATGTGTCAGATATACTTTCAAATTTGACTACACTGTCTTTCAGCTTTCGATTGATGAGGAATCCAATTCCACCACATCGTCCATTCTCCGTACCTCGGGTGTAGAGTACGTGACCAGTTGGTTCTAATTTGATTAACTCTTCGCCCTTTCTTCGTGTTTCACAGAGCCCAATAATATCCCAATGTATGTTGTCAAGTTCGATTAACAGTTCTTGCAGTTGGGTCTCGGTTTTCATTGTCCGTATATTAAGCGTAGCAATGTCAAAATTCCAATGGCAGCCTGATCTAACCCGGTGATTCTTAGCACCCTCTGCCTTGGGGCAGATCTTCCCGCTGCCGTAGGTAGTATGCCACAGTACATAAACCACCTCAGGATTGCCCATGATATTATAATTATAAGTAGCATAGCAGAATTTCGAGAAATAGTAGAAAAACTTGAAACAAATAAATAGAAAAGCAACACAAAGACGTGATTAACAAATTGTGCTGGAAAACAGCCCAACTACTTGGTTACTTGGTTTCTTTCGGAACAATGAAAATTCAATGTGAATAGAAGAATAATGAATTGTTTAATATTTTACAAATAGACCAAATGTATGGTTACCCCCATAATATAGTTGGAATAAGAGCAATATCTCGTTTTAATCTTTTATAATTTTAAGCATTGCTTGATCTGTAACAAAACACCTCAAAACACCAACTTTAAAACATATTCAAAGAACAAGGAAATCGTGTTCAAACGTCAGCAAGCATCTTCTAAGATCCGTTTTTGGTCTTAAACCATCATCAATCGGCTGGAGCTGAACGTTCGAAAGCGATTGAAGGAATGACCGGTCTGACCATATTTATCGGACATATCGGATATAGGCTGTAATCAAATGTAGCTCAGGCCATCTGGTGGTGAACGTATCCAATAGTACAACTGTGCGAAACCGTTCGTGACTCCCCCTGGCCTCGATTAGGTATGGGAGATCGAGGAGCGTTATGATATATACAAAGTTGATTTCTCGGAATCTGTGACAGTTAGTGAACTGGCAACAACGCGTAATTGTTACTTTTTGGACAAGATGATCGACGTAATCAGCGCCGGCGACCTATGCGGAGCGTTTTTAGGCGTACGTCGGCGCCAAAAACATTGTCGAAAGTAAATTTTTAACCAATATTTTGTTAGCCTATAAATTGATACATATTTGATTACTGATCTCGCGATATTATTATATGCACTGACTATTTAACATGCATGACATGCTATTGAGTATTTTAATCTGCCTCGTGTGTTTAGGTTATGGGCATTATTTGACTAAAGCACGGTTTTTTCTCACCTAGGAGAATTGTGAGAAATGTAACACGAATTCACATCTCTCCTCTTTTGGTTTTAGCTTTAATTGATTTTTTGTTTCAGAATGCCAAATCAAAACGTGCGACAGCTAGGGGCAAGGCTAGTTTATAAATTTATGAACTGGCTTGTGAGGAGGTGACGTTAAGGGGACGAAGTCTTCGAAATGCCTCAAATTCATATAATATAAATTATATGTCACTGTCTCGGTTCATTGAAAAGAAAAAAGCTTTGGAGCAGAATTCATCAATAGGGAAATCTCTATCTGTCAGGTATCAAAGTCAGACGATTTTTACAGGCGAGGAAGAAAATACTCTATGCGCGTATATGTTGATCTGTGTTGCTTGTAAATATGGACTGGTAACAAAAAAGACGATAAAATTAGCCTATAGGCTAGCAAATATGATAAGAAATTTCCAAATTCCTGGGAATAAAATGAAATGGCAGGTGAACTGTGACTAAAGTTGTTTATAATACCCCACCCAATGTTGTCCTTAAGGATGCCTCAGGCAATAAGCATAGCTTATGCCACGAGCTTAAATGAAATTATTCCGTTTTTCAATTTTACAGGCGTCTTGAGCAAGTACGCGCTTGAGGTAAAAGATATATGGCACATGGATGAGACCGGGATAACAACGGTCCAAAAGCCAAACAGAGCTATCACGCCATGCGGGGAAAAGTAAGTCAGCGCCATGACATCGGCTAAAGGGAAACTTAGGTGACACTGGATTTAGCTGGGAGTGCCATAAGTAATTACATACCACCCATGTTTATATTTCTAGGTAAGAGATTCCAAAAATACTTTATTTCTGATGGTCCTGTTGGATCGGTAGGAACTGCCAGTGGATCCGGATGGATGCAGGAAGATTCATTTCAAGGTTCATGTACGATCGTCAAAAGAACGTAGAGTTTTATTACTTCTCGATAACCATTTGTCGCACATGACTTTGAAAAACATTGAATTTTGCCGAGAAAACGGTATTATTTTGACGTCTTCCCTATTTGCACTGACAAGTTGCAGCCAATGGATGCTGTAATTTTTGGTCCACTTAAGAAAGCTATTAACAGAGCATGTGATAACGGGATGTCCTCAAATCCTGGGAAAGTAATGTCCATCTATGATATTTTGTCAATAACGAAAAATACATTCGATGTGGCGATTACAGCAAGGAATAATAGTGCCTGTTTTCCTGTAAAAGGACTATGGCTTGTCAATAAAAATATTTTTGCAGACCGAAATTTCTTACCAAGTCACTGATCGTGTTTTGACTAATTCAGTGCCAGAACAAATTTTTCTGTGGATATATTTCAAAAAGAAAATGTCGCAGAACATCTAGAGATAAGAACTGTTTTATCAAATATAGCAGTTGATATGCCTGAGATCCAGGATACCGCAATCAGAGGACCTTACAACAAATTAAGAATAACCTGAATGTAGTAAGGAATCGATTGCTTCCACATTTAAAGCTCGTAGTCCCTTTGGCATTATCTCCATGGTATTTTCACCGGAAATTCTTAAACCCTTGCCAAAAATACCACCAAGGAAATGGAAACAAGCTAATCGACGTAAAATCAAATCTGCTGTTTTAACAAACACTCCAGTTGTAGTGAAATTGTAGCTATAGAAACCAATAAAAATGTGAACAGCCTAAGGAAGCATAAGGTTAGTGAGAATAAGGAAAAACCTAAGAAGGCAAAGGGAAAGAAATCTAAAACAAATAAATTCGATGAGAATGTTGATTGTTTTTGCTTGTGTTGCGAGAGCCCTTCGACAGCGGCAGACCCAATGAGAAGTGGGTCCAGTGTATTAAATGAAAAGATGGTCACATGGACCTTGTACTAAAGGAGAACTTCAATACGTTTGTCCTAACTGCTTATCGGGTTAGATTTTGGGTTGGTTCGATATCATTTTGATAATAGATTAGATTTTATTGATCTCTCAGATGTGCCATATTTCACTATTTTAAAGTTAATTATATTATTAATGTTGTCTATTATTAATGTTGTCTATTATTAAAATTGTTATTGTAGACACATGAAAAATTGCACAGTGGTCTGGTCTAGAATATTGAAATTTGAAATTGAAATTACATACTCATAATATGGTTCGTCAGTTTGTAAGTCGAGGAATAACTAAATCATACATTGATGTAGTTCAGCACTTACAGCACGTAAGGAATTTTTGTGAATGCCCTTCAAAAAATAATTCCAAACTATGCTTCAAAATCTAATGGCACCCGAAACTATCAGTTAACTAAAATGAATCCCACAAGAATGTTCTAAAGAGAAAATGGAATCTATTTATTCACCTTTTTTTTCCTTCTTTGAGTATATCTGCATGCTTCCTTATGTCATCCACCCATCTCATCTGAGATTATTCCCTTCTATTACTTTCTCAATTAGTAAAGTAATAAGATTTTAAATAAATGTACTAAGATTTATATTTAAATTCCCACTATATTACAAAGTTCCACTATATAGTCACATAGTGTCTCTCTCGAATTATTAAGAAATCACTATATTGTTCAATGTAGCATTCGTATTGTAAGTTCGCAATTGTATGTGGTGAGTTATTATATATTATATTGTAAGTCATATGATATTATATATAATTATAAGTATTAAATATTCGCATATAAAAGTTGTCAATATATTATTCGTATTTGAAAAAAGCAGTGTGTGTCGAAACAATTCTAATACAAGTTATATATCACTCTTGATCTCCACTTGACTAGAATCAAACTTAGCTTAAAACATCGAAAACTTATTCAAAAGAGACTACTAATACCAAAGTTCGACCTTACGAAAATAAAACCAACCCTAAAAGAAGAGCTTGATAAACAACCAGCACAGAACTGGCAAGAATTGAAACAAAAAATTATTAAAACAGCCTTAAAGTTGATCCCTTTACAAAAACGTAGAAAACATCCGTGGTAGGATGAAATTTGCGAGCAAGCAGTATTAAGCCGAAGTAAAGCATTCAAAGAGGGGAACAGTAAAAAAACAGCAATAAACCATAACATCTTTTTGGAAGTAAGAAAAAAAACCTCGAAGCTAATTAGACAAACTAAAAGAAAATATTAAAACAATCAACTTACTAAAATAGAAAAAGATTTCCAAAAAAATAACACCCGAAATTTTTACAAAACATTTAAAACTAAATTAACAGGTTATCACAATCCCAAAGTATTTGCTTCCATCACAAACAAATCCAGATTCATTACCACCGAATGAAGATGAAATAATTAGGCAAATTAAGCAACTTAAAATTAACAAAGCTTCTGGTGAAGATAGAATCACTTCTAAACTTTTGAAGTCCGCTGGTCCAGGTACAATCAAGGAAATAACCAAAATTTCATAAAAAGTTTAGCGAACTGAACGGATTTTGAGAAGATTGGAAATATGCTCTAATCTATCAGCCCTGAATATTGACCAGCCCATTAAACTGGGAAGAACCAACATCAAAATCGATTGTCTAGCTTTTGCTGATGATGTAGCAATTTTGGCTCAATATATATTAAAGGCACAAAAACAGATTGAAATCCTAAAAGAAACAGCAGAAAAGGTATCCAAATTTCCTTGGAAAAGACACAATACATGACCTGCAACAGACTAAGAACACCATTTCTAAAAACAAAATATTGTAACATCAGACGAGTATCTCAATTCAAATATTTGGGTGAAATAATCATGGAAAACGGGTTGGAAAAAGCGGCCAATGAGAAACAGCAGAAAAGGTATCCAAATTTTCGTGGAAAAGACACAATACATGACCTGCAACAGACTAAGAACGCAATTTCTAAAAACAAAATATGGTAACATCAGACGAGTATCTCAATTCAAATATTTGGGTGAAATAATCATGGAAAACGGGTTGGAAAAAGCGGCCAATAAGGGTAGATGTCAAAAAATGAAACTGCATTGAGACTTATACAAAAGATTCTCAACAAAAAATGCATATCTAATTAACTTAGAGTCATTAAGCCAGAATGTCTATATGAGGCGGAAACGCTCATTTTGAATAGTAAGAGAGACATCGAGGAGATCGAAAAAAAGGAAAGAAAATCATAAGAAAAATCTTAGGCCCCAAACAAATAAGTAGGACAACATACTGACTAAATAGAGCTAAAGTAGAAATAATTAAATGGATTGCTGCAATTAAGGAGGATCTAAGATCAGCAAATATTACACAAAGTGAAATTCAGGATAGAGGCTGTTTCAGGTACAAGGTTAACGTTCGGGGGGTTGGCCAGAGATAAAAATGTAGGAAAACTGGAATAATTTAGTCTGACGAAAGGAAAAAAGCTCATAGCGAAAGACTGAAATCAGCATGGACGCAAAGAAAGGCTAACAACAAACGTAATCTCTAATTGTACTTCGCCTGGTCCACCATGGCCCATACGTGAATAATAATAATAATAATAACAAAACAAAAAATATATATATATATATATATATATATATATATATATATATATATATATTCATATATATTTATATATGTATATATATATATATATATATATATATATATATATATATATATATATATATATATATATATATATATATATATATATATATATATATATATATATATATATATATATTCATATATATTTATATATGTATATATATATATATATATATATATATATATATATATATATATATATATATATATATATATATATATATATATATATATATATGCTAGTTCGTAGTGTTTCGCGGATGGAAGAATACGCTAGACTATTAGTCCGGGAGTACATCCGATCGTTTGTGTCCTGTTTGTTGGGAACGTGCAGACGTTTCGCCTTAAAGACGTGTTGACTTAAGGATAGCTGTAGATTGAAGAGTTGTTGTTCTATCTCCCTTACTTGTTTCCTAGTCTGTCTTATTTGTTCTTTTAATTGGTGCGTGCTGGCTTTGTTTAGAATAGCTTCTGTTCTTCTTGTTATTGTGTGGTATGACAGTTTTGTGAAAGTTGGTTGAAGGTTTTCGTTGCGACAGTTGATGAGGAGCATGAGGTTTCATAGCAAAGTGCATCTCTTTTTTCTTAAGCTTTCATAAGTTTAAACTTATGAAAGTGGCCAACCTCTTCATGATATATTTTGAAAAGATGGCACTGCAGAGTGCTGACCTCAAACCTAAACTGTGGGTCCGATACGTCGACGACATATTTGTCATCTGGTCCTTCGGTAAAAACGAATTTGCCAAATTTCACAGCCATTTAAATTCCGTCCACCAAAAAATTCAGTTCACTTTGGAAATCGAAGAAGACAAAAAACACCCCTTCCTAGATGTCCTAATAAACAAGTCTCAAAATGGACGCTTACAACATACAGTTTACCGGAAACCAACCCACACGAACAGATACCTGAATGCAAGGTCCCATCACCATCCAGCACAACTTCAAGGGGTTGTCAACACCTTGATTTCGTGGTCCCTCCGACTATCCGACGACATCAACCGAGAAAAAGAGCTCAAAACAATCACTGACGCTCTAAAGCAGAACGGCTACTCAGCGTATAACATAAAGAAAGCTATTACCCATCAAAACAACCAACAGAAGCCAAATGAATATGAAAATAGGCCCGTAACAGTTCTGCCGTACATCAAATGTGTCTCAGACCGCATTGGACGACTGTTTCGACGACATACAAGCCACATAAAACGATAAAATCATTTCATTCTAAAAAAATCTGGAAATTAGAAAAAATTCTAATAAAATCATCATTCTAGAAAATCTGGGCGTATACAGCATATCGTGCGGGACTTGTAACATGGCATACGTCGGACAAACCAACAGAAGAATATCAGCCCGGCTCGAAGAACACAAATTGGCGGTTAGAAATAAACAAACCACATCGGCTCTGTTCCAACACCATCTACAAACAGGACACAAAATCTACTTCGACAGTTGCCGACAAATTGCAAATATCCCTAACCTCAAAATAAGAATCATACGAGAAACAATAGAAATAGAAAAAATCGGACGCCTAAACAGAAGAGATGATACCGTCAATCTGCTAGACACGTGGAAACGAATAATTAACCGACAGACCGAAGCTCACCGGCTGCAGTCGGGAGAGCAACTGATTACCACTGTGACACCCTAAACATCATCCGAGGGGGCGGAGCCAACACCAGAACTAATAAGAAGTACGCACCATCACAATCTGCGACCCAGAAGAATATAAATATGTAGAGACAGTTTCCACAGCATTCGAAAGGCTTGGTTGAGCTGTTGGAGAGAATGCATCTCTCTGTCAAGCTCGTACTTTGTGACAAAGTAGTTACCAAACGCGGTGATGGCGGACCCTAAGGGGTTCACCATCATAAAAGACGCTTTTGATGCGCTTCAGCGCTCATTAGCAGAGAAAGATAAACGTATCGCTGCTTTGGAAGAACAGGCACGATATACAAATCAGTCAAATCAAGAAGCATACCATGAGTTAGACGTTCTCAGAGATGAGAATCAAGAACTGATGGAAACACAATCGATCATTTGAGAGGAAATCCAGCTAAGGACAACGAAAAGCCAGAAGTTTTTATCAAAACTAATGGCAGTGAAAAAGAACGAAATCAAGCCATGGAATATGATGATATACCACACAAAACATCATCAGAAGCGGACTGGACATCAGCGTCCAAGTCGGACTACAGCAGTAGACGTAGAAACAAAAAGAAGCAGACGAAGAGAGCAGTGAAACCGAACAAAGAGTATTATCCTCCCCTCAAAAAGCCGACTTCCGAAAGTTCCTCGCAGGCACCAGTTTTCAAAAAGTCTCAGCCTCCAAGACAAAAGGAGACTTCCAAACATCAGGAATCCACCTGGGCTGCAAAGTGTGCGACCCAGAAAAGCGAAAAAATTCCGCCGGTGGTCCTCAGAGACAAAGCAGCATATCTTCAAATTCTTCGATTGTGCAAGGAGAAGAACATCAAGCTCGGAATAACGACGACAAAACCCAATGGAGTCATGGTCAAACCACCCACTACAGATGACTACAGGGCGCTCACCAGATTACTCGACGATCAACAGTACAAGTATCACTCGTTCTGTACTCCGGATGAACGCAATTTACGCGTGATCATCAGGGGTGTAGTGGAAACGATTCCTGCAGCCACAGTAAGACAAGAATTGATCGACATGGGTCTTCATCCGATCCATGTCGAATGATGGAAGACCAGCAAAGGAGCGCCCATGGCCATAGTACAAGTAGTCATTCCTAACGAGGAGAGGGAAATTTACGACTTGAAGACTTTGTTCGATCAAGAAGTTAAGATCCAAGGACAAAGATCGAATGGCCGAATTGTGCAGTGTTTTAACTGCCAACAATTCGGTCATTCGGCGAAAAAGTACCACGCGGATCCAGCGTGTGTCAAGTGTGCAGAACGATATCCATCAAGAGAATGTAAGAAGGATAAGGAGAGTCCAGCAACCTGCAGCAACTGTGGAGGCTGGCATACCACGAGTTTCCAAGGCTGTCTGGCGAGACCAACCAGCAACCAGGCAGCGAAAAGATCAGCAATTAAAACCAAAAGGGCCTTTTCAGGTCCGCAAATTAATAAAGTTATTCCCCCTACAACCTTCGTGTGGGGGTGTCAGCTGAACACGGTTTCTGCCACTCTGCCCGCTTCACAAGCAAATAATCCCTTCTTCGACATTTTGGAGCAACTAATGGGACAACTGGTGAGCCAATTCCAGGCCCAGATCTCCACCGCCCTCCAAACGCTTCTTGGAGGGCCACAAAACTAAGTCCGTGTTCGTTCCCCAATTTCAAGCGGCAGGCCTATGGGACCCGAATTTCTCGGGTTTTTCCAGCCTACGTAAGACCCAATAAGTGACCGCCATCAAAGTCCCTATGTCCCGTCTTCAAATGGCGGACTGACGGCACCCGCTGGGTCCGGCATTTGGTCGCGGACTCGTTCATTTTCCGATAAAGACAAAAGTCTAAATTTCTAATTAACCTCCACGAAGTTTCCATGGACTTCGAGCAAACAATCTAATTCTAGGTCGAACTTTACCCTTTTCACGGGAAAGTTCGACATCACAAGGGGTGGAAACACCCCCAAAAAGGAAAAGTCAGTACCCGTTTCGGGTTAGTTAATTCTAAGAGGGTCGGGGCTGAGACGGCCAACCCAAAACCAGGGTGAGAAAGCGGAAAGAAAGTGGTCCACAGCTTTCAGTCTTCAGGTAAGCATTAAAAATGCCAAGACCTTGGCGAAACGTCTGCACGTTCCCAACAAACGGCACACAAACGATCGGATGTATTCCCGGGCTAATAGCCTAGCATATATATATATATATATATATATATATATATATATATATATATATATATATATATATATATATATATATATATATATATATATATATATATATATATATATATTTTTTTTTTTATTATTATTATTATTACTCACGTATGGGCCATGGTGGACCAGGCGAATTACAATTAGAGGCGTTTGTTGTTAGCCTTCCTTTGCGTCCATGCTGATTTCAGTCTTTCGCTATGAGCTTTTTTCTTTCGTCAGACTAAGTTATTCCAGTCTTCTTACATTTTTCTCTCTGACCAACCGCCCAAACGTTAACTTTGTGCCTGAAACACCCTCTATCCTGAATTTCACTTTGTGTTATATTTGCTGATCTTAGATCCTCTTTAATTGCAGCAATCCATTTAATTATTTCTACTTTAGCTCTATTTAGTCGGTATGTTGTGCTACTTATTTTTTTGGGACCTAAGATTTTTCTTATGTTTTTCTTTCCTTCTTTTCGATCTCTTCGATGTCTCTCTTACTATTCAAAATGAGCGTTTCCGCCTCATATAGACATTCTGGCTTAATGGCTCTAAGTTAATTAGACATGCATTATTTGTTGAAAATCTTTTGTGTAAGTCTCAATGCAGTTTCATTTTTTGACATCTACCCTTATTGGCCGCTTTTTCCAACCCGTTTTCCATGATTATTTCACCCAAATATTTGAATTGAGATACTCGTCTGATGTTACCATATTTTGTTTTTAGAAATGGTGTTCTTAGTTTGTTGCAGGTCGTGTATTGTGCCTTTTCCAAGAAAATTTGGATACCTTTTCTGCTGTTTCTTTTAGGATTTCAATCTGTTTTTGTGCCTTTAATATATCTTGAACCAAAATGACTACATCATCAGCAAAAGCTAGACAATCAATTTTGATGTTGGGTCTGCCCAGTTTAATGGGCTGGTCAATATTCAGGGCTGATGAATTATAGCATATTTCCAATCTTCCGGAATCCGTTCAGTTCGCCAAACTTTTTATAAAATTTTGGTTATTTCCTTAAAGATCCCTTTCCTAAAAAGATGTTATGGTTTATTGCTGTTTTTTACTGTTCCCCTCTTTGAATGCTTTACTTCGGCTTAATACTGCTTGCTCGCAAATTTCATCCTACCACGGATGTTTTCTACGTTTTTGTAAAGGGATCAACTTTAAGGCTGTTCTAATAATGTTTTGTTTCAATTCTTGCCAGTTCTGTGCTGGTTGTTTATCACGCTCTTCTGTTAGGGTTGGTTTTATTTTCGTAGGGTCGAACTTTGGTATTAGCAGTCTCTTTTGAATAAGTTTTCGATGTTTTAAGCTAAGTTTGATTCTAGTCAAATAGTGATCCGTGTCTATGTGAATTCCTTTCTTGACTTAAACATTTAAAATCTCTTTATAATTAGGATACGAAATGGCAACATGATCAATTTGAAATTCACCCATGTACGTGTTTGGGCACCTCCAGGTCTTTTGTTTTGTTATTTTCTTCTTAAAATGGGTTGACATTATTTTTAGATTAAACTGCAAAGATAGTTCAACCAATCTTCTGCCACTCTGGTTGGTCCATTTATGAGCGGGAAAACTGCCGACTCTTTTTCTGTACTTTCTTTCTTTCCCTAGTTGGGCGTTGATTATATATATATATATATATATATATATATATATATATATATATATATATATATATATATATATATATATATATATATATATATATATATATATATAGTGGAAATTTAGATATAAATCTTAGTTCGTTTATTTAAAATGACTTTCGGAAGTAAGAAAGTAAGTAAATAGGATATATATGTTTATTCACAAAACAATTAATTTGTTTAAAGGTAAATAATCTTTCAGTATTCACTTGAAAACGTGCCTTTCAGTATTGTCTAATGTATTTTGAAAGAATAAATAATGGCATGAAAATTCGAGATTCAAATTATACAGGTAAACCGTATAATGATTTATTTATTTATATTATTATTACTCTGCGATTTAATGTCAGGAAAGTGAGTGTTCCAGAAACAAGTGCATCAAAAAGGGCGATCTAATCAAATTGGCAGTTGGATATCACAGACTCTATAGTTTTCCCTTCTTTCAGAATTTTCAGTGCAGCTTTCGTATCATATACATATTTCTCAGGGCCAGTTAAAAAATCGTTAGTTATAACTATCAATTCCAGAGAAGCTGACGAATCAATTTTGCCTTTCAGATTTCCGAAAAACGACTTAGACGTGTCCCTCGTTAACCCGCATGCAAACTATTCGATATTTATTAACGTCTCCTTCACGACGGGCGTTAAAAAACGTTCATTTCGCGTATCGTTGACGACCATTGTGTTCACGTGGCATCGCGAAGGCCACGTGTCTCGGCATTGTGTCGTAGGCTTTGATGTGTCGGCGCGGCGCCGGTCTAAAATGGCGACGGCACGCGACACCTCCAACATTCACCGTTTGGCACTGGCCATTTTTATGTTTGGCCGAATTAGCAATAAATTGTGGCAAATCGGCCGTACGGTCGCGTGTCGCGGCTTATGGAACTGCCGAAAAACGTAAGCTGGTGTAATTGAAGGATTTGCATACCAGTTTTCTGGGAAAATTTATTGTCGGGGGGAAATATCGTTAGCTAGTTTTTCAATTAAATTAAAAACCACCATTGTCAATAAAAATAAAATTACAGCTTTATTATCAGCTTAGTTGATTTAAATCTAAGAAGTATCACAATTCATCATTTCTCTCAAGGCAGTATAGGGGACTGTTCAGAATGCTTTCTGTTGCAAAAATTAATTTTTTTAATTCCCGAATTCATTTGAAATCTATAGAAATAATTTTGATTGTGTTGGCTTCTTCTTAATGATTGACGGGTTTCGCTAACACTGCAATTTCGCAACACGATTATACAATAAAATAATAAAAAATATATATTTTTAGGAAATACACTCAGATAAATGAATAAAGGCTAATTGTCAGGTCATTCAGACGGGTTTTACCATCTTCTAAACATTTTATTTCTGAACTCTCCAGATGGTTTAGTTTTTGGTTTCTGATTTGTACATGCAGTATATTGAAATTACTGTTAAAACAATGTTTTTCATTTAGTAGATAAGCCATGATTTTTAAAGATGTGACTGCTTTCCCTATATATTTCCTATATATTATTTTTCGTTTGAAAGACCTTTACATTGTTTTTATATATTTTTTTTATAAGAATTTTTCAAGGTGGTTTTCCAAAATAAATTATTGTTTTGAATTAATTATTTTTTTATTTTTTTTTGTGGATATAAAGGGTGATTTTTTCAGTGTGTCCAACCTTCCCATAGGGGTCACTGTCAAACGAACTGTGAGTTTGCGCGCAAGTCTGTAAATTTGTGTTTCAGTGGTCTGGCAAATCATCATGGAACATTTAACATTGAGCAACGCTTGCAAATTGTCGAAATGTATTATAAAAGTCAATGTTCTATGCGTTAAAAACATAGACCACTTCGTGAATTTGAACTCTGTGCAAACCAACGCAACAATCGATTTATTGAGGGGACGATTCGGTGAGAAAATTAATTCGAAGAACGGATCTGTAAATTGGCCACTCATGTGATGTGATTTAACGCCTTTAGATTATTTTCTTTAAGGTTATGGTAAATATTTGGTCTATGCCAAAAAACCAGCAACTAATGACGTCATGGAAACCAACATAACTCGGACAATAAGACCTTAAAAGGAAAAAGTGGTTGGAAATTGGAATGATGGAATATGCTTTGTCAAAAGTTTCCGTGGCGGACATTTGTCCGAAATTGTTTTCAAACATTAATGCCATTGAATATTTGTTATGTTATTTTAGATAAACTAAATAGTTTCAAGACATCTAATTTGGTTGTTGTTTTATTTGAATAGAATTGACGGCAATTTTCTAGAGGTTTCTTTTTAAAATGTTGTCTATTATTCTCTCCAAATAACCACTGTTTAGCGTAATCTGTTTAATGGTGTTAAGTTTCTTATTAAAATCTGCATCTGATAAAGAAATATGATAATGAAATATAAACTGGTCCGTTTTCAGCATGAAAATTATAAATTTATTATTTGTTACAAAATTACTTTTCATTTAATATTTTTTTTACAAGGGTGAAAAGTTGTTAATGGTTTTGATAATGGACAGTCTATGAAGAGCTTTACTCGCGGACATATTTATGGATAACATTGATACATTAATCCAATTAAGTGTATTTCTAGAAAGAAGTCTATCTTTGCCTCTAGTTGTTAACATTCTTTTCCTCATTGGATATTCAGTTAGTTCACTCATACTCATATTTAGATAGTTCGGACAAATGCTCACAATGCCAGATAACAAACTCACGAAGGCAATGTACGAAACGAGACCAAACGGGAAAAATTATAGAGGAAGGCCGAGAAAAAGGTGGATTGAGGGGATTGGGAAAGGAGCAAAAAGTAGAGAAAAAGAGTTGGAAGGTGTTAAGCAGATGACATGGGGTAAGAAGGAATAGATAAATAAATAAAAATTTCGAAAACACATTTTGGATTATTAGAAAAATACATTTTTAAGATATTGGCCTGTTATAATGCCAAATCCTTAATTTGCATAATATGTTTTTACTAAAATTTGCTAAAATGTTTAGAATCAAAATATTAAGGAACTTGTGTTAATTCAAAGAATGATAAATAGCTCGCAATATAGAACTCAGAAGAAGGATTTCTAACTGCAAATATTTCTTCAACAATAGAAAAATAGAAAATTAATCCAAATGTTTCGTTGTTGGATATACTCAATTTTCCTATATGTTGTAGAAAGTTGTTGTAGTGTTGTCCTATATGTTGAAATGTGGCTATTCAGCAGAAAGTAACAAATAAAGAGGTCCTACGTAGAATATCTACTGAAAATGTATTAATATTAATCATAAAGACAAGTAAATTGGAATACTTCGGTCATGTAATCAGAGGACAATGTTACGAACTGTTGATAGTGATTATGCAGGGAAATGTAAAGGGGAGAAGAAGCTTGGGAAGACAAAGAACGTCATGGTTGCGAAATTTGAGAGAATGGTCCAAGTATACATCGAACCAGTTATTTAGAGCAGATGTAAATAAAGTGAAAATAGTAGATGGTCGCCAACCTCAGTTTGAAGATGGCACGGTAAGAAGTACTAAGTAAACAATATTTGTTTGTTGCAAACAATTGTTTACTTAATGAAAATTTCCAAATTTGGTGAAAGTAAAGGTGAATAAACACTCGTATTCGATTTCCACACCGCCAACACAATAGTCAGTCTACATTGTATCCAGGATAGTTCCTATTGGGCTTGGAATTCCGGCATGCCGCCGACTGTGAATATATTTAATCCAGATTGATTAATTTTGTGGAAATGTACTTGATAAATTGCTCGCCGTAATTGCAAATTCTTTATGCTCAGCGTACAATACTTTCGTGATTTTTGTAGTTTTTCGTTTTTGAGGCTTTACATTTTAGCTGTATTGTGTTTAATTCGGGTAAATTCTCCTTCATACAACTTATAGAATACAGTTGATATTAATTACAAATGTGACCGAGGAAAAATAATATATAAGAGGCAATTTGTCTCATTATATTTTTTGGTAACTCTACTGAATATTTCTTTCTACATCAATATACGCACATAATTAGAAAATATCATTTTCAAGTGGTTGGTTAAATTCTCCTGTAAAATTATCTATAGGGTCTCAATACCAGTCTTTAAAAATGATGAATCAATTTCGAGGTGTGTCAGTAATATAGTGCATTTATACATATTTTAATTAACAGCTAGTTAAACAGGGTTTTAAACTTTGTCATCGTTTAACAGCGATTAAAATTCTTGTTCTCATATTATATTATATGTATTCAATATTCTAACCCATGCAACTGCCAAAAAAATACTGACCTGACACTTGAGAAGCTTATCTGTTCTGTTAGAAAAGATTACATATTAGTTTGAGGATTTGTCTCTTGAAATCGTACGTATGAACTCGATAGAAATAATTTGTCTATCATATTGGGTAAAAATATTTTTAATTAAGTATTCTGGAACATATTCATCCTCTACATCAATAACCGATTTCCATTTACTTGGTAGGAGGCCGATTCCCCTGCAAAAAAGCGCTTGCAGGTAATCCACGCTTGGGCATCGGCTACCAATTCATAAAAATAATTGTAAATTATGCTCGCCTGCCAGCTTGCAAGCACCGATCGTGCGAAGGCGGCTTTCATCAAAAGCCATAGTGTCACGCCCAACCCAGCAGCGCGTACTGCAGCTGTGACTTATTTGTCAAAGAACTTTGACCAAGCAGCAATAAGTCTTGTTTCTTTATAAATACTGTGATACTTATTTGTTTTGAAAGGTAACTGGTAAATAAATACATATTCTAAAAATACAATAAGTATCATTTGGTTTGGATCCGCGAATAATGAAATTTTCAGCCGCGAATACAAGAAGTGGTCACCATTTTTTAATTTATGAATACTGAAAACGCCAATAACGGAACCCTGAATAAGGAGCTTTGACTGTATAGATCGTTGTTTTCGATGACCTCGACCGATCTATCAGCCAGTAACTCTTTTCCTCTTCGATACAACGATACATTTTTGACTCATCGAAACTCTACTTTTTTCCACCACTTCTACTTTTTTTTTTCTTCCAAAAAGCGAGTCATGGACCGGAACAAGTGATAATCCGAAGAAGCGAGGTCGGGGCTGTATACGGGGTGAAGGAGAATTTCAACGTCAAATTTGTTAATTCTTGAGGTGGTCAAGAATTAAAAAATTTGACCAAAGCACAGTTTCAAAAATTCACACACACACTTTCAAAATTCCACCAAACACACAGTTTGACCTTTTTAACAAATCTTTCTCGTCTTGATACCGTAAGAGCTGGTTGCCTGGGGATAATTCACTGTTTTACGTCATTAGGACTGTCAATTTTTGAGGAGAGTTATACACACATTTCAAGCCGATGCGCTGCTTTCTATGGCGACGGTTCATGATGGTTGTTTCTGCAGGCCTTTTGACTCCATTCCTATGCTTCAAAAAATACCGCTTAACGGTAATGTAAGATACTGCTAAATCTATAATAAGTCGCCGATACGTTACTAGCCGCCGGGTTGCGTGTGACACTATGGTTTCTGATAAAAGCCGCCTTCGCACGATCGGTACCGAATCTTTGGTTTTATTGCTTCAACTTGTCATTCATCGCAATAATTTCGAAAGAATAGTACGTGTCTCTTCTGCTTTGTTCGCGATTTATAATGTCGAGTAAAAGCAAAGGAAATTAAATTCTACACAGGAAAAAGTCATGTTGGCAAAAGGCAAAAATTGAAATGCTTAACCGTTTACACCTTGGTTAATCCTTTACTCATCAAGAAATCATCAAGAAATGCTAAATTCATTAAGAAATCAGAAGACAAAATAAGGATGTATATATCAAAATACCATCAAAAATTGGTCGTAATCCAGCAATTGAAAAAATAGAAGCTGCATTAAAATTATGTATTGAAGACTGTAGCTAGAAAAGAGCGCTTCTAAGTGGTACTATAATCCGTGAGAACGTTTAAAGTCTTTACGCATATTTTAAGGAACCTAGTGATGAACATACGGATGGAGGATTTCAAGCATTGGAAAGTTGGTTCTATAAGTTCAAGGTGCAACAATCACTGCATAACATCAACATTGTTGGAGAAGCTGCATCTACGGACACTTCAGTAGCAGCAACATATCCAGAAGAATTTTCAAAGTTAATTGCTGATAGTGGATACAAACCTGAACAAGTGTATAATACAGACGAAACTGCCCTGTTTTGAAAAAAAATGCCAAACAAAACTTTTATTTACAAAAGTCAAAAGTTCGTCTCTGGTTTTAAAAAAAGAGATAACAGATACACTGCTGCTCTGTTCTAATGCATCAGAACATTGCTTAATTAAACCACTTACGCTTTACAGATCGCTGAAGCCTTGTGCTTTAAAAAATCACAACAAGGAAAACGTGCCAGTGTTTTGCCATTCAAACAAGAAAGTGTGGGTTACATGTGTCATTTTCTGTTACTGGTTTCGGGATTGGTTTGTTTTTGAAGAAAAATAATTTAGATTTCAATGCAGTTTTAGTGTTGAACAATGCTTCAGGTCACCTCGTGAGCTTGAAGCTGTGAATCCAAATACACGGGTGATATTTTTGCCTTCTAACACAACGGCCTTACTCTAACCTATGGACAAAGGAATAATCCAGGCTATTAAGCTATATTACATTAAACCAACCTTTAAAATGATACTGGACACCATTGAATGTGATCCCAATATGAATTGTATGCAATGCTAGAAAAATGTTCACATAGTAAAGTGTATTGTTAACATAAGAGAATCAACGCAAGACTGAGGTATACACATTGAAATTATGCTGGAAAAAACTGTGGTCTGATCTGTCGGTAATGATGAAGAATCGGTGCAAATTCAAACGTTGACTGAAAACATTGTTCAAGTTGCAAACGGCATTGGACGAGATGGTTTCGAACTGATAAAATCAAGTATCATTCAAGATTTGCTTGAATCGCAAATATTTGACTGAAACCGACTTCCAATCCCCATTGCATTGAAGAGGAAGCCTCAATGAACACTGAAAAGATGATATTAAACTTTAAAAACCTGAATGAAGGTTTACGAATGGCAAATGAGCTTTGTGTTTTCGTTATAAAAATCGATCCGTCTTTGGAAATAATTCTTGTTTTTAAAATGCAAATTGTTAATGCCACAGCCGAATATCAGTCCGAATTGAAAGACCTCTTAAAAGTGTCAAAAGCAGAAAAAAATACTAAATACTTTAAACTTTTGCCGAAGCCTGATAATATTTTAATTATTAATATTGTTAAAAAATCTCTCATTAAATTGCTTTTATTATATGTTTCTTGTAATTTCGTAACTTTGGAACATATCCCCTATAATTCCGTACAAATTACCATTCAGTATTCATGGTTTCTGTATTCGCGGCATATTTATGGAACGTTTCCCCTGCGAATAAGAACCTTTAACTGTATTTCGATATGACCTACCAATTAAGTTTTTATTAACGGTTTTCCAGCAACCGATTGACAAACAAAATTTTAAGTGATTAGAAGTTCCTGTTGAATTTGCAATAGCGCAAATGTAGGTGCAGCAATAAACGATCGTATTCGATTTCCACACTACCAACACAATAGCCACCCTACGCGATCTATCCAGGACAGTTCCTGTTAGGCCTGGAATCCGGTAAACCGTCGACTGTGAATACGCTTAATCCAGATTGATTTATTTTGTGGAAATGTACTTGATGAACGGCTTGCCGTAATTGCAAATTCTTTATGTTCAACGTGAGATTTGTTTTGTAATTTTTGTAGTTTATCGTTTTTGAGGCGTGAGGTTATTTCAGCCGTGCACTGTTTGTTTTAATTCGCGTACTCGAGAGAATTTGTAATTCGGATGGAGAATAGAGAAGGTAAATGGAAACAATTCTTGGCTGTATTAATGCATTAATACAATGAAAACATTTGCTGGATAAATAAATGCTGCAATTGGTCTGTTTGTATTACAGAATGTTCCAAGATGTTTTACCATTTACATAATTAGATCCGAAATGAATGTTTCTAATAAGCCACAGGTATTATAGAGAATTCAGATGTAGTTAGATAAAACATCAGCAATGTTTCCATTAAATAGATTGTATTCGCTTCCTAAAGAATGAAATATCAGATTGGTAAGAAAATGACATTGGTTTTTAACTACTCATCTTTATGTTATTTATATCTGTTTATGATAAATTTTATGAATGGAAATACAGCCAACATAATCAGGAAATCATTGCCAACAATAAAAAACAATTTATATTTTGTAATAATGTCGAAGCCCGGCACTTTGAATTTGGTAAGTTCTATTTTCTTTTTTTTTCTTTCCGGTAAAGTTTTAATTATAAAGGGTGTAACAATAACAGCGCAAAGTATGAATTTTAAATAAAACATGGTTTTTTATAGGAAAGTATTGAAATATTTATTGATTTGTAATATATACATTTGGAAATTATGTATGGAACAATACATCCAGTAAAATGGCCGCTATGGTTTTGGTGGTACACGCATACTCTTCGAAATTTTCAATAACGGTTTAGCATAAATGTGGAGATATTTCGTTGATACAGCGTTCCATTTCGGTTTTCAGTGCTTGGGTAATTGTGGGTTTGTTGGCGTAAACCTGAGACACCAGAAACACAAAAAAAAGTCCAAAGATGTTAAATTGCAACATCGTGGCGGCCAATTGTGGTCATCAAAACTGGATATGACACGTCAATGTTTCACGGGCGGTATGGCAAGTGGCTCCATCTTGCTGAAACCACATGCCTTCAAGAACAATATGTTCCAATTGAGGGACGAAGAACTGGATTATCATGTCACGATAACGTTCGCCATTTACCGTTAATGCATTACCTGCGTTTTCAAAGAAAAATGGTCCAATGATTTTTCCAAACCACATTTGTTTTTCATGAATTATTCGTGGAATTGCTGAGCCCCAAATGCGGAAACTATTAAACGCTAAACGCCGAAAAATATTAACGAAGCCATCGAGGTGAAAATGGGTCTCGTCCCTGAAGATGACTTTATCCACAAAATCGGCATTCACATCTTTTTATCCAATGTTCCAATTGGTGAACTCTCTTCGCTATGCATGGTCTGTAAGCAGAAATTGTTGAGTTAATCGGACTTTGTAAGCATGGAGATGGAAATCTTTAGTGAGAATACGGTAAAGAGTGGCTGTTGAAATGTCCAATTCTTGTGAACGATGACAAATCCAGAACCCTGGACTGTCGGCCACGCTCGTACGAACTGCCGTGATATTTTGTTCTAAACGACCACTACGAGCTCGTGTCGTGTGTTTTACATAAATAACTGAACCAGTACTTTCGAATTTTTCGATTATTCTTTTCCCAGTTGATAAATTTGGAACATTATTCCTATCAAAGGCAGTGTACGAATTATAGCCACCCAACTTTCATCATTTTAATAGTGATATGTTTAACAATAAGGACGAGTGTAGCGCTCCATGTTTATTAACTCCTCTCTGTCTTTTATCGACTTGTCACAATTCTTGACCTATCGAATCATGACAACCAAAATGGCGCGCAATTCAAATCTTGCGTTCTTAGTGTAAAACCCTTTATAATAAAAAGATTTTTTTTGAAGAAATGCTTCATATATTAGAAATTGTTAGGAAATGAAACCTAGGAAATGAAATTGAAAAGGAAATGAGACTAAACCTACTGGAATTCATGTATATTGAAACTACAGCAACAGTTTACATGGATGATCATGGATTATCATTTGAACTGGTTGCTTCGCTCTACCCCAACCTGCCCTTAACTTAATTCTCCAGATTCTGTTCGAATTGCAATTTTTCGCCCCCGTAAAGTTAGTTTAAAGTGCTATCTTTCATCTTCAAAACGAGGTGTAATATAATAACATACGAGCCTATATAATATATAAAAAAAATTTCAGAGAGGATTACCTTTTTTTCAGCTTTCCTGAAAAAAATGCTGCGGAGGTTCAGAATATTATTTATGCGGCATTGGAAAATAATGTGTACTTAAACGAAGCGGCTTTAGTACTTTGAAATAGTTTGGAAATTAAAATCATAATTTTAATAGTCCATAACATTTGGGATAGCCAAAAATTACTGGAAGATAAATAATTGGAAGTACCGGTAGAGAAAAGTCGTCCAAAGTCGAATCCTTGTACACTGCTAGAGCTTCGATAGGAACTTGGAGTATGCCTAGTGCGTTTAGAGTTGTTATGTCTACTATGAACAACACATCGGTCAATAAGTGCTCGGTCTGATATATAGATAGCGTCTCTTGCGAAAAATCATTACCAGTAGTCGATTGTAACAATCTTCAAATATCATCTGTCAAAATTTTATGATATTCTATCTACTAATTTCTGAGTTGTTGTGCTTTATGTGAGGCTACTTTTGTTATTTTTAAAACAATGGAAAAAAATAATTTCGTGTGTTTATTAAACATTGCTCTTTCATAAACAAAAATACCGTTGAAGCAAAACAATGGTTCGATAAACATAACCCGGATTCTGTCTCAGGAAAATCAACTATAATTGATTGGTATGTTGAATTCAAATAAGGCCGTACAAGCACCGATGATGCTGAACGCTCTGGACGTCCAAATGAGGTGGTTATACCAGACAATATCAGAAAAATTATCAATATTATTTCTTAAAACCGTAAAGTAAAGTTGAAGAAGCTAGCTGATACCATGTAGATATCGAAAGAAAGTGTTTACAGGATTTCGAATAAACATTTGGGAATGCGTAGATTGACTAGATCACTACCCCCTGGAATCAAATCGGCAGTCAGCTGAGTGGACAGCAGTCGGTGAAAGTCATCCAAAGTGACTAAAAACACAACCATCGGCGGGCAAGGTTATGACCTCTGAATTTTGGGATGAGCGGATAGGATATTGTTCATCGATTATCTCAAGAAAGGCAAAACTATCACTAGCGAATATTACAACTAAACGTTATTGGTTTACTAACTAAGCAATATTGGTGCGTTTGAACGACGAGATCGCAAAAAAAGCTCCAAATGAACAAAAAAAGTGCTGTTTCATCAAGATTATGCATCATGTCACAAATGGTTGGCAACGATGGCTAAATTGCATGAATTGCACTTTGAATTGTTTCTTTATCCACCGTATTCTCCAGATCTGACCGCAGCTACTATTTCCTGTTCTCAGGCATCAAAAAAATGCTCGCTGGAAAAACATTTCGCTCCAATAAAGAGGTAATTGCCGAAACTGAAGGATATTTTGAAGGCAAAGAGAAATCGTTCAAAAGGTGTAGAAATGTTAGAAAACCGTTGGAATGATTGTATTGCTCTTCAAGGAGAATATATTGATGAATAAATTCGAAGTTTGCAAAAAAAGTGAGTTTTAATTCAGACCACAGACTTATTGATCGATGTGTATACGGACACCCTAATATATCTG
The DNA here is from genome assembly GCA_031761425.1 of Cosmopolites sordidus. Lineage (NCBI taxonomy): Eukaryota > Metazoa > Arthropoda > Insecta > Coleoptera > Curculionidae > Cosmopolites > Cosmopolites sordidus. The sequence continues at coordinate 253,096 of JARFXV010000536.1, forward strand.
TATATATACGGATATATTAGGGTGTCCGTTATTTCCAAAATTAACTTTTAACACTTGGGTGTCCTCAAAATCATTTCTTTATAACATAAATACAATTTTGAATATCTATATATATATATATATATATATATATATATATATATATATATATATATATATATATATATATATATATATATATATATATATATATATATTGATCGTATGGTATATGTCGGCGCCCTGAAGAGTCTGAACCTCGAGAGACGAAACATATGTCATCCAGTTGAAGAGATAGGTTGGGCTCCTTCCCGGTCAATCAACCAACAAAAGTGTTCATTTAGGCGGAGACGCAGGTTGTTGCGTGTTCCACATGAGTTTGTGGAACCCAACGGTTGGGTGTCTGATGACACTCAATTACTGCTGTCTCATTGGACGCAGTCCAAGAAAATCTAATACTACATATATACGCCATCCGACGGGAGGTCGGCGAAAAACATGGGTTGTTGGCTGTGGATAGGGTCTCCCTATTTTTGATGGTATGGTATATGTCGGCGCCCTGAAGAGTCTGAACCTCGAGAGACGAAACATATGTCATCCAGTTGAAGGGATAAGTGGGGCTCCTTCCCGGTCAATCAACCAACAAAAGTGTTTATTTAGGCGGAGACGCAGGTTGTTGTGTGTTCCACATGAGATTGTGGAACCCAACGGTTGGGTGTCTGATGACACTCAACTACTGCTGTCTCATTGGACGCAGTTCAAGAAAATCTAATACTACATATATATATATATATATATATATATATATATATATATATATATATATATATATATATATATATATATATATATATATATATATATATATATATATATATATATATATATATATATATATATATATATATATATATTTATATATATATATATATATATATATATATATATATATATATATATATATATATATATATGTATATTGTTGTGAACCTATGACATACAGCAACATACAACCAAGAGTAATATTCTAATCATCCATAAATTCTAGAACAAAGTACTGAGGAACATCGTTAATACGCCATGGCACATAAGAAATAGTGATCTCTATCGAGGCCTTCAGATGGATACTGTTGACCAGGCTGTTACCAAAATGGCAGAGAATCAGGAACAACGGCTCTATCACCACGTGAACGTTAAGGCAATCCAGCTGCTCGACAACACCAATCTAACAAGAAAACCCAAGGCAGTGAATCCTTTAGAGTTAGCTAAGTGGTTGTGCTAGAGCAAAACAGAGAATAGTGCGGTTGTGCGTTACACATTATTTTAGTGTAAATAAGTTGTTAGACTCTAAGATATTCTAGTGAGAAAGACCTTAGATTTAAGTTTTCGAGTAGCAATGTAAGTTAAAACAGAATTATTTATTGATCTACATTATATGAAATTGTTGTATCAGTAAATGTCCTTCGGTGTGTTTATTTAAGGAAAAAATGGCACATTAAGAAACATAAAAACACACCTTCGAAATTTATGAATATAAATACAGTTGATATATCTTTGAAATAGTATACATATTAGGATTTGTTATAGTCACTGTCAGGAAGTGCAACTATAATTCTTTTTCTTTACATGTAACTCAAAGTTGGCTAGAAGTTAATTTATATATTTTAATAAATTATGCAGTACAAAATAATGTTGAAATAGTGGAATAATCCTTTTTAGTTAATATGCAAATATAATTAGTTTTAGATTTCAAAGGTCTTACACTACTCGACAACTGAATTTATCAATGATTGTTTATAGAATGGTGTTTTGTTGTTAATTTGAGTAGAAGAATGTATAATTTAATGCCAAAAACCATATATAGAAAACTTCAGAAATAATTATATTGTTAGAAACGGTTGATATATTCTTATAGATTGGACATTAATAAAATATCGTTCCTGTGCATTGAACGAAAATTATTCAGAGTTAGTGTTTAAATTAATTATTTTGGTTGTTGAATTGAGGCCTCCTGCTTGTGGAGAGTAAAAATATACTTTTAAATTGTATGAAATAAGGTATTGTAGAATCTTTTTTAATTGTTAAACATTGTTGTGGGCAATTTTTTTAAATGATTTCGTTTATCAAGCAAAAAATTTGCATCATATTTTGTCTTAAAAATGCAATTTCTTTTCCTGCTTCCTCGATTGACGAAACCGTTTCGTGGACGCAATTTTGAGTCCACAGAAATAATTCAAGAGAGGTCGCTGGCCGTTTTGAAGGAAAAATCAAAAGACGAATATAAAGTTTCAAAAAAAAAAATATATTGGAATACGTTTATTGTATTACGAGGAGATTACTTTGTAGAAGACAATATAAATTTGGAATAATATAATGGTTGTGATGAGTTAAAAAATTAATCATCATTAAGATGTTTACTTAAGTCATCAAAAAGTAATTTTGATCATAGTAACAAAATAGCTCAGTTGGTAAATAATTTTATTTTAAAAGGTTCCTGTTAATAAGATTTAAATAAAAATGATCCATCGTATATTTTACGATGCATTTTTTCAATAATAATTTAACATCATTTTGTTGTTAGCATATTGTAAAAGAAATATTCTCACTCTCTTTGAATATAAGTTTCAAATATCAGTAATTAATCTACGATGGATAAACATAATAAATATATAATGAAATAACAGTTATGAGTAACATATATACTATGATGCAGAATATATAGCTGAAGATTGATTTTTTGTTCAAAAATATAATTGAGGTCCTTTCATAAACATCCCTAGTCCAAATCAGATCGGAATAGAGAACCATAAATATGGAGGCGGATTTTGGGATTGTGTGTAATTTCCCTGACGCATATCGCAGCCATGCCCACTGTTTATATTGAAACGGTATTGCCTTTGTTTGGGCTTATCTGCCCTATCTGTAATGAGATCTCTGTCAGGTCAGCGCCGGAGACCGCATAGACTCGGCAGCATATTGTACGATGCTCGGCATCGAAAATCCGACAACGTATTGTGGGTGGTCAGGCCGCTCCAGAAACCAATATCTCAGACTCGTTTGTGTATTTGTCAGAAATGTCAAGATATTTGCTTCCGAAATCCCATTTCGGAGCGTTTTGTTTGAGACGTTTGTCAATAAGCCGGTTTACTTAATATCGGCAGGTTTCCCTTCGCCTTTATTTACGATCTTCGGCTATTATTATATTTTTTTTATTGTATTATTACTTATATTATGTGCAAATAAAAATGAAAATAAGCCGTTTGAAAGACATATGAAAACTTATTAAATCTGAAAATGTTACGTACTGAATCTGAATACGTATTTCATGCGACAATAAGAAAAACACAATTTCTATTTATAATATTCATTAAAATTCCAATATACATAATTATTGGCATATAAATTGTCTATCTAAACATCTATAAAGGTCATCTCATAAGGCTCATTATCCTTGTGCGCAATTAATCGAAACTATTGTTAATGCAAATCCATAAAGGGGCTTTCGATTTTATTTTACTATTTTTTAAATAAAAAATATGCCATAGAAAGGAGTAAACGATAAAAATTTGAAATAACATTAATTTTTGTATGGTTTTTCTATTAATGTGCTTGTGCAACGCGATTATGTATACTCTCTTTAATACATCTTGGCATATATTAATTGGTTATTATTTGAGGAATAAACTACAAATAAACTAATGAACATTGTTAAAACAATTTTTTAGAAATTAATAAAGGGCCAAAAATTAAAGCGGCAACGTCACTTTGACTAATTGATCATGGCAACAAAGGATGATCATCACGACAAAGGTTGTAGGCTACAAAAATTATTTCAGTGTGTGTATGTAAATTCCATTTAAAACCAAAGTTGAATTCTGAACACGAATATCACGGTATGCTTCTTACTTACGGAGAAGTTATTGCCAACCAGATTTGAAATACACCAGGACTTTTTCAACGTGTTCGAAAAAATATGTTAGAACGGTGCCAAGCTTGCACAGACTCAATTCACATGTTGAACATTTAATAAAATAAAACAATTAATAATGTGTTTTTTAATGTGATATGAATCGTTTAAAACGTGTTATGGTATGTAAAATTAGTGCTAGTAATTTCAATTTTGACATTCAACGACATTGATGTGTAAGTGCTTCTTTTTTTGTAAAACAAACAAACAAAACAAAATTTTTGTTGAAACGTATGGAATAAATGGCTATAAAATTTTTTTTTTCAAATGGTACCTTAAAAAGGCAATGAAACAAAAAACTGAATTTTCCTAACAATTGGCGATGTTGTCAATGGTTAGAAAAATAAAATTATGTTCCAAAATGGTTGAATTTTGGATACATGTTTTAAAGAAGCTTTTTGTAAAAAATAATCTGAAGAATCGTTGGTTAAATTTACGAAAGCTATTTCCCTTACACCCCTTATATATAAGGTGCGTCTTACGGAAATCAGGACTTTTTCAGAAAAAACACAAAACAATTATTATTATTCAAAATAGTCTCCTTGCGCGTTGCTTCAATACAACGTTTTGCACGGTCAATTAGGTTGATGAATGAATTTTTGAGCGTGGCCAAAGATATGTCCTTCGCCTTTTGAATGGCTTCAACGTCGGCATAACGCTGTCCTTTCATCGGCAAATGAAGTTTTTCGAAGAGGAAGAAGGAACAGGGAGTCAAATCAGGCGAGTATGGTAAATAATTAATGGTTAAAATGTCATTTTTGGTAAAAAAAATCAGTGATGAGCGTCGAGCAACGGGACGGATGCAATGGGATGGGAGCAATACGCAACAACAGACCCTTCGTAACACCAAGATAAAACATAGCATTGATCGATTGACTAGGTGGAACGAACTCCTTGTGCACAATTGCCTCCGAATCGTAGAAATGAATCAACATGTTTTGGTTTTTGACTTCTCAAGACCGCTTTTCTTCGGATTTAGCTAGCTCGGGTGCTTCCATTCGGCTCTTTGACGTTTGGTTTCTAGATCAAATTGAAAACACCACGTCTCATCACCAGTACCAATGCTGTTCTTGAAGTTTTCGTCCTTTTTCGATTCTTTTATCAAGTTCTTGCAATGTTGGATTCGCAGCAATTTTTGATCGACAGCTAGTTTATGTGGAACAAAGCGTGCACAAACCTTCCGAAGTCCCAAATAATCGGTCAAAATGCGATTAATTAAATCTTTGGACATGTCCAACTCGGATCGTCATGTTCGTCATCCTTGATGTCTTCACGACCTTTGAATCGTTTAAACCTCTGAGTCCACGGGTGGTTTCACGGTGGTCCACGGGTGGTACCACAACAATCCTCACCATACACTTATTTCATTAATTGAAACGTTTCGGAGAATATTTTACCAAGTTTTAAAACAAAACTTAATATTCGCTCTTTGTTTGATGTTCATTTTTCGACCGATGGTATAAATACATTGACAATTTATGCACGATAACTTGACTTCTAATGATTCAAATGTCATGAAATTTTGCCAAAGCGTCAGTAAAGAATGCACCTTTACAAAGCATACCCTCGTCAAAAGAGCGCCACTAGAAATAGCTATTTTTAAAAAGTCCTGTTTTCCGTGAGACATCCCTTTTATACATTTATGTTCTATTACGTTCTGGATACGTCGTTACCACATTGAAAGCTTATTCTGCGAACGATATTAGTGTTGAAATATTTTTTGTTAAGCATGCGGCGGAACCCGTATACTGAAAAGTGAGATGCATTCCAGCGTTTGAAATAATTTTCGACATACCCTAATAACTGGGATATTTCTAGCGTACAAGCAATGTTTCTTATTGTTTTAGAGGATCTCAATAAAATATTTTAATTACGTTAACTTCCAAGATGGAGACGAGACAACTTTGGAGATGTCAAGATAACTTTGTCCACTACTTCCGATAGATATTTGCCATATATATGATAAAGTTCATACAGTGTTGGTCCTCTGATATTCCGAATATGATTTATATGGTATTAATATTTTAATATATCGAAACACTACGTATATAATAAACTTATATTTAATACATGGCCATACATATCATATTTCGGAATTGTATGCAAATGGAAAAACACTGTAATAAATTGTTTATATATTATAAAGAAGAATTTTGCACTGCACTACATTATCTAGCCTTACAGTCGCCATGTTTGTCTATATTAACTTTAAGACAATTACTATTTTTACTAGAGACAAACGATAAAAATCTACGCCGCGTACATAAGTACCAAATAAAACCATACAGCAATAAACCAGTTTTAATAGTAGAATTTTTCCAAATCCCAAGAAAAATAAAATCATTTATTAGTCTTAATACATCGTGCCATTAAATTTTGCGGGATATAAAGTTGTTAATAAAATGGATCTTAAACTGGATTTTTCATAACGTCTTGTAGTTATTCCGTTCATAACATGGCTAGACTTATTCTTGACCTGATTCGTGATTAGAACTGATTCGTGACGCTCTGGGGGAAAATAAGACTTTAGATCATTTTCCTTCAGGATAACGCATCACCACATACAGAAAAAGTGAATCTGGAAATGATCACGGAGTTAGGAGATTTTATTCCATCTCGTCCGATTTCGAAAACTTCTTCTGGTTGATACCCCCTTCACATCTCTTGACGAAGTCGAGCTTCAATGACATTATCATCCATTGTACTGGGTTGGTTCAGATTCACACAAATCAGAAGGTGTTAGGGGTCCTGTACAGCGCCACACATTCACACAGGACCTCCGCACTATCCGGTAGCAGTCCCCGTTTCTGCAAATTGGTCTTGCATCGTGGTTGGTCCACTCTTAATCCGTTAAGTGTTCTCCACACTGCGTAAGGTTGTTCGCTGCTTGGTGGTAGCTGCTCGCTGACCTGGTGATTCGAATGGTTTAACTGGTTTTTCCATCTTACAATACGGTCTGCAGCCGGTGTTCGTTCCAGGGCTCGTGCCCTCATAAAGTTCTTTCTGGATGTTGGTCGCTGTGGAGCAAATTGATGTCCGTGTGCGGGTTTGCTCCGGTGTGGATGCGATGCGATGCGGATGTGTGCGGGTTTGCACGCCAGATCTGTTTATTACTTTTCTGATTAGATTATTGCGGGTGCTAACCTTGGCCTAACCTTCATGCACTACTGTTTGTAGAACAGAGTGCGATCTAGTGTGAACACCAGGTATTTTGATGTTGGGCAATTCTGGACTCGTTCACCCCTCCATTCGATCTCCAACTCCCTCTTAGCGTTTTTGGTGTTGAGGTGAAAAGCACAGACTTGCGTTTTACTCGGGTTTGGTTTTAAGTGGTTGGCGTCATATTAGCTGGATAATTCGTCTAAAGCTTGTTTAACTGTGCCGCCATCGCCAAATCATTGGCGTATATTTTTAGTAAGATTGGACATCGGCTAGTCGTTTGTATAAATTTATGTTGAATTTGTATAAAGTTATGATGTTATAGATGAGTGGTGACAGTACTCTTCCTTGGAGCAGTCCGTTCTTCTGATTCTTCTATCTGTTGTTCCGATCATTGAATAATACTATATACAATATTTATGGTTTTCCGATGTATACCAAACAAATAAATGAGTTAATAATTCTGTCAGGTTTTTTTTCAATAATAGTTCTATGAATGTCCAATGTTAAACTAGTAGGCCGCAATTAAATAGAAAAATGTTATGCAAGAATATAAGAGTCATTCAACTATTTAGATGAAAATATATTTGTTTTGGAAGATTTGCAGTTTTAACCCATAAATGGACGCTTATTCGTTTTTTAATTTTAAGACATCCTATGGAATTGATAGATATGTCATAGATTTAAAAATAAAAACAGTCAGAATGTGTCTGGAATTGTTAGGTAAGCATAAATGTTCAAGAGCGACTTACTTACTTAGACCTACGATGGCACTACAGTGCCCTCGTCTTCCAGTTTGAAAATCTTAGCAGTGATTTGCTGTCTGCGTCAATAGAAATCTTCCAGCGCCAACTGGGAATTCTTCCGTCATACATCCGCTCCACATGATTGCCCATTGTAGCTTCTTGAATTTTATGAGGGTCGACACTTTTGGATTTTCGAGGATGGCATACAATTCTCTATTTTATCGTATTCTCCAGATCGAGTTTTTCCTCATAGGTCTGAAGATTCTTCTGAGGACCTTTCTTTCAAAGTCATTAAGTAATTTTTCGGACGCCTGAGTTAATGTCCACGTTTCACTGCTATAGCATAGCACAGGTCTTCGTTTCAGATTTGTTTTCGTGTGCACGTTTTTGTCATTGATCTGTCTATTGACATTGATTTTGAAAAAAATAATGAATAATTAACATATCAAAACAAACTGGAATATATTAAATAACTTTATGTTTTTTATTTTAAAACGAACATTCATCAAAATTTTAATAACAAGTCTGGCGTGTCAATATTTATATAATAATTTCTTCCTTTTTTTCTTCTTATGCTGCTACAACCCATCAGTGAGCCTTGACCTCCTTTAACATTCGCCTCCAACCCGATAAATTTCCAGCAACCCCTTGCCAGTTTTTTTTGTGCAGTGGTTTTTCAGCATCTCTTCTTACATCAAGTCTTTGGTCTACCTCTTTTCTGTTACCCTTATTCGACGGTTCAAAGTTTTCCTTGATACTTGGTTTTCCGGCATAGTCGCCAGGTGTCCCGCTCATTTGAGTCATTGTAAACTCTCACATAGTCTAGAAAAGCCAGATTTTTGTATAACTGATTAGTTCGAAATTATACCTGATCCTCTAAATTGCATTATCATTCACAGCACCAAATATTCTTTCAAATATTGCAAGAATTATTTCTGATATTTTTGTGATGGTCCACGTCTCGCAGACATAAGTAGCTTCTGGCCAAATGAGTGTATTGAAAATTCTAAGTTTCTTGTTCTCTTGTATGAGGTAGATAGGACAGAATACAGGGAATAAGTAACTTTGTTATCCTTCATAATACGGTTTTCGATATCTCCTGTTGTTTTTTTCAAATTTGCTTCCCAGATATGTAAAGTCCATTACAGCTTCAATATTGTCATGAATATATATATATATATATATATATATATATATATATATATATATATATATATATATATATATATATATATATATAGAATATATATATATATATATATATATATATATATATATATATATATATATATATATATATAGAATATATATATATATATATATATATATATATATATATATATATATATATATATATATATATATATATATATATATATATATATATATATATATATATATATATATATATATGACATATATATATATATATATATTCTATATATATATATATATATATATATATATATATATATATATATATATGACATATATACATATATATATATATATATATATATATATATATATATATATATATATATATATATATATATATATATATATATATATATATATAATTGTCATGAATGAGTTGATAAACTGAGAATGAACTTCTATTCTCTTCTTGGATTCATTTTTTTCTGCCATCTTTGTTTTGTTTACATTTATTTCTAGTCCAACCCTTTTGACTTTCACCTTTATCTCATCATCGGTCTCTCTTAATAATTTTTTCGATCATGTTGATATGTTTAGATTATTTGCATATCCTATGATCTGTTTTTGTTTCTATATAATAATTTGGTAACTGTTTATTAATACCACAGGAATTGGGGTTTTGAATAAAAATAATTATCGATTTTTTACTTTATTTTAAAACTTTATCATAAATAATATTGATAATCGATGCGAAAAACTTCTAAAAAATGGTTTACAATTAATTATAATGCATAAAAATTTATAAATTTATAAAAAAATCACGTGACTACGAAAGCGCCACGATTGGCTGCCATGTTTGTGACGTCATTATGTTAAAGTGTTTTCACGTAAGTACTGTTAACAGCTTCTACCAATGTATATACTGTCAACATTATTCAAGTTTAGTGCAAAAATACTGCCGGTTACTAATTTAATTCAGTAATGTGTGACAAAGGGTTCATAAAGGTTAATTTTGATAATATATCTTGTGTGAATATTTTTAGGGTCATTGATTTTCTCAAAAATTATTGTAAGTTCAACTCAGCTGAAGATCGAGATGCTAAAGCATTAAGTTATGTAAATGTTACAGTGATAAGGCAGTTATGTTCAACTTAACCGCATTTAACCGCAAAGATGGTATTTGCACGGTATATTTGTATGTCTAGGACGTGTATGCCCAGAACATAAAGTTCTGAGTAAAGCTTATGCAGTTACCTTAATTATTAATGAAAAACTAAGAAAACGTTCAAGAGAGTCAGTATCACGACTGTGTAGCTTCATCAGGTAATAATTACTCAAATATAAAAAACTTATTTAATGTTATAATTATATCTTTTGTATATATTTGATGACAGGTGGTTGATAAGTTTCTTGTTTTTTAGGATTAATACGTCGTGCTGCTTGGAACCATTAATTTCGACGGTTAACATCTTGTGACATATTTAAAAACGTTTTTTCGGTAGTTGCTTTTGTAGAATTCGTACAAAATGGTACGAAACAGGAACGATAACTTTTTAAATTTGACATTTTCAATTAATTTATCAATACACTGATGATAATAACAAGAATAAATTGATTAAAAACTAAAACAGTCGTTATCAGCTGTCGGTAATGTTGAGGAAAAATAAATATTGTGACGTCTGGCACACACGGGTTTTTTTCGGGAACTGTCGGTGCGTCATCGGTACTAGTTTACTAGTTTACTAGTTTAGTACTAGGTACTAGTTTAAAGTTTAAAAATTTATTTTCAATTTGATAAAACTTAATTATATGGAAAAAAAAAAAAAAATAGTTTTGTTATAAAACTTATATATGATCTTTCCATTCATGACAATTTTTTTTCGAAACCTCAATTATCATTATATTTTCATATTGGTTTAATTATACATACGCGTTATTTTGGATATTTTGTTGAATAATATTTTATTTTAGAATAACTTAAACTTAAACCTTGCGGGAAATATAGAAAAACATCCAGCCAGCAGCATCCTTCTTGCTCTCAAGCTGACGTGACTTTTCAAGTGCCGCGACGCGGAAATAAACCGGAGCACAAAATCGAGAAGGCGAAGCAGATGGACGGACAATGCAGCACCCTCCGATCTAGTGGGCCCTGCGTTCGAACGCAATCAAGAGTAAACGCGAAATCTTTTAAATGTACGAAGGACGATCCTCATCTTTTTCATCTGCGGCGAATATGAAAAACACCCGCCCAGGTAATGCCCGCTTTTCGAAAATACACGTGCGAAAAGTGGTTTCGGATTTTAAACGGTTTTTTTTTTGTAGGACATTTTTATTATATAAGAACCGAGGTTTTTTATCAAGGGGATACATCTTCTATTTCGTACTAGATTAATTTTACGATACAAAAAATTGTATACCATATTGAATGCTGGATTTAGGTTTATGTACCAATATTAGCAAAAAATATTACGAATATCAAATCAGTTATGAATAAATCATATCTATTCTTGACCCCCGTCAAATCAAAAATTGTTCGAAATGATTAATTTAAGTAGACCGATTTAATTCTATTGATATTTATACTGTTTTTGATTTAATACATTTTAATAGGAATTTAAGAATTTCTGTGATGTTAGTTAATATAACTTGATTTGCACAAAATGCCATTCCTTTTAGCGATTTTCCATGTCAATTTGGGTTGCAACAAATATATGTAGTATACTATACAAAATATTATTTTAGTTAAGAGTTAATAGAGTTTTATCAACAATATAATCTCCATCTTTACAGACAATCTTCACCCTTAGTTATGATAAACTTTCTATTTCCTTTTTGTAAAATAAGGGTAATTTGGAAGCAAAATATTCTTCGAGTACAGTTTTGATAGGTATTGTAGTAGGAAATCGCAAAAGAAAATGTCCCACAGAGCTGGTATTTTTGCAAATGCTTTGTGCAGTGCAATATCAGGAGAATACGTCTAGTGTGAAAGTACTTTCAAGTCTACGTCTTTGATTTTTCGTTGTGTGATTCTGGCACTTTGACGTTTTGCATAGTTATTCTGCAGAATATCAAGGTTTTCGATTAATCAGCCTAATACGTATTTGAATCAAAACCATGTGTAGTCTATCAAGCTGAGCATAATAATATTCAGCACATATGGTCTCATTGGGATTGAAAACCTTGTAGTTAATAATTCTTGCCATATTTACAGTAATACTTTTTTAGGGTGAAAACCTAGTTTTGAAAAGAAGCAAAGTTGGTTACCCTGGTCTGAATCGTTGATTTTTCTAATATGGATTACTGTATAGAATCCACTTTTCATCTCCAGTAACAATTTGTTGAAGAAAAGGATCTCCACCAAACCTGGATAAAAGTGCGCTCTAGATGGTTACACGTTGGATTTTGTCCGTCCCAAACATATACCCCCTAATACCATAATTCTAAGTTCCATTCAATTGTAGCTGGGTACCATTCTAAGAGACACGTCTTGTGGTGTATTGTAAGGGAAACCACATAATAAGGCAATAGGAAGAGGAACAAATCGTCATTGCAAGAAAATGTCGATTAACAGAAATTAACAAACATTATGATTTTCGTACAGCAAGTGCACCAAGTGTGCAGCTCGGAATTATTAGGCCGGTTAGAATCTCCGACCTGTGATTAATTCTAATTCTTAAAGCATATCATAATAATGGAAGAAGCAGTACTATTAAATGCTCTTGCTATTTTCCGGCATATTTTTTTCGGCCTATTTTTTTCATACCAGTCGCTTTTTGCTTCTTAAAATTGGATAATTAATTGAAGCGACGTGGTGCATGCATTTGAGGCAGTTTATCCCTTTTACTAGAACTCCAAGAATACTGATTTCCTTAGTATGAAAAATACCTCTCAACATATCAAAACAACGTTTTTTAAACCATTGCTTTTACTGTTCCATTTTGCCCCACCCAAAGACAAACGAGGAAGAAATTTCATTCGTCCAGCCGCCAGACAAGCCACCTAATGAAATAAAAGTAAAGTTGTGGAAAATTTAAATCAAATTATGATCTTGGGAATACAGTTAAACAAAAAGCTCTGAATAAATTTGTATACTGATATGTCACTGGATTCTTTTTTCTTTAAGATTTACTACTTAGTTTCTAACTATTAACAATTGAATACATTCAATTCAATTAACAACTGAACTTATAAAATTTATTTGGTTTATGCCAGAAAATATGAAAGGTTGCTGTATCAGTGAGAATTATTCCACTCGCTTTTATTTTTTTACTTGTATTTTTTTCACCAAACATTCAACGAATACCATTCCAGCTTATAAAGGTCAGAATTAACATGATATAGCCCCTTTTGATTTTTTTATAATCCCTGTGCTAAATTTACCATTCCTTGATGCACTTTTTTGTAATCTATACCTGTAGTTGATATTAGAATATAGTTTCTGTTGTTATATTATATTATAATGTCGTTTTTCGGCCTGTTAGTCGCAAGCCCTAGGGCGGTCGCGTTCTAGAATATTAGGAGTCGTAATGGGTTTAAAAAATAAGACCTGCATATGAAACATCCTTTTATTAAAGTATTTTTAATTTAAAAACAAGTGTTAGAAAATTTAATATTACCAGGTGATAACAAAGCGAAAAGAAAGGATTTACGGCTAGAGGCGCATCAGCATCTAAAGCTATTTAGCGACTGGACCTAAAGCTTAACGTGGGTTCCGAACCACGATCATCAGCTAATGAAAAACCCAGGCCAGCACCCCCCTCAGGCTATCAACCCTTGGTTATGTGCCTACCCATAAGTCTATCAGGAAGCCTACCGACTGACGAGTGACCGACGTAGAACACTTCTCAGAAGGCATCCGGCCTTATTTAGCCTTTAACTGGCTTGACTGAGGGGTAATTACACTATTGCCTAGAAACAATCACAGACATTTAGGTGTGGATATGTGTTGGCGTGTGTGTGTGTATATGTGAGTGTATATAAATATATGTGTAGGGTAGGAAGTAAGACGGACAGAAGAATTAAAGAAAAATAATCATCAGAACGCTGGAATCGAACCAGCTACCTTTAGATTGCCAGGCAGGCGACTAACCTACCAGGTCACCTCGGCCTGCCCAGGTGATAACAACATAATAAAATAAACTTAATAAAGTAATAGCCAAAGTTGTTTGAAATAATAATTTAATGGGACGGTTGATTTTGTTTTTCAATTGAAAGATTTTTTTATACATGGATCATAATTGCAAACCCACATAAGCAAATTGTTTTTCAGTGATAACAGACTAATTTCTATATTTAGTTTTTAAATCCACCATAGACTAGAAGTTTTTTTCCCATACGTAAGAAGTAGCGAAGGGGATCAATGTTTTCAAAGTTTTCGTTACTAGGCTTCCATATTCACATCCTCCTGCAAGCCAAAACTTATTGAAATCTTGAGTTAAAAATTCTAATTGTAGAGTTTTGTCGGCAGATATTTCAATAAGTTGGCTGTGAATCTCAACAGGTAACTGAATTTTCAATTCGCGTAAATGTGTTTTCACACTCTTTAATACGCGATTAATAACAGAATTTTCTAAATTAATATTTTTGGTAATATAATTAATAATATATATATATATATATATATATATATATATATATATATATATATATATATATATATATATATATATATATATATATATATATATATATTATATATTATAATTAAACATAATTGCATAATTGCGTTACCTTGTAAACTCATATTCAAGTCATTCAAATGTGAAAATATATCACTCAAGTAAGCCAAAAGTAATAAAGTTTTGCTATCTTATAGAAACTCTAAAATGAGCTATATTTTTTTGTAAAAAAGATTTTCAATTCATCTCGCAATTCAAAAAGCCTAGTTAGAACTTTTTCTCGCGACAACCACCTGATTTCAGTATGGAAAATCAGTGAGCAATGTGGAAACAATCTAGTCTGCAATTGTCAGTTTTTAATACAATTTTATTTTACATTTTTGTAAAGAAAGCAGTGCGTTCATTCCATATGTGGCATGGCAATGTCTTTTAATTTTACTATCATACCACTGTTATTCTCCGTTAACGCTTTCGCACCATCAGCATCTTCATCGCATCATCACATACCGCAATGCATTTATTAAGTCCAAGTTTTCGTTTTGTGTTGCATCAATAACAATTTTAAAGAGTCCTTCGCCAGTTGCTCGACTAGGGATTGATTTGCAAAATAGCATATTTCTTTATAGACCCCTCGCATTCGCATCGAACAAAACACAAAAATTGCGCTAAATTCGACACGTCCGTTGACTCATCGATCTGTATAGTAAAAAATTTACTTCATTTAACCTTTTCAATTATTTGATCGTGAACATCATTGGCCATTTCATTAATACGTCTCGATAGTGTGTCATTTGAAAATGGTCATCTTCTTCACATAGATCATATCAATGCCAGCGGGTACAATGAGCTTTTCCGCAATCGTGTGGGGTTTAAACTCCCTGGTTACTCTTAATGCTACTAAATAAGATGCTTGAAGTGCTGCGGTCTCACTACGGCTTAATTTATTGATAGCAATTTGTTGATTTTTCAAGACGCGAGATTTACGCTCGAAAAATTCTAATGGTTTGTTTTATAAAGACGAGTGTTTTATTTCTAAATGCCGGACTAATTTTGAAGGCTTCATGTTTTCCGTGAACAGAACTTGATAACAAACAACACATTGGTGTCAAACAACACACAAGCTGGTCTTTTTCTTTACTGTTTCACGTAGACGGTGCACTTCGTTTTGTCACAAAGTTGTCCATTTAATTTAATATTATGAATTTATTTTATTATCTCACTGTTATTAATTTATTTAACACTGAGTGAGAGACCAAAGCGCATAGCTTGTACGAACCTGCCTAAGCGCGCTTACGACGAATGATTTATCTCGCATGCGCGGGCGGATGGCGCGAAATGCACGGGTCATTTTACAACTGCATGCAAGTGCAGGGCACAGTTTGGAACTGGTAAAAGTAATATAAGAACAAAGGGTTACACAAGTCTTGTAGTTCAGTATTTGTGACTTTGTGCGGTATTTCGCTATAAGTGTAACGCCCCATTCACACATCCGTCATGGTGGTTTATCATTTAATACAAAGACAAATAGATGATTCGTTCTCGAATCGTAGGCGTGTAAACACGCGCATAGGAGTTTATAAACCATTTAAAAACAAAAACGATTCTTCATAAATCACGATACTAAAAAAAGAACGAATCATCGCCGTGTTAACTGGCCGATGAAAAACTTTGATAAACATCAAATTAACATATTGTAGTGAGGGGGTCACAATGTTTTTTACTTAACTTTTTAGCTATTTAGTGGGTGCAACATTAAAAAGGTTGAGAAACAATGGCATATGGTTTAAGAAACTTATAAATTAGTTGATAACTTCTACAACATCAATAATTCAAACAGTTTATTAATAATTTATTTCAATATATGAAAAGTTGTAGATTTTGATGACATCACTACCATTGTGGACCAATAAATATTTGCGAGACAATCAAAGTTCAATAGAAGCAAAATCTTATATTACGATATTTTTCCTAAAAATCCATATTTTTTGGAACAAAATTATTTCAAATGATTGAATGTCGAATGTCATAAACTATTTTATTTGTAAAATACCATATCACATAAATCCTATTTAAGCGATATCGATACGAATTTTAATTCTAAAATTTGTTCTGTAGCGAATGAAAAAGGAATTGAATGTTTATTAAAAAGAATGAAGTATTTTTGATTATCTCATACTTTTTGATTATTATAGTTGAAAACAGAGGAACCTCAACCAAGACTAAATCTTGACTTTCGACCTATAAATTTTGCCTTTGGTTTATTAAAAAGTCAAAGAAATTACAAGCACTACCAACCTCGTTCGTAAGAAACAAGTTCGTAAGAAATGAATTCCGATTATGAAGTGTTTCTTTTCGAATATAAAAGTGCCATTTCCCGTTTGAGAATATAAAGAGGCACGCTAATTTAGTCTCTATTATTTCTCTTTAAATATAACGACAGGATATTAAAATATATTTGCCCACCATGAAATTTATATTTTATATCAAGGTAATATTTTGTATCTATAAATTGTTTTATGATATAATATTTTCTTGATTATATTAAAGTTCTTTATTTATTAAAGCATGAATGTGTATAAAGTCTTTCTAATGAAAAACATGAATATCTAAATCTTCGCTGGCAGAAATTTTGCGTAGTTAGCACCTCCATCTTTAAATCGATACATTATGTAATGACCCAATTTAGCAAGTGGCGAGTATAAAATGTGACTCAGAGAAAACAAGTTAATCCTGCATTTTAAATTGAATAAAAGTGTTATAGAAACTTTTGGAAATCTTTGAAAAGTTTTTATTAGTGAAGCAATGTCATAAAAATGTCTTTATTATTTTGTAAGATTTCAAAATGGCATAGAAAGCATTGAAATGTTTCATAATCTGGTTGATTAAATGTTATTTTAACCATGATCGTGTAAAGGATGTACCAAAATTTACGCAAGATTTGAATTAAATAGAAAACACACTTCTTTTTTTTCAATTGTATTTTTTTATTAAAACATAAAGTACATAGGATAGGGTTATGTATGGAATAGCACATCGGGCAAATGACCTCCATGGCTTTGCTGGCACATATACACTATTTTGTCGAAATTTTCCATGATCATTTTGCATAAATGTGGCTGAATTTCGTTGATGCAGCGTTGAATCTTCTCTTTCAATGCGAGGGTGGATATGAGCTTGTTGACATAGTTGATCTTTGACTTCAAATAACCCTGTAGAAAGAAATCCGATGGTGTTAAATCACATGATCTAGGGGGCCAATTCTGATTACCGAAACGAAAGAGTACACCACCGGGAATTGTCTCGTGCACGTTGTCTGTATGGCACGTCGCACAGTCTTGTTGAAACCATATATCGTCCACATTAATATCATCCAATTTAGAGAGAAAGAACTCCGTTATCATGTCGCGATATCGAGCACCAGTAGCAGTAATTGCTTCTCCAGCCTCATTTTCGAAAAAGTATGGTCCAATGACGCGTCCAGTCCAAAATCCGCACCAAATAGTGACACGTTGTGGATGCATTGGTTTTTCGGCAATCATATGTGGGTTCTCTGAACCCCAAATGCGGCAATTTTGACGATTAACGAAGCCATCAAGGTGAAAATGAGCTTCATCGCTTAGGATGATTTTGCTCGAAAAATCAGCATTTACTTGTTATTGTTCAATAATTCACTCAACAAACTCTCTTCGCTGTGCTTGGTATTAGGCTGCAGTTCCTGTAACGCAGATCTTTAGTGAGTATACGCTGTAGAAAGCTTCTTAAAATTTGTAATTCTTGTCCACGACGCCGAATCGATGTTCCTGCACTTCCACCAACACTCTAACGCACTGTTTCGATATTATCATTTGAACGGCTTATTATTGGACGGCCAGTGAATTTTTTAATAACTCTCTTCATATAACTCACTCTCACAGATTCAAATCTTGCGTGAATTATGGGACACCCTTTACAAGGCCGTACGCGAGGTTTTGTATAAAAAAACCTCGTGGTGCTTCACCATCTCTCATATCGGTCTAATTTGATCGTGACCATCTCTTAACTATTCTTAAAACTAAAACTGACGATGACAGGATAAGGCTTCGATCCGATAAGCATTAATATTGAGTATATTGCGTAGCTGCGGAAATGGGAAAAAAGCTGTCAAAACGGAAACATAGCCTCTGATATGTTTCCGTCCCTTTTTAACAAAGATAAAAAAATGGGGCGGTATTAGAGACATCTTAGCAGAATGATTATGCCAAAACTGTTTGTAAAAGTATGCTTTAAAATTATCAATAAGAGTGATGAACCCCGCTATCCGACCAAAATTGCCCAAAAAATTATGGATGTATAATAATGAGCAGCAGCCAAAAGTCACCTCAAAGAACGTACTGCATTCACAAATCATGCTCTCTGCCTAGGGAAATCACAAAGGTGTTATGTATTACGAATTGTTGCCATTAAGCAAGATAATGCATTCAATTGTATACTTGCCACATGTAACAAAATGTTAAACTAATATGCACAAACCGTCTAACACTCCCAAAGAAATTGTTATGCATTGGCAGAAATAGTTCAAAGATACTTTCATCAATTTTTGTCGATAAGCTTTAATGTTTCACATTATTTATATATATATACATTATATATATATATATATATATATATATATATATATATATATATATATATATATATATATATATATATATATATATATATATATATATATATATATATATATATATATATATATATATATATATATATATATATATATATATATATATATATATATATATGGGGCGGTATATATATATATATATATATATATATATATATATATATATATATATATATATATATATATATATATATATATATATATATCGGTGTCTAGTTAACATATTTTATGAATATTTTTCTAATAGGTCCCTTTCTTTTGAGTCTCAGATATATTTTTGGCTGTGCTAACAGTTTTGGGGTTTTCCACTTTTATTAGTATTTCATGTGAAAATGAAGCGTTTATTTATTATTTAATTATGTCTTTAAATATGCTATTTAAGTTATCAATATCAGTTTTGGAATTAATGGTATTCTTTGTCTTTTTTTGTATGTAAATATTTTTTTTTATATTTCTTTTGTATATTGTGTTTCAGAATAAATATATATATATATATATATATATATATATATATATATATATATATATATATATATATATATATATATATATATATATATATATATATATATATATATATATATATATATATATATATATATATATATATATATATATATATATATATATATATATATATATATATATATATATATATATATATATATATAGAGTACAGACAGGAAAATTTAAAGAACTACCATCCAATAAGTCTCCTATCAGTGGTGTACAAAGTTTTCACCAAGATAATATCTAAAAGAGTATTAAGAAAACTCAATGACGCATAACCAAGAGAGCAAGCGGAATTCAGAAGTGGTTTCAGTACAATTGATCACATCCAGGTTCTACAACAGGTCATAGAAAGACACAACGAATACACTATATCCTGTGCTTGGCTTTTATCGATTGTGAAAAAGGATTTGATTCAATTTCAACGCAGGTCATTATGGAAGCATTGCGTAACCAAGGTGTAAACAAAGCCTATGTAACCTTACTAGAATCGATAGATGATGAAGCCTCAGCGACAGTCCACATTGATGATCTTGAGGTTGGAATGAATCAGCCTGCCTTGAAGAAGTGGTCCGTAATCTGGATTGGGAGCAAAATGAAATAAAGATCAGTGATGCAAACTTAAGTCATATTAGATTCGCAGATGATATCGTTCTTCTTTCACAAGATCCAGATGTGCTGCAAAAGGTAGGGGAACCATCTAGCTTGAAATTAAACCAGAAGAAGTCAGGTCTTGTTCAGTAAATTTGCTGAGGATCAAAGAATTTCTATTTTAGGAAAGGATTTGGAAGTTGTGGATCACTACCCATATCTTGGTCTGAGGATTTCAGGGGATACAGCCCGGAAAGTGGAATGACTTATTAAATGTAAGTGGCAGGCATTTAGCACGCTCAACATAGTGTTTAAGAGAAAACTTCCACTTTGTCTGAAAGAGAAAAGTCTTTGATCAGTGTGTCCTGCCCATTATGACATATGGAAGTAAAACCTAAACACCCACATCGCAGTCAGTTCAAAAACTTCGGGTAGCACCGAACACAATGAAAAGGTATATGATGACATTACTAGATGGGTGAGAAAGCCCCGCACATGGTCAGAGAACAAACGAAAGTGAGGGACATAATTGAAAGAGCAATGAAATTGAAATGGAGGTGGGCAGGCCATGTAGCGAGGCGATGGGACGAAAGATGCTCTAAGGCGATCCTGGACTAGATACCGCTTGATGGCAAACGTCCACGGAGAAGACCGAAAATACGATGGACTGATGACCTCATTAAGTATATTGGACTCGAATGGCAGAGGAAAGTTTAGGACGGCGAGAGTTGGAAGCGTGCGGAAGCGGCCTTCATCCTGCAGTGGATTGACAGGGGTTGATGATGATGGTGATGATGATATACTCTAAAATGCCAAATATACTTCTTTGGAATCAATAATGTAGCTTAGGCACGATACAAAAACATGTTATTGTACCATATTTTTGTTGTTG
This sequence comes from Cosmopolites sordidus, assembly GCA_031761425.1. Lineage (NCBI taxonomy): Eukaryota > Metazoa > Arthropoda > Insecta > Coleoptera > Curculionidae > Cosmopolites > Cosmopolites sordidus. The sequence goes on from JARFXV010000536.1 coordinate 274,379, forward strand.
TGTTTTATATTTCATATACAGATTGTTCAATCAGATAATTTATATTCGATTTATATATCTGGTTCTTAAATCTATTATAACAAGTAATTTCTATTTCTACATCTTCCACAATCATATGATTATTATTCACGTATGGGCCCTGGTGGACCACGCGAAGTACAATTAGAGGCGTTTGTTGTTAGCTTTCCTTTGCGCCCATATTAATTCCATTCTTTCGCTATGAGCTTTTTTCCTTCCGTCAGACTAAGTTGTCCCAGTCTTCCTACATTTTTCTTTCTGGTCAACCTTCCAAACGATAACTTTGTGTCTGAAACAGCCTCTATCCTGAAATTCACTTTGCGTAATATTTGCTGATCTTAGGTCCTCTTTAATTGCAGCAATCCATTTAATTATTTCTACTTTAGCTCTACTCCTATTTTCATAAAATTCGACTATTTGTCTAGTTAGCCTACTCGGATTCATCCGTTTTATGTGTCCGTAAAACTTAAGTCTTCTTTTTCTCATATCGCTATGTATAGCGATATGAGAAAGTCGGTATGTTGTGCTATTTATTTGTTTGGGACCTAGGATTTTTTTAATGATTTTTCTTTCCTTCTTTTTAATGTCCTCGATGTCCCCCTTTCTATTCAAAATGAGCGTTTCTGCCCCATATAGGCATTCTGGCTTAATAACTGTGTTGTAATATCTCAGTTTTGTGCTTTTAGATAGGCATTTTTTATTGTAAATATTTTGTGTAAGTCTCAATGCCGTTTCCATTTTTTGACATCTACTTTTATTGGCCGCTTTTTCCAACCCATTTTCCATGATTATTTCACCCAAATATTTGAATTGAGAGACTCGTCTGATGTTATCATATTTTGATTTTAGAAATGGTGTTCTTAGTCTGTTGCAGGTCATGTATTGTGTCTTTTCAAAGGAAATTTGGAGTCCTACCTTTTCTGCTGTTTCTTTTAGGATTTCAATCTGTTTCTGTGCCATTAATACATCTTGAGCTAAAATTGCTAGATCATCAGCAAACGCCAGACAATTAATTTTGATGTTGGTTCTGCCCAGTTTAATGGGCTGGTTAATATTCAGGGCCGACTTTTTTTCACGCCACTCCTGTATTACTTTTTCTAAAACACAGTTAAGTAAATAAAAGTGACGAGAGTCCGTCCCCTTGTCTCACTCCAGTTTTAATTTCGAAGGGCTCTGAGATGTCACCCATGAATTTAACTTTTGACCTTGTGTTAGTTAACGTTGCTTTAATAATTGCCAGCGTTTTCAGATCTGTTCCTTGTTCTTTCAAGATTCTGAATAAAGATTCGCGGTCAATAGAATCATATGCTTTTTTGAAATCCACAAATGTACAGACGAGATTTTTATTGTACAGTTTTTAATGTCTTAGGATCAACTTTAGATACAGGATCTCTTCAGGGCAGGATCTGCCCAGTCGAAAACCTGCTTGATATTCACCAATGTTAGATTCTAACTGTCCCTGTGCTCTGTCTAGTAGACATTGAGATAGAATCTTGTACCAACTGGGAGAAGAGATATCCCTCTATAGTTGTTTACATCTGTTCTATCTCCTTTCTTATGTAGTGGATGGATTAGAGCATCTTTCCAATCTTCCGGAATCCGTTCGATTCGCCAAACTTCTTGTAGAATTTTGAACCAGCGGATTTCAAAAGTTCATAATCATTTGATGTTATAATTTTGAGCAAAGGAATCTAAGACAAGATTAAGCTTTTGCTTCCGACGAATAAATTTCACATTAAGTTTAATAAAAAGCCAGAAACCCTACAAGCACAAACACATCAAAGGTTTGTGAGAAATGAATTTCTGATATGAATAATTTTTCTCAAGGATATACAAACTCCACTACGAGACTGATCAACATTGTAAATATTTGTTATTTATTATGACTTATTTATTATGATTTATAATGTTATTAAGTACCTAACAACAATTTTATCATATAATTATTTTTAATCTTTTTTAATATTTCTTGTTTAATTCTTTATTAAATTTTTAAGTAAATATATTCTACATACACACTATGTCGAAAAAATAACGGAACTTTTTAAATTTAAAGAAAAGTACTAACGCCATCTATTGAAACAATACATATTCTGAAAGCTGTAAATCTCCTTTATAAAACGAGACTGCCCTCATTAGAATCGATAAGCGGATTGTCAAGTTTTAGCGCTTAAAGTGACAGTACCTTTTGTCACCTAACAAAATCATGATGGAATAAAGCAAATATTAAATTTTGTTTTAAGCTCGGTAAAACTTTTACAGAAACATTTGAATTGAGGAAAAAAGTTAATGGTGATGATTGCTTATCCCGAACACGTGTGTTCGGGTGGTATAAGCGATTTCAGGACGGTCGGGATGCTTTCGAAGACGACCCAAAGCCAAGCCGACTCAAAGCCAAGCCGACCAAGAAACAAAAAGCGCGTTGAGTGCGTGAAATTATCCCCTACGATGCAAATTCGACTGTGAGATGGATAACGGAGGAAATAAATACGACCAAAGCCATAATTCACGAAATGTTGACAAATGATTTAAAAAACGGAAAGTCTGTGTTCGATTTGTTCCTCACGCCTTAACGGTATTGCATATTCCTGGAATCGACTGTAACTGGTGATGAGACAAAATAATTGCGTTTCAAAAAATCACTAGAGAAACAATGTTAATTTGTTTTTCTACTCTAAAGGTATTATACTTGGGGTATTATACTCTGGGTGTGATGGAGTCTTTGTGGAAGAGAATCGTTGTCAAAAAGCCTTGACGTGGATCATTGAAGCGATTCCGAAATATATTCAGATGTATTTTGAATAAAAATAAATAATTTTGGCAAAATAACTAATTGCTTTTTAAAGTTTCGTTATTTTTCCGACATACTATGTATACAAGACGACTTATTTCTAAAATAAATATATTTGTTTCTAGGACAGTAATAACATTAAAACTGTGTGCATTTTAATAGATTAGACATCTCAACATACTTTACACGATTATACATTTGACAGTAGTCATAATTGGGCGTTAATGAAGATATTCGAAAGTAGTTCACGAATTACGAGGGTAGAGTGAAAAGTCAGATATTTTTTAAATTAAATATTGTTTATTTTTATCGAAAATCGATTTATTTTTCAACGTAGCCTCCTTTTAGCTCCACGCACTTTGCACACCGATTTTCCAACTTTTGTACGCCTTCCAAAAAGTACGACTTGTCGATCATCTCTTATCTCTCATCATCATTTAATGTGAATTTTATTCAGCCAGCAGTTTCTTAATGTTTGGAAAGAGAAAGAAATCAAATAGTCGATGAAGATAATGCCTTGCGCATACCAGAAAACGGTGGCAATGTCCTTTCTGGCTGACAGAAGCCTCTTCATCTTCTTCTAAGCATGTTCGCTGGGTTAAATCCACTGTTTGACTGGTTTTTTGCTTCTGAAGTATTGTGATGAATTCAAGTTTCATCAACAGTCACAAATTGCCGCAAAAGCTTCTTCATAGTGCACTTCGTAGTGCACACTCCGTGAAGTTGTCACTTGTTTCCATTTTCGGTCCACATTGAGCTAACGCGTCACCCACATTGCACTTATAGTTTTCTTATGCCTAAATGTTCATCTCAAAAATCACTCTAACATTCACTATGCGATTAACCAACATGATATTATGGATTTTAAGTAAGTTTATTGGAAGTAATGTTTAATCAACGCACGAAGTTCGTTTTTTTTGTCATAAATAATAAAAATATCACACTCATTTGCTTTCAAAGACTATCGCAGCAACACTAAATGTCATATCGACTTGAACTTCCACGAGCTTTGCTAGAAAGGAAGCTAATTTTCAGAAATGTAATCATAATATTTATGGGAAAAGTATCTGACCTTTCACTCTATCGTCGTATTATCCTAAACATAATAGCTTTTGTCCGACAAATGAGCAAAACAATATGATCGATATTTTCCACATTGTTGTATACTAAGCTCCAGATTCATAATATCATCGACTTATTAAATGACTTAACTGGTCTTGGGATTTGAAATGTGGAATATAATCTGATAATACTATTAATTAAAAAAATGTGACTATCGGGTCATTAACGGAACATTAAAACCACCTGGATTGTCCATCTACGGAAGCTTTTGTAGTAGTCAACATAACCTAGTTAAACATTTTTACATTTCGGTGTATTATATCAAAAGAGGCCAAGTCTGGTGAATACGACGGATGGAGCGAGAGTTCCCAGCCAAGTGCAGAAATGGTGTTTCTGACCGCTTTCGGTGTGTGTGATTGGGCATTGTTTTGCTGCAAAATCACTTTTCTTGTAGTGTAACCCATTCTGGTCGCTTTTCGATCAATAGATGGTTCAAATTGATTATTTGTTGACGGTAGCGAACGGTATTAACTGTTTCACCTGGTTTCAGAAGCTCATGGTACACGACACCTTTTTATTCCCACCAAATGCACAGCATTGTCTTCTTTCGAAAGCGATCCGGCCTTGCGGTCGGTGTTGATGGTTAGTCCTGGATCAACCCATGATTTTCTGGGTTTGGGTTTTTGAAATATATCCACTTTTTGTCTCCAGTTACTTACTTTCTTTCATGCCGATAAAGTAAAATTTGTTTGTTGTTCAGCTGATATGGTACTAATTTTTCTGCCTAGTAGATTTTTCCCATGGCATGCAGACGATCACAAATAATTCGGCGACCAATATTTAACCTCTCTGCTATATGTTGTTGAGCTTACATATCGCCATCTGCTTGCAATTCAACATATTCAAATTTTTCCCAGGTCAACCTGGGCGTTCTTTGTCATTCAAGTTGAAAACCTAAACCTAAACCAACGCTCACAAGCCTCTTCCATTGTAACATTGTCATCCACAAGTATACGACAAGTATATGACGACTTTCACTCGCGTGTTTCTTTTGATTGAACATGAAAATCAGTATGTGCCGCAAATGCTCTTTATTTGACTCGAAACTTGACATATTTATCACATGAAAAAAATATGACGTTAACTCGTAATCGTTTAAACATCAATGGAATTTTGAAAGGTACTGTCGTAGCAACAAAATAACATAAAATATTAGATTGTGAACCGACCCTTGTTTTTAATGTCATCTCTTAAAAATGTAAGAATTATTAACAGCCACACCTGATATATATCTCCAAAAAATGATCTAGCAATTGGGGTCTCATGTCCTCAATTAGTAGAGTTATATTGGCTTCCAAGGCATCAATAGCTCCTGGTTTATCGGCATAGACCAAAGATTTAACATAATCCCAAATAAATTAATGTAAAGGCGTTAAATCATATAACCTTGGTGGTTAATTAAGAGACCCGTTCCTCAAAATAATTTTCTTATCGAATTGTTCCCTCAATAAATCAATTTTTGTTGACTGTATGGCATATGGGGCCATCCTATTGGAACCACATCTCCTCCAGATCAATACCATTCAAATTCGAAATTAAATAATCCACGTAGTCGAATAACAAAGCCCAACTTCCTGCGAAGGGCAACGTATTGATAAATTTCGATCTTCATCAACACTGTAACCAACCGGGGCGATATTTTCTTCGGAACGCACAATTTTTTGTCGTGTTCTTTTTTTAACTTTTAAGAACCGTTGTGGCTGTACATCCTAAAACAGGGTATCCCTGTCGACCGACGGGCATTTTAAAGTGTTTTTTTTAATAAACGTCTTTAAAAAACATGTCTAACATGTCATATGAATGACATTAAAAATTTATAATAGTTAAGACTTTATAATGTTAAATGTATAAATGTTTTTAGACAAAAGACATGTGTTTTAAAGACGTTTATTTAAAAAAAAAAACGCTTTAATGAGATTTCTGGCATTGTTTATTTTTAATAAGTTTCTCAATGTCTGGTTTTATCTTGGATATATCAATACGAAGACTATTTTCAAGGTGCGAGTCCATTATTCTGGTTCTATTTTTTGTTTTGACATGTTTCATTCGAGAAAATAACTGCGCACATACATAAGTGCTTCTAAAGAGTGACATCATTTTCTGAGCATGAGGTCGAATATTTGGAAATCTATTTTTGTCAATATATTTGAAGTACGAATTTAAAAAAAAAATGTAATTTTCTTTTAATTCACTATTGTACTGCAAATCTATAGGTTCCATTTGCAAATTTCTTGGAACATCTTCAACAGATGCACTTAAAGGTATCGCGAATATGTTTATTAAATTTTCATTTTCCTGAAGTTCCGAAATCTGGAAGTAAATTTTCCCTGTTAGTTATAGTTATGGTGGGAGTTATAGCGGATATATATTTATTCACCTCACTACAATTACTAGTTAATAAATTCCGGAAGTGCCTGAATTTCTTTTCCCAAGCTGAATTTTCCGCAAATGGAGCTTAGCTTCACAGTATTTTATATTGTCATACAAGTTGTTTATAAAGTTTTCCTTGCTTTGTAGCCGCCCATTCAGCATTCAGATGTAAAGTCAGATCAGTCACTGAGCCATTCTTGGTCATCAAAGAGAGCACTAGGTTTTCCCTTGCCAGCCAGAAATGTTTTAATTACTTCTTTGAAGTCGAAGACCCGCTTCAACATTTTTCCTCTACTAAGCCAATAAACATCTGAGAAGTACACAACATCCCCATAATCCGCATCAATATCGAACAAGACATTTTTGAATTCTCCGGTGGTTCAGTCCTCGAAACCTCATGAAATTTACCAGATTTCCTTTCGTAACATGGTAAAATGTATTTTTTTTGTAATCAATAAGTCAAAATTTATTTTTTATTATAAATTTCGTTTTAATCTATAATACAATGACGTTGCATTAAGTCTAAGTTAGCTTTTTTTTAAGGCTGCAAGCCCCATCTGTTATGATGCCTCATAGTCTTGTAAGGTCATTATTGTATCGATTTAATACTATCATGACACATTTGAAAATGTCTGCTCCCTTTGCAGTTCCTTTTATAGGATAATGGGCAGCCAGTTCTTCTGTAACTTCAAAATGATCATCGATGTCATGTATCAAAATTGTCAACTGAGTTGTATTAATTATATCTGTGTTTTCAACAATCGCGACAGATCAAAACAAAAAATAAGATGCCCAATTTTCTAGGGAATTTTCTATATCTTCTAACTCTCTAATCTAATTTTAGAGAAAAGGTGTTTTTGCGAGGGGCCTAAAACTTCTGCAGCTGATTCGATTTATACTTTTATAAATTCGCCATCCACGACGGATTTTGACTTGGAAGCAATTTTTTCCGATACAATATAGCTCACAAAATATTTTGTTAAGGACCTTAATATTCGCAATAACAAAATATGAGTTAACTTTGAACAAACTGCAAAACTGCCGACAATAGCCGCGGGAGCTGCCGTCCACCTTCCAGAAGCTTGTCAAAAAGGCTGCGAAGTATCCAGCAGAACAGTGCAGTTTTCGCACAACCACTCGCTATTCGCTTGGAGCACCGTGACAAAATTAATAACACGCAAGCCGTTATCGATTAATATTGAATGCCCGCATCACAATAATTTAAATGCGTGACAAATACATGTATGACAAATACATGTATGACAACTACATGAGTAAACCAGCATTACACTAAGCCAACTTTTGTAAAAGAAGTTAAATACTTAGGATTTACTACTTATTTAAACTATTCTTTGCAAGTTGTTTTTTTTTCTAGTTCTGGGTAACTTATTACGTAGTTTGTCGTCCTAGTTGCGGGCCGTGCAAAGAAAGCAAAGCGGACCGAGGGTTGAAGACCTCTATCCTAGAACAAGCACTAAGAAACTTTTAAGTGAATTAGGAGTACTCTACACTAGGCATAGGAATCATGCCAAAGATCTGTAGACGCATCCCTCATAAACTGTCTTGCCGCAGCAAGCCATGTGTCGGGTTGAAGTCTGCAAAAATCTCCTCAAAAACCATACTGATTTTTGATTCATGAAATGGATTGTTACCGGCGGTAAAAACTGAACCTATTTTAACAATCCCAATCACGTAAACCAGTGGGTTATGCTCGATCAACAAGCACTTCTGGTACCAAGGCGAGAAATACATATTTGATGGAATAATTTACCTTGAGTTGGTTTCTGATGGTTGGACGGTAAATTCACAATTATATTCATCTCAATTTGAGAGAGTTCACCCCGTTCTGACTGAAAAATATTCAGCTTTGGTCAACCCTAAAAAGTCTTCCTGCAGCAAGACCACACACTTCACACCTAACCTACCTAAAAAAACCTAAAAAATTTGACGAATTGGATTTTGAACCCTCACCGAGCAAACAGTCCTGACCTCACTCAGTTGAATTAGCATTTGTTTATAAAAAAAACAGTTAAAAAAATGACAATTTTCAGAAAACGTATAGGTTATAAACTTGTCATTTTTAAGAACGTAACATAGGTAATTTCATATTCGGTGCATAAAAATATAATTGGAAAGGAATCAGAATTTCAATTAAATCAATATTTTCTTTTTAAAATTACCATATATTCTGATATTTTCCATTCGTCATAAATTCCATAAAAAAGAAGAACGAAAAAACAACACAAACGAACGGGGCTTTATTTTTATTCGAAGCTTCTTTCCATTTTTAAGACCGACCGTAAATCAAACTAACAAATTAACTTCAAAAAGCTATAACTTACTGGAAATTCGGACGGATATAAATGTTGCTATTAGCATAGGCAGCGCTACTGGGAACCATAAATCAAATACAGGAGAAATAACTTGTTATATCCATTGTATAATGATGTTGTTTTCAATGTTTTCACCCCCTTTCATTCGATATATGCAAAACTTTAGTCATTCTCCTACTATTTATATCTAAAACGTACAGGATAGGATTAGGTGCATTCTGTAATTATTTAATTACTATTAAAATCAGTTTCAAGGAAATACATTGGAACTTATGATTTAATTTCAAATATTTGATAAACTTAAAAACCTTGTGGAGATAGAAATATAAAAAATAACGTGAGATATTCAGCTAAAGTTATTGATAATACTTTTTTTCACTCATATGATATTTGTTCTAAAATGCTTGTAGCTTCTTCGATGGGTATGGGGAGGAAGAACATAACATAGAATTTCCATTCATACACGACATTTGTTCCATGTATTTTGATGTATTGAGGAATGATCAATCTAAACAATAGATGAGCCTGAAGTCTACCATTCAAAGCGACATATGAAATTGTAGTGATATCTTGAAAATATTTATTAGTGACACAATAGATGGAAATTAGTACCTTTCTATTTTTAATCACAAGAATATTAAATATTAAAAGTAACTATAAGTTACTGTCAGAAATATAATTTACATGAGCTATTTTCTCAATTCCAACGATTTTCAAAATAAATGCCAATGTAAGGCAATTGCTTCATAGCTTACTTTATACTCCCAGCATATTTACTGACATCTATTCTATTAGGATAGGAGCGAAAATTTTATTACCAAAAACCGTACGATTATAAAAAAAACATTAAAATTATTCAATATATCCTTCTTTGATTTTTATATAAAGTGACGTAAAAAATACTATTTTACAAAGGTTATAGTTTTGTTACACATGCATATTTTTAACTGAGGTAGCCGATATTTAATGGAAATTCATTTTAAATAAATAAGCAAAAATTTATATCTAAAAATGTCCACTATATTTAAAATTGTATGTATAACAATTGTTATTGTTTCGACACACAGTGCCTTTTTCAAATTCAAACTATACTAAATAATTGTCATACATACAATTTTTAATATAGTGGAAATTTTTAGATATTAATATTTGCTTATTCATATATATTTTGTTACTCATGAATGACCGATTTGGATCTGACAAAGACGTTTGACTCCGTTGACAAAAACATAATGTGGAAGCTCTTGGATATAATAGGATGCCCATCTAGGCTGGTGTACATGATAACACTTCTGCATAATGCCATGAATGGAAAAGCTTTGACACAGATAGGCAAAACTGAGGCTTTAAAGAGTAAAACCAATCTTAAACAGGGCTGTGTGGTCACTCCGGCGCTTTTTTTCTGTGTGTGCTGCCATTGTCCTGTATCAGGCAGATTGCCGCATTCAGTTGATATATCATATAAAATGGATGGAAGCCTATTCAATCCGGCATGCCATGAATGTCAAATTATAAACAAAGGAGATTAGCATTACATAGCTGTAGTACGCAGATGACTGTGTGTTTGTAGCGCATAAAGCGTCGGGATTGCAAACGGTGCTGGACTTATTTGGTAAGGTCTAGAAAAAACGACAATATTACAACAAACGATTCTAAATAGCGATAGAGAGACTGATGATGTTTTTGTGAATGATCAACCACTGTAACAAGTAGCATGCTTTCCATATTTGTGAAGTCAAATTTCCTGCTCTGTGGACCTATAAGAACAGATCATATATAGAATAAAGTGTGCTGGTGATGATTTGGACATCTAATGAGAAGAGTGTTTAGTAACCGAAATTTAAAGGAACACACTTAAATCAGTGTTTACAATGCCATAATAATTTCCACTTTTCTGTATGGAACTGGGTACTTACGGAATCCAGGGTCCTGTATCGGAAGTAAATAAAACAACTTGATTCAATTCGTCGAATTTTGACCGATTATTTGGGACTTCAAAAGGTTTGTTCATGCTTTGTCCCAAACCAAGCGTCAAAGTGACGAATGGAAGCACCCGAGCGAGCCAAATCCGAAGAAAAACCGATTGAAAAGAAAACAAATCCGAAGGAAGCAATATTGATTTGGTTTGGTTTGATTCTATGAAATTAGGTTTGGTTGTTTCTACGATTCAGAGGAAATTGTGCACAAGAAGTTTGATTCACCTGGTCAAACGATCAATGGTGTGTTTTATCTTGGTGTTATGAAGCTTCTTTTGTTTGCTTTATGGCGAAATAGAGAAGAATAACTCCATCGCTCGACGCTCACCACTGATTTTTTGACCAACAATAAATCATTCACCATACTTGTCTGATTCGGCTCTCTGCGATCTGCTATCTCTTCGAAAAACTTTATCTGCCTATGAAAGAGCGGTATTATGCTGACATTGAAGCTATTCAGAAGGTGTCGACCGGCATCCTGAAGGACATATCTTTGGCCGATCTCACAAATTCATTTTTCAACCTAATTGACTGTGTAAGACGTTGTATTGACGCGCAAGGAGCATAAATAAATATTTATGTTATTTTTTAAAGTAGTGTTTTCCGTGAGATGCATATATATATATATATATATATATATATATATATATATATATATATATATATATATATATATATATATACATATATATTGTAGATAATAATATAATAACATAACAGCATATATTGTTTTGAATTGGAACTGAAGAGTCGTCTTTAACACACTTGAGTTAGTTCAAACTATATTTAATTAGTTCCAAATATTGATTATAATCTGATTTATTTTCCAGATATTTTCGCATTTCGTATATTTTTACATGAATTTTGTAGTAAAACGTATTGTATTCTGTTTTTATTCAATTGCTTATAAAATTAAAAATTGTTTTGTTAACAAATATAATATTATTGAATAATATGATTCTGAGAAACTTTTCGAAACCAACCCTGACCGTTTTACTCCGGCCAATCAGCACACGTCGTGTGTCAAGGGTGCCATTCAAGAACCCTTCTCGTAATGATATAAAAAGTAAGTTTATTGTCATTATTGCAATGTTTTATAATTCGTTACGATTGTTGGGAGTCTGGGGAACACTCGAAAAAGGCCCGGGGGAATTTTTACCGACGTCGACGGTCTCCGTAACAAGTATCAAGTAGGCCGCTAGTTGGGGGTTAAATCTGAGGTTTTACGCGCAATAAGCCGCCCGAGATTATTCCCAAACGAATATTTGCTTCAGCTTTCATATTTTTTTTCTAAGCAATACAGGTTCCTGAAAACAATAACGCTACCGTTGATGACTGGAAATATATATATATATATATATATATATATATATATATATATATATATATATATATATATATATATATATATATATATATATATATATATATATATAAGGTCGATACAAAGAGGAAGTGATAGGAGAGGTCATTTGAAATGCATCAGTTTTCGAGTTACTTGTGATTTAAGTTCTTTTTTTTTAAATATTAAAATTTTCATATTTAGACTCTATTAATTCACAAATAAAATTACATCATTGTTTATATTTTTTTTCTTATTCTTGAGACATGTATCTGCTTTGTTAACGTCATTAACAAACATTTAGAGTGGCATAAATGTTGAATAATGCCATTTCACTTAGAAAAATATATTTATTCAGTAGCAAATTGTGGTTTCTAGAATGTGGTTTCATTTTTAAAATAAAGTATAAGTCATTTTTAAATAAAGTTTCAGATATTCAAATAGTTTTAAAAATATCTCTGTTTTATGCCCTTTCGAAAAATATTTCACACTTGTAAACAACTAGATCATCCTTCACGTCATGGTAGCCCAAAGATGAATGTTTAATATTTTTGGAGGACAACCGTAAACAATTTGGAACCCATCTATCCTCGGAACTAATATATAAAATTGTAATTCTTTTTCCCTTGTTCGCTGGGTCTTTGGTTTGGCATTTTCTTGATAAATCTACCCATCCTTGGCTAGCGTCTCATGTGTATTGAACCATGTTTCATCAAGGTAGATAATGGGACAATTTTCTAATCTGAATTTTTTTATGCAATTTAAGTAACTGCCATCGTCTCAATCGTTGTGATTCCATTAATATTTGTCTTTTATTAATGGTCCGATATGCAAAACCCATTTGAGATAATATTCTCCGAAGGCTAGTCCTGCTGTAAAGAATGTTGGTTTCATCTTTCCTTAGTCGCTGTTGCAATGTAGGCACAGTTTGCTCTTCATACATAGAATACATTTTGCTTTGAATTAAGTCTTTGTCGCTTTTATCAACATATTTGCTTTTACCAGAATCACTACGGACTTTGTTAGCTTTAATTGGCTTCGTTACAATATCTTTAATTGTAGACAACGGAATTTTCGTTAATGAAGACGTTTCTGCTGCAAGCCCCCTATTCAATAAAGAAACATACACATTTTTAAGAATTTGCTTAGCAGCAGGCGATAAATGTTTTCTTTTAAAATTAGCACTACCGGAGGTAGAATGATCATTATCTTGCCAAGAACATAAGAACACAAGACACAAGAAACACAAGAACACAAGAATGACAACAAAAAATACCAATCGAAAATATATATCGAAATTATAGAACTGCACTGTTTAAGAAAATAATGGGAACTGAATAAAATATTTAACTAACTAGTAAACTAGGTATAAAATTAATTTTATCTTTTTACATGTTATTTTATTAGGCCCGGTCATATTTAGGTTTCTTGCAACTTTGCTCGGTTTCGTTACGGCAGGAGTTTATTACAGCTAATCGGTCAACTATATATCTCAAAACACACTATACTATGAACGATTTCCGAATAGAAGATTGCCCAATATTAGAGTGTTTTATACAATATATATTGTCGCATTTGTGAAACTGGAAGTGTCCATCAGTAAAAGTCTTTGATTAATCCTGGGAAACTTCCTAAAACAGACAATGAGCCGATCCTGGAAGTGTTTGAACAAGATTCTATCACGAGCATCAGGGTAGTAGCTAGTAATTTTGACTCATCGACACGGAAGGTTTGAAACACCATGCATACTGAAGGAAAATAGCACTTTCATGAAACACGTGTACAAGGTCTTGAAAAAGACAGCCTTGGGCGTAAAATATGATTTTGTCGTTTTTGTGGTAAATAGTGATATTGAAGACGAATGGTTTCTCAAAAGTGTCTTATGGACTGATTAATCGAAATTCTGTAAGAAAGGACTTATGAACTTTCACAATCTCCAACAACCTTATCCAACTTAGAAGAAATAAGTATCTCTCTAGCGTAAATTTTCCTGGGCTACTGACGAGGTGTAAATAATCGGAAGTGTCAGACCTGTTATCTTCCAAAACGATGACTGTCCAGCCCATTACCATCTCACCGTAAGATAATATTTAAATAATACTTTCCCCGATGGCTGGATTGGTAGAGGCGAACCATGGCCATAGCAAGCTAGATGGCCCGGCATAGCCTCTATGGGGACGTGCTAAGAAATTGGTTTACACTAAATAAATACAAACGAGGGATTATTTAATTAGAGATATTGAAAACACTATTGAAAAAATGAAGGATGAGATCATTAAAAATTAACAACAATGGAAGTCAGACGTAGAGCCCGAGCCTGTATTAGAAATCGTGGTTCACATTTTGAAAACGAATAAACTTGTTTTGATCATATAAATGTTGTTTTATTTATCTTTAATTTTAAAATAAAGATACATGTTTCAAGGATAATAAAAAAAGAACAATGGTGTAACTTTCAATGTGTGAGCTAATAGAGTCCAACATGATAGAAAGCATGAAAGAATTACACAAAGCTCGATTGAAAGGACACAAGAAATATGTCTCAACATGTAAGCAGAAGACCTTTGAATAAAGGTGCCGATTTCATAAACAGCATAAATGACAGTCTTTTGTTTGGAATCAACTATTGTTTACGTAAAGACGTGTTACCATTACCAGTTTTTACATTGTAGTTCCAATAATGTACTAGCTGTTTACAAGTTTACAATACATCATTTGAAAAGGCATAAAACAGAGATCTTTTTAAAATTATTCACTATATATTAACGTTAACTGATACGGCATTATTCAAAATTTATGACACTATAGATGTTTGTTCTGACGTTAACAAAGCAGATACACATTTGAAGAATAAATCGCAAATAACTCGAAAACCGATTTTATAAGTGGGCTTTTTAATACATTTCAAATGAGCTCTCCTATCACCACGCATGCCTTTGCATCGACTCTCATAATACCCTGTATATATATATATATATATATATATATATATATATATATATATATATATATATATATATATATATATATCTTCTTTATGTCTTTGTCGCTTTTATCAACATATTTGCTTTTACCAGAATCACTACGGACTTTGTTAGCTTTAATTGGCTTCGTTACAATATCTTTAATTGTAGACAACGGAATTTTCGTTAATGAAGACGTTTCTGCTGCAAGCCCCCTATTCAATAAAGAAACATACACATTTTTAAGAATTTGCTTAGCAGCAGGCGATAAATGTTTTCTTTTAAAATTAGCACTACCGGAGGTAGAATGATCATTATCTTGCCAAGAACATAAGAACACAAGACACAAGAAACACAAGAACACAAGAATGACAACAAAAAATACCAATCGAAAATATATATCGAAATTATAGAACTGCACTGTTTAAGAAAATAATGGGAACTGAATAAAATATTTAACTAACTAGTAAACTAGGTATAAAATTAATTTTATCTTTTTACATGTTATTTTATTAGGCCCGGTCATATTTAGGTTTCTTGCAACTTTGCTCGGTTTCGTTACGGCAGGAGTTTATTACAGCTAATCGGTCAACTATATATCTCAAAACACACTATACTATGAACGATTTCCGAATAGAAGATTGCCCAATATTAGAGTGTTTTATACAATATATATTGTCGCATTTGTGAAACTGGAAGTGTCCATCAGTAAAAGTCTTTGATTAATCCTGGGAAACTTCCTAAAACAGACAATGAGCCGATCCTGGAAGTGTTTGAACAAGATTCTATCACGAGCATCAGGGTAGTAGCTAGTAATTTTGACTCATCGACACGGAAGGTTTGAAACACCATGCATACTGAAGGAAAATAGCACTTTCATGAAACACGTGTACAAGGTCTTGAAAAAGACAGCCTTGGGCGTAAAATATGATTTTGTCGTTTTTGTGGTAAATAGTGATATTGAAGACGAATGGTTTCTCAAAAGTGTCTTATGGACTGATTAATCGAAATTCTGTAAGAAAGGACTTATGAACTTTCACAATCTCCAACAACCTTATCCAACTTAGAAGAAATAAGTATCTCTCTAGCGTAAATTTTCCTGGGCTACTGACGAGGTGTAAATAATCGGAAGTGTCAGACCTGTTATCTTCCAAAACGATGACTGTCCAGCCCATTACCATCTCACCGTAAGATAATATTTAAATAATACTTTCCCCGATGGCTGGATTGGTAGAGGCGAACCATGGCCATAGCAAGCTAGATGGCCCGGCATAGCCTCTATGGGGACGTGCTAAGAAATTGGTTTACACTAAATAAATACAAACGAGGGATTATTTAATTAGAGATATTGAAAACACTATTGAAAAAATGAAGGATGAGATCATTAAAAATTAACAACAATGGAAGTCAGACGTAGAGCCCGAGCCTGTATTAGAAATCGTGGTTCACATTTTGAAAACGAATAAACTTGTTTTGATCATATAAATGTTGTTTTATTTATCTTTAATTTTAAAATAAAGATACATGTTTCAAGGATAATAAAAAAAGAACAATGGTGTAACTTTCAATGTGTGAGCTAATAGAGTCCAACATGATAGAAAGCATGAAAGAATTACACAAAGCTCGATTGAAAGGACACAAGAAATATGTCTCAACATGTAAGCAGAAGACCTTTGAATAAAGGTGCCGATTTCATAAACAGCATAAATGACAGTCTTTTGTTTGGAATCAACTATTGTTTACGTAAAGACGTGTTACCATTACCAGTTTTTACATTGTAGTTCCAATAATGTACTAGCTGTTTACAAGTTTACAATACATCATTTGAAAAGGCATAAAACAGAGATCTTTTTAAAATTATTCACTATATATTAACGTTAACTGATACGGCATTATTCAAAATTTATGACACTATAGATGTTTGTTCTGACGTTAACAAAGCAGATACACATTTGAAGAATAAATCGCAAATAACTCGAAAACCGATTTTATAAGTGGGCTTTTTAATACATTTCAAATGAGCTCTCCTATCACCACGCATGCCTTTGCATCGACTCTCATAATACCCTGTATATATATATATATATATATATATATATATATATATATATATATATATATATATATATATATATATATATATATATATCCACAAGATAGCATAGTGAGGCCGCGGAGAGGAAGTTTATTATAGAGAGAGCTTTTCGTTTATGAATAGTATTTTTGGAGATAGTCAGAAATTACCAATTATATGTACCAAAATCAGGCGAATATGGGGAACGGTCGAGCATCAAAATATTTGTTAAGGAACAAAATGGGTATAATGTATAAAAATAAATATATCTGGCCGTAAGTGTGGATGGATTTTTCTCATTACTTTATTTACATACTGCGTACACTTTCTGAATATATCTTGGTGACCTGGATTTTTAAGAATCTCATTGTTTTTAAAAGCTAATAGCGTTGTCAGATCAAACTCTACGCCACCAGTATCATTACTTTATTACACACCTCTCATTACTTTATTTACACACCTCGTAAATAATTTTTGTAGTTAATTCTTTTTAGAGCTAAAGTTTGTTCTTTCTTTAAACTCGCATATAATATTTATATAAAATCAATTAACAAATATTTCCTGAATTATAGATTTGAATAAATTATAGACGCATCAAGAATAGAAATTTAAAAAGATAACTGAACCAAATATAACCAAATATAAGTCTTTTTTTTAAAGAATATATATTAGGCAACATAAATACAAATGGATAAAAATAGAGAAATGTGATCAGAAATTGTTGGTATAATATATTACTAGAAAACTAAATACCAACTAAACAAAAAAATAAAGATTTGCATCTGAAATATCAACCCTAAAAAGGTCTAAACTATTGTATCAGGCGAGCTTCACGTCAAAAAATGTTTTGTTCCATTGCCGAAAACCATTCCACCATGTAATCTAACACATGTGGGGAGGAATTGCGCAAACCACCCTCAACAGTTTTCTGCCCTCTTTTAATACAAAGTCCTTTACGCTCAGGAGAGTATCAATGCTAACACGTTTAAGGCTACCCATGGTTTACTTAATTCGCCCAACAGTCACACAGATATATCATTGACAGATGCGAAATTTGTCAGAGAATAGTTCGATTTCAGTGTGGTTGATAATACCCGCTGTTGAAATTAAATTAATTATGGACGTAATTAGGCCATCTTTATAAAAAATTGGACTCTGTGTATCAGGTAACAAAAATACCCTTGTAGCTTTTAATCGAGTTCGATTCTGTTACCCTTAGATATTATTTAAATGATAAGTTTTCAAATTTAAAGTTATGTTTATATATAAAAAATGGGCGTTCATTGAAAATCATCCACAGAAAATTCGTAATTTTTTTTGTAAATATCCGACACAATCAGTACTCGATTCAAAGATTTGTGTATACATTCAATAATACTATAATAATATACTGAACTCGAAGATATTCACTCGACGCGCGTTTCACCAACCATGTTAACATTATCAGGAGATGATATAATCTTTTAGTTAGATATTTGATTTGATGTAATAATATACTATAATAAAATAATAAACCAAACGTAGTAAAAATGAATAAAAACATACATTCAAATATATATATATATATATATATATATATATATATATATATATATATATATATATATATATATATATATATATATATATATATAATATGAGTAACATATTTTTTTAGGGAAGTCTATTTTATTTCCTTTCTGATTTATTTATTCAACATCAAAGAGTTTTTTTGAGACAAGAATCTCATGTAGAATACATAATATGTAGGTAGAAGCAAGGTTCAAACAAATAGTTGTTTCTGTAACATGTTTATAAATAAAAAAAGAAAAAATATATAGCAGCTGTTCTTTTTTATAGAGGGTTATTTTATTTCATTTTTTTCTTTTGTTATACAAGATGGAACCGACTTTCTTGTTGAAATTTAAATTACTGTTTGAAGTAATAAAAATTTGGATAATTAATAACGATAATTAAGTTAATTAGAAAAAAATATCATCTAATATTTATGTAATTTGTATTTTTATTATATTTCAAATATAACAACAACCAAATTAGATGCCTTGAAACTATTTATTTTATGTGAAATAACAGTCACTTGTACTAATGGCTGAGAAAAATTTCGACGTAGTGAGAGTGAGTATGTGTGTATGTACGTACAGTGTGAGACTCTGGCAAAGAGTCCTACTCACCATTACTACGTCGAACTCATTCCGTTCCCTGAAGAATCGCCATCACGCATTACTTCGCAGGAATGAACTGGCTACTAGCCCTTCTCAGATTCTAATTCACATTATGATTTTGTCTCATTCTCTTAATTTCATGGAACTTCTTGATAATGGTTGCGGCATAATCTGCCACTGCATTCCAGCTGGCCTCGGATATTGTCATCAGTTTTGTCATAAGGACAATGTTTTCTGGAGTAGAGTGCTGTTGGAGTAACTCATGTAGTCTTGCTCTGCCTCCATAAAATCGTGGACAGACGAAAAATACCACGCATCATCAATGTTCCGCATCTACCACGGCAGATTGACATGTCGGGCATAAATCACTATCGTTTATTCCAACCGCATTTGGTAGGTAGAAAGCAACCATGACCACTGAGAAGCTGAGTCAAATAATAATCCACTTCGCCATGTCTCCTCTCTATCCATATCATAATATTTGGCACAAGTCGATATCTCCATCCCCCAGTATTGGCTGTATTCCACCTTTGCTGCCACCGGGCAATTGTTTCCGACTGCTCGACCTTCGCAACATTTCGCCGATTCGTGTTTCTATCTTCCCGTAATCTGAGATAAATCCTAGTTCTTTCGCTTGCCATTAGGTCAATAGGCGGTGTTCCCGATATGACACATGCAGCGTTATACGAAACTGTGCGAAATGAAAATGCCACTCGGAGAGAGGCACTACGATATGCAGACGTGCATATGACTCGGTCTCCATAGCATGTGACCATATCGGTGCCGCATAGAGCAATATAGAGCTTATCACTCCATTTAGCAACTTCCGTCGACTCTGTTGTGGTCCTCCAATGTTAGGTATGATTTTAGCTAAGGCGTTGGTCACACGAGCCGCTTTTGCTCCAACAGTCTCCAGGTGCTCATTGAAGCGTATTCTAGCATCTATTTGGACGCCCAGATATCTAAGAGATGACTTTGAGGTGATCTCGCAATCGCCTACTTTAAGTGTAATATACTCCGTTCTTCTCCTGCTGCTCACGAAAGCAGCCTCTGTTTTGTGGTCAGCTAGTTGTAGTCCTAGGAATGTGAGCCACTGTCGAATAGTTCTTATGTCCTCGCAATTCTTGTAACCTCCTCGACATACTTGCGGACTTCAACCGCAGCAACGTCATCCGCAAATCGTACCGTTTTTATGTATATATGTATGTACGTCTAATATTATATATATATATATATATATATATATATATATATATATATATATATATATATATATATATATATATATATGAATATATATATATATATATATATATATATATATATATATATATATATATATATATATATATATATATATATATATATATATAGGAAAGGAAAAAATTGCTGACAAAAAATTCCAAATTAATCATTTAGTAGACTATGATCTGGATTATGAGTTAAAAATTCGCTCGGTTTTATTGATAGGAATGTTGGCGATAAATGTAAAATGCAAAAAAAAACTCTTAAAAAAAACCAATCTTGTGTGTTTGATAGAAAAAGAAATATAAATAAAAATAGAAAATAGAAAAATATAATGTTTGTTATATCATATAATATGTTTTCGTTTGAACAATCTGAAATCCTTAAGAGTACATGAATAGTCGTTTTGAAGTTGGTGATTTTGAAGGAACTGTTACCGATAGTGTGTATTTGCGGGCAATGTCGAGGCTTATCTATCTGTCTACTAGAATTTAAAGGTTAATTACACCAGATAAAAACAAATATATAGATAAAGACAAAGAATTTGTCACAGAATTTAAGAATGAATCCTGTGCGGGTTGTATTAATATAGAATTGCGACAAACTGATAATGGATTCTGATGTTCAAAATACTAGCTTTACCAACGCAAATCAAACCTTGCCTATTATAATTAATGTGAGTCCTTTCGTCAGCTGTTCTGCCAGCAAACCATCGGTCTCGACATGAGGCATTACATTTAACAGTGATTCAAAAAATGATTATAATTTCTTAGAGCGAGTTTCAGACTTGTTCCAGTCTCGTAATTATTTTGAAACAGAACTTTTTATTTCGGCGGTAAAATTTTTCATTTTTGATGCTTTTGTGTGCTTTTGCAGTGCCAACCCTGTTTTATCAGATTGGTCAGGTCTAGATTCGTGGTTAAAGAAAGATTTTTTATCTCCCCATACAGATGACGATGTCGGGGAAATTTTAAAGATAAACACATGTTATTGAGCTATGAAATATTTAGTGATTAGATAGCCAAAAAATATTTTTTTGAACTCATCCCAGTCCATTAATTTACTTTATGAATATACAAAATATTCCCATTATTCAGAATTTGAAAATAAACTATTTCATCTGATGTTGTAAAGTATTTTACCATTATAAAGGTATGCACCTGTTTCTCATTTTCCTTGTTTTTCCAGATTTGATTACATTTTCTTGGATGAAATTATTGTATATTCAATTGACATTTGGTGTTGTATCTGTCAGACGATAAATAATTAATTTTTCATATAAGTATTGTAATAATAATAATCAGGCTGTTATTTTATATACGAAGAGAAATCACTCGCTCAAAGATGGCTTGAGGTTGTTGAAAACAATGGCCTATATTTCGAGGAATAACACCAGGTATAAATTGTTAAAACTGTGAATAACCTGTATAAATAAACTATAAAGTACCTCAAAAATACAAATTCTTTTGTTACACCCAAGGAGATTATTGTCATGATTAGAAAAATATTTCCATGTCATCACAAAATAAGCTTTCTGTACTACTTTGCATTTATTCATGATATCAGTAAACAACAACGATAAAATATTTTAAAGATAAACACAGGTTCTTGAACCGTGAAATGCTCTATGATTAGATAGTCAAAAACTTTTTTGAGTGTCATTGAAGTTAATCACATCAATATAACCATATATAATACTTAGTTCTTCCAGATCCAATAGCAGATTATTTTATTTAACATTATAAAATATGATTGAATTTATGTTACTATTTTTTTTATTTCTTAGTATAAACCATTTTATTCAAGAAGGAAACATAAATATTTATACATTTATATTAAAAACTATATAATGAGTTACAGCAACCTTGATATTACTCGACACGCGTTTCGCTAAGTTGGTATCATCAGGACACGAATAAAACTATAATTGAAAAGTTCCATAATTTTAAAAATTATAATCATCTCCTGTTGATGATAATTTAACGAAAGGCGCGTCGGATAATTTAAAAACGTTTTGGTGTAAGTGGAAAATCAAATTATCAAACATTTATATAATTTCCACTTCAAAATCACCGATGGCAAAATGTGTGATTTTCAAAACAAATAATTCCTCCATTTATCGTTTGGTTTGGTGAAGAAATTAAAAATAAATGATGACATCGCTCTGCTGTGAGTCAGTGTCCAAACTTCTGAGGATGAGAGCTATTCGAGTTGGTGAAACGTTAGGGATAATTTTCAATTCACGATCCGTAAGCCTTAAACCCGTAATCACAGAATATAATATAATCACTATTTTGTTAAATTAAATTATGAAATACTTTAGTAATTATTTATTTTTTAATGATTAAAATTACTTTTAGAACTCCATAGCTTTTATCTGTTATTTGACAATTTTTTTCTAAAAATAAAGACAACATTGCGAGGAATTCACAACGATACAATACCAAATTTCAAATTTTCGCTGAGTATTTTTTATGGTGCAAGACCATAAAAATAAAATAAATACGAAACAATCAGTAAAAATTTGTAAAAAATATATCATGCCATATCTCTCCTTAGAAGTTGATTTTTATGAACCCTCTGCGACATCTATGACGCATGAAGAACACTCCTGCCAAATTTTAAGTTTGTAGGTATCTCTTATTTTCGTGAAAGGTGAATGATATATATATATATATATATATATATATATATATATATATATATATATATATATATATACACATTTTGTCAAAAAAGTACCGGGAATTGGTCGTTTGAAAAGCTTCTTCGTTTGAAAATCTCTTATTTTCGTGAAAGGTGAATGATATATATATATATATATATATATATATATATATATATATATATATATATATATATATATATATATATATATATATATATATACACATTTTGTCAAAAAAGTACCGGGAATTGGTCGTTTGAAAAGCCCGCTTGAAGGGATTGTCAAAATTATTTTTATCGCTAGGCACAACTGTCCTGACGCGGAGTTTGAACGTCATTTGTCATTTAGTTTGTTTACAGTGCTCGATTTTATCAGTTCATCTCAAGTGTGTTTTGCGATTTTTACAACGGATAAAAACAGCGAACTAAGAATTTGTCTTAAATTTTGCATTGCAAATGGAATTTCGTGTGCTGAGTCGCTGCAAATATTCCAGAAGGCTTACGATGAATCGGCTTTATCAAAAACACGTGCATATGAGTGGTACAGTGCATTCAAAAGCGGTCGAGATGTGGTGGAAGATTTGCCTCGCTCTGGTCGGCCATCAACGTCTTCAACTAAAGTTAACATCGCTAAAGAAAAGGAAATGGTGACTGAAAATCATCATTCAAGTTTGGGAGAGATAGCCGCTGATCTTTCTCTCTCACGAACCAATTCGTGCCATTTTAAGCGATTGTTTGGAAATGCATTGCCGCTCAACTAGTGCCGAAAGACCTGAATTTTCTTTAGAAACTCAATTGCGTAAATGTCGCTGAAGACATCAATCACTCAAGTTATCACTTCGAGGCACCCGTTTTCAATCGATAGAAGATATAAAAGAGAATTCGCAGCGAAAACTGAGATCGATTCCGGAAAATGGGTTTAAAAAATGTTTCGCCAATTGAATTATTCGTTGGCATAAGTGTATTATTTCGGAAGGGACCTACTTTGAAAGTGATACAATAAATTTGGATAAATAATAAACATTTTGTGTTTTATTGACCAATTCCTGGTACTTTTTTTGACAGAATGTATGTATATATATATATATATATATATATATATATATATATATATATATATATATATATATATATATACAAATCGATGTAATTCCTCGCCGGAACTTCATAACTTTATAAAAAGTATCCTATGTCCTATGCCATGACATAATCGACTTCTATGCCAAGTATAATTACTAGAATAATATTATTATTAGAATCCTTCCATACATTCGAGCGTGATTGAAAAACAAATATAGAAACAAGCATACTTTCATATTTATAATATTACATATAGTAAGACTGCATGTGTTAGTGAACACACTATTTAATATTACAAATATTCCTATAATAAATAGTCAAGTTTATTGTTTATAGATTATTGTCATGATTGATGAAATTATTCCATCCCATATTACACAAAACAAACGTTGTCGATTTATGTATTGAAGTCACTCTTGATAAATTAAATTATATCTATAAAATATTTTAAAGATAAACAGAAATTCTTGAACTCTGAAATGCACCATAATTTGCTAGGCAACAATTTTTTATAATTTAACTCGAATCAAACGATTAACACTTTATATGATTACTTATAGTATTTGCGTTGTCCCGGCTTCCAAAAAAACACCCTCTCCGCTTAATGTTAAATATCATACCATTTAAAATTTTGTTTTTTTTATATTCTTCTTTTCTAACACAGTTTATTTATTTCTAAATAGGAATTTCATTTTTTTAATGGAATATAATTAATTATTTCGAAGATTAAGTTAGTTTGTATAGTTATTTCATATTATTTATAGTAGGTTTAGTTTGGTTTAGATATCTGGTATGCCACATAAGCAATTAAGTGTTTATTAATCCAACGATACCTACATTAAATTCACGATTGTCACGATCGACAAAATACTCTCATGTTATAATTGATCAATATGGTATATGATATCTATGGTGTAATTCCTAATAAATGAACTAATGTTTATATTTGGAATAATATTTTCAATTTTTATTTCTGTTAAAATTATTCATCTGCTTCATTCTATCATAATATTTTTATTTATTTAAATAATAATATGAAACAACATAAGTTAAAATAACCATATCTAAATAGCAATTACCAATTTGTAGAGTTTAGGGTTGTTCAGTAAGTTTGTCAGAAGTTTAAAATGGGGCACAATGATTATTACAAGTGATAATCCGAAAATTTTTATTTTATCTTTAGGAATTAAGTAATGGCATTATATTTTGAAAATAATGTCGTTCAAATGTCCCCTTTAGCTTAGTCAATCTTTCTCAAATGTCCCCTTAGTGGTGGAATGCCTTCTCGGGACTCAATTTTCGATTACTCTTTTACTCATATCACGTGATATATCGTATTTTATGGGGCAGTCGCGGTAGGTCCATAAGGACACGTGGGCACGTGCCCCACCTAAAAAATGAAATAAATTTGACAGTTGATATGTGACAGTTACACTCGTATTTCTAACGTAAACATATTATGTTAGCATATTCCAATAGCGTTCACCCTAAGGTCATTTCACTCATTTACTCCAAAAACCACACCAAACAGTGACTATCTAAGGATGAAAAAGTAATGTCTGAATCACTTGATGATTTTAATCGGCCCAAATCCCGCAGTTAGTTTGTTCACAAACTCATTAAGCCAGTAGTGCGCTTTTTCGGAAACGATAATTTTTCCCCAAAGTGGGGTTCGCCTTCTGACTTTTAATTTCTACGCGCAATTGAATAGTATATCTCTAAATGATAAATGTACATAATGTACTGATGCATATCATTTATTTGAGAAACAATTACATTTCAAACAGTGTTACCGTTATCATATTTCAAACAGTGTTGACGTTATTACATTTCAAAGTTATGACACATTGAAAACTATTTATAATGCAAATTCCACAAAATGGCAACAAGTACTCAATATTACGTAATTAATAACTCACAGAATATTTCATACATAACAAAAAGTAACTACAAAATATATGAATAAAGAAATAATTACATTCTTTATTATTATTTATTATATCCTATTTAGATGTTACATTGGTAAAAGTGATTTTATGGTAATTACTACACGAAAATAAAATATGAGATTTATAAAATCTAAATAAAACATAAATATAGTTGAATTATACAAAGAAGATAGTTCCATTTAATAATTAATAGTTACAGTAATTGTTCAAAACCATTATAGTTTATTATAAAGTATTTTTTTTATTTCTCTGTGTTCTAATTCATTTTATATTTTCATCGTCAAATTACTTTAAACTACATATAAATAATATTCGTTTGTTTTTTTAATAAAGTGAAGGTTATGAAACATTAAGAATCCCGAATAAAATTGAGAAGATCGGATTTTATGCGCAATATTCAATGGCCGGAAAATCCAGTCCTATAACACTTTTATATATTGATGTATGTTGTATTTGTTACTCAAATACAACTAGCCTATACAACTGTTTTTCAATTTTATTTGTTTAATATATATACTGAGAGACAAAGCGACTGCAACATTATAAATATATATATATATATATATATATATATATATATATATATATATATATATATATATATATATATATATATATATATATATATATATATTTGTTTGGTTATGTCCGGCAATAATTGAATAAAAAACAATACATTTTTAATAAATTAATTAATTAAAAAAACAAGAAATTCCACTTGTAATTAAATTAACAATGAGTATGTACAGCACGGTTATTACAACATTTTGTAGCTCTGCAAGATATATACCATTAAATAATTTATATATTTTTGTAGCAAGGTATATCAGGAGCGATGGGCACATGCATCAAGTTTATTTAAAGTTGATGTAGCTGGGACAATAATTCAAGAGTTTAATCTATTTTATCCCATATATCTTCTATTAGCGATAAAACTACATTGTTTGAAAAACTGTATATGGTGTACAATATTATATAGCTTATAGACTATATAATGCCATAATTTCTACAGTAAAAGGGATTTGCTCTTCTAAAGCGAAAGTTAATTGTCACCCCAAAAACATATTTCAAAGTATTTCAACGTTCTTGCCTAACAAAATTTAGACCCATTCATCACTATAGCAACTAAAATTCCATTTCAAGTCCCACTCCATTCAACCACTCTAAGTAACAGGCCTTGTGATGTACTGTAAGAGGAGGCACCTAATATGGATTGTAAAAATGCATCCACATTACAAGTAGATGTTGGTTCAGTTCATAAACATCCTGGAAGCAGCCTTATCTATAGCTTCAACAAGAACATTGCGAACTTGCCAGATATTTTCTTGTGGATCTTATACAGCACTTCCATTGATACTAATTCTAAGACGATCATAAACAACGTACCTGAGTATAATTTTGTAAATAATCTTCAAATCATTTTATGTATGTCGTCATAACGATAAAAACAGCAACAACCAATCTCGTCATTTCACGAAAACTTCACCCTCTTATTTCATACAACTAGATCGTTTTCTTTCAATTTCGGATACTTCCTTGATACGACGTGGGGTACGAGCTCGTGGTATTTTAGTCCTTTTAATAGATCTACAAGAATATTGCTCAATATTCCAAAACTATTGAAATCAATAAACGGACCCCGGGAAGCGAAACCGAGGGTCGCGAACAACCCCGATACAATCTGCCTCAATTTTTGGAGTTTTGAAGGCAGGCCTGTATATATTCCTTGCGGACTTTTATCTGTGTGGTTGCCTTTGTTTCATTGTCTGCGGGTATGGATAGGTTGTCTGCGAAGGCTAAGCATGAGATTTCAATGTCAATTCTATGTTTAATCAGGAAGGGTTCGGAAATTTCTCACATAAAATTCAATTTATAGGACATGTCGGTAAGTATCTGCTTGTTCAATCGTAGTCTTTTGGGGTCGAGTCCTTGTTCTTCTAGGACATTGAACAGAGATTTTCGGTCGCTGGAGTCGTATGCCCTTTTGTCCACGAACATGTAGATGATTGGGACGATCCTGATGATCCTGATTTTGATTGATGATCACTTCACACACACACACACACACACACATACATATATATATATATATATATATATATATATATATATATATATATATATATATATATATATATATATATATGTATACATATATATATATATATATATATATATATATATATATATATATATATATATATATATATATATATATATATATATATATATATATATATATATATTATATATATATACATATGTATATATATATATATATATATATATATATATATATATATATATATATATATATATATATATATATATATATATATATATATATATTATATATATATACATATGTATATATATATATATATATATATATATATATATATATATATATATATATATATATATATATATATATATATATATGTGTGTGTGTGTGTGTGAAGTGATCATCAATCAAAATAGTATCCTCTTAAATCAAAATTACTGTTGGGCATCTCTTTTAATTTTGAATATTGTGTTCCTATTTAAATATGAATATTTTATATGAATGTATATATTTATATATGAATATGATTAATAAAGTTCGGACGATATCATATACTCATCACGATGTCATAAATACAGAGTTTGAGGAATAGAATTCATAATAATTTTGATAAAAAAAGTTTGTGAACTAAGGGAGAGGTTAAGAAAATCAGTTAAAATGTAGATCCCAATCGAACATATTCAGTCAATATCAATTGTTTATAATCAAACACTAAACTGTTGATTACATTACCGCATTGTTAATCTGTTGACGACAAATATCTTTGAGCGAACTTTGTTCTATTTATCTACAATCTATATACTATCATTTTTCTCGAATTCATATGTAAATGCCAAATTTCGGATTTACAAGTTCTTTAAAAGTTTCATTATTTGTATCGGAAATTGTAAAAACATCATCTATATATCTTGGCCACATCTTCGGAAAGTAACTGAATTCATGTTTGGATTCGGTTCAAATTGACTCATGAATTTGTTGGCTAAGAATGGTGTCAGAGGACTGCTCATTACCGTTCCTTCTTATTGTTCATAAAATCCATTATAAAGTAAGTACGGTTGTCATAAAAATAGAACATAGTTTAGCTGTTGAATTAGAAGAAAACATCCATGAAAGCAAATCCGTCGCCCACTGCGCCTCGGAAAAGAGGCGCAACAGGATTTAAAACTTCTTCGATGTACACAGCACCAGTGACTCGTCTCTGCAGTAGAGGTGTCCGTGTACCCCTCATAATATCACCCGATATTTTTGGGTGATATTTTTGATTTGAAAAATATTACGCTCCCGCCTTCAAATGGGATACGCGGTTGAGCTGTTTTTAGTCGGGATAAAGTCGACTTGGAGGTCTCCAAACTAATATTCTTCGTGAATCAGAAACCAAGCCAATTCTCATATCATCGGAGAACATCACGTTATTCGAGTTAGGACTGTGATTCACCATTTCTTGAGTACATTACAATCTTACATTTCTTTTGTTGAAGGATTAGTTTGGGAACACGTAAAGCTCTTCTGCCATACAAATTTACCGCTTTCAGCCTGAGTGTTATTGTTTGTCGTGAAACATTTACCCCTTCAAGCCTCACAAGGTCCCTTGATATACCACTTGTAGATTCCAGACTTTCTACCAGAGTTTTCTACCACTTCTGGGGCTATGTTTACGTTATTTATCTTGTGGGATTTTTTATGAACTTTTGATACAACACTTCTACATTTTTCATCTAACATTTTCTAAGGAAACATCTACAATTTTCGTGATATCACTTTGATTAAAGCCCTGTTGTAGCAAAACAATAACTCTGGATTTTTTAAAATGAGATATCATGTTTCTAGGCATTTTTAAACGGATTGATTAAAAATTGGAAAAGAACTGAAATAATGTGTAAATACCAGTATGAACGAAATGGACAAAAATCGGAAAACCTGTGTTATCAGCAAAAAATGGTTTTGTTATTGTAAAATGACCTAAAATAAATATCCATCACAATTTTTAGACTATCATAGGCGTATATATCCTATTTGAAAATATTCCAAAGTTTTGGACATATGTGTATATTATTCATATACAGATAAAATATCTTAGAAAAAATTTTATTTCATAGGAGATTAAAAACAATAAAATATAACTTCTATTTCTTTTTATTAGAAAAATAAGCAATATAAACTAATATAAGTAGGGAATAAAATGTAAAACCCAGATTTCGTCAATCATATATCCGACTAAATAACTCGAAAACCCAACTGTTCCTCGTTTCAATGAACAGGCGAGTGGGTCTGTTCACAACAACAGAACGATTGCAGGGCAGGCACATATCGCCGGTGTAATATTATAATTGATCGCGCAACTACATGGTCATATATCTCATATTTCAATAACACATATTGCACTACTAGGTATAAGGGCATTCTCCCATCAATCACTCACGGCTGGGAGAAAGTTCCGCTACATTTAGCATTCAGCATCCGCTTCCTCGCATATATGCTCCGATATTGGGCACTTGCCCATTGCTGCGCGTATATATATAAATGGTGTATGTATGAAATCGGCCTTCGTGGTTCTTTCATTGGCCGGATCGTTTTCTAAAGAACTCTTCCTGAATAAAATTTGAATGTTTTAGCTGGGCGTATTTTGAATACATAATAAGGAATGATAATAATTTTGTCTCTGGCTTGTGTTTAATTTTTACAGTAAAGGAAATTGCAAAATGTCACCATAGTGGCGATATCTGCATTTTCCTTAATTTAATAACTATTGATAATTAATTATCCTACTTGGTGTTTTATTTCCTTTTTCTAACTTTCTAATTTGATTCAGACATATACTGCCATCTCTCCAGAATATATATATATATATATATATATATATATATATATATATATATATATATATATATATATATATATATATATATATATATATATATATATATATATATCATTTTTTTCTATCTGTGCGCCATCTATCAACACGTTGATTAACTTACCCCAAGAGGTCATGCACTGATAGATGGAAGCACAATACACAAAAAGAATCCTGTTCTTAATGTGAACAAGAAAAATCTGCGTTTAATCCATACTTCTCAGTACATAATAAAAATATATCTTCAATGTATCCTGAAGTCTAGATAACTTTAAAAATATTTTTTCTCTTTTTATAATTAATTATTATTAATTTATGATAATGTAGTCTAATAGAATGTAAATTCTGAACGATTTTTTACATTGTTGCATGAAGGCTTTTTATAACAGAAAAAAAATTATTAGTTTATAAGTATTGTGTGTGAAATTTCATTTAAAATATTATATTTTAATATTTAGATGTTTTGTATATATTTATATTAATTTGAATTAATATTTTGCTATTAATAATAGACTTTATTGTATAGGCAACTAAACATACTATTTCAATTTTCTTAACAGGTTTCTTCTATATCGTCAATAGCGTGTTCTCTAAAGGTTTTTGCATAATTTCATGCATTCGTTCGTTCCACCTTAGTAAAGTCATTAGCCGTTAGAATGCAGTAGATATCGGTAAATAGAAAGGGCGGTAAAACAAAATAAACACTATTTTATTTAGTTGCCTGGTTAAACATATTATTCACATTTATTTTAAGACGGTAAGTGTCATACATACACACACACACACACACACACATATATATATATATATATATATATATATATATATTTCTTTTTTTTTTTATTACCTGATGACTTTGGTTCGTTCACGTTAAGTTGAAGGTCCAATCGCCAAATATTCTATGATGCTCATGCGCCTAAAACTAAATTCATTTATATTTTCCATTCTTAAATTCTGCATATCATTCATTTATCAGCAAAAGCCGAATGAAGATGACATATGTATTGTTGTTGAGTTAGACTAAATTTAAAATCGTAAAAAACCTTTGAGTACATTACTTTAAAAATTATCAGGGGCTCATAAGTTATGTGGTTTTCTTCAAATTTGAAATACATTGCTAGTTAGTGATAATCATTTGACTTAAGAAACATTCTAGTTAAATGTATTGATAGAAGAGCAAAGTATGGATAAGTTCCGAATTAGACATTTGATGCTTAATCAGTTTCGAATGCATAACATTGCATTATGAAATGGTATTAATGCGGTTTATCCGGGTGCCTTCGATAGCAGAAAATGTCAGCGTTTGTTTAAACGATTTAAGAACGGCAATTGTACCTTTTCGATGGTAATCCTGGAACGTCTGAATGTATATAATCTGATATAAAATCTGGAAGACCGGATTTATTCATTGTCAGGTTCTGAATCTTAAATAAGTGCTGAATATTACTGACTTCAGTTTGATTGACTAAATATGGATTTGTCTCAAAAACGTCCAAGACTGATAACGGAAAATGTGCTATAACAGTGCTGGACCTCATAGTGTCAGAGGATTAGTATGGGAAGATCTTCCTCAGTCACCGTAATTCCTTTGACCTGCATCGATTATCATCTTTTCAGATCTATGGAATATTGTTTCCATAAAATCCACCCTACTGCGATCCAATTCACACTGCGATAGCTATCAACGCTGCACTCGAAGAATATTTTACTTCAAAATCACCCTCACTTTACAAAAATTGAATAGAAAGTTTGTCCGAGAGATGGGAGCAAATTGTCATTAACGATGGAGATATATTGTAGGTTAAACCTGTATTTATAAATATAAAAAAAAATACAATATTAAATAAATGTAATAAATAAATACATCTAACAAACGTGTAGATTTATATTACAAATATCGTTTCTGTGTGCTGTTATATCTTCAAAATTTTCAATTTTATGTTACAGCCTATCGTTCATGGCTTTCGCCATCTATGTGTGGTGGGAACGGACGATTTATTTTACAGAAGCCTCGGCCATATACTTTTGCTACTTATCACGAGATGGAAGAGGGATAAAAAAATAGGAAACCGTTTTAGCCGATAGTTAAAATTCTAGAGAATTATTTATAGTTAGACATTTTTATGTTAGGTGGTGGATTAAGATGTAATCTAATGTATTTTTTGTATATTGATTTTTGTAGCTTAAAGCTGTTTCCAAATAAAAAACTTGTTGCAAATAGTAAAACTTGTTTTAAACTCCTTTATTCATAAGTACTGAGGTGGCATTTTTATTTTCCGACTGTGTTTGCGTGCCCGAGCTGATTGTAAAGCGAACAGTGGAGAACTTTTTATCAGAAGTAAAAATTAATTACCCCCCGTAGATATCACTTGTCGTAAATCCCTAAGTAAAAGGTTTTAGGCCGTGTTAATTATTATACCAACATATTGGCTACCTGCTGTATCTGCGTGAGAAGAAATATCACTCAGCTACGTGTACGTGTTCCGATAAGACTTTATTTTTCATAAATTAAAATAATGTTCATAAATAACCAAAAGAAAGTTTTCAGCCGTTGTTATATAATGTTCGATTAGGGAGGCAACACGATTTATAATACATATTTACATACGTTTTGAATAATTAATTTATTAAAATCTTTGTTCTTCCATTACCTCCTGTTATGTAACATGATTTGTTTTATTGATATATAGAGAACATTTTAGAATTAATAATAAAGAAATAATTTGCTTTGACTATTGAGTTTTTAATTAATATTATCAGGTAAGCAATACATTTTTCAGGTTTACATTTCAAACAACCGACACAATTTAAATATTATCCCGGCCTTTTGCTGTTTTAAAATATTGACAACATTCTCGGTAATGATCTTATTTAAACCGATACTATTGCCAAATAATTTCAAGAATTATATTACTATATTCATATCCTTAAAAAATCTTTGTTTGCTGATTTCTTGGACGGTCTGAAAGAATCATTGGTACAAATGTTTGAAGATGATATTAGCAACGTTGTTTACGTCAAAGGATCATGATATCGCGAAATCAGAAAGAAAACAGTTAAAACAGTAGACAGAAAGTTGCATAGTGAGCTCGTGGAGAATTTCAAAAATATTTAAAAAACACGGTAATTTCTTCCCTGCTCCATGCAAAAATTTGCCTATTCCTTTAGTAGCCATCAAACGTCAACCCCCCGGAAGTTGTTTGTTGTCCTATTGTGAACCATAAAATGGCATGAGCTGCATTTAATTACAGTCTACATTCGACAGTCTACAGTCTACATTCAAATTTATTAACACAACCTGCCTCTTTTAAAGGTGTATTTTCAAGCCAAATGCTTTTCCAGCCCTTTGAAGCTCTTGTATGTGTCTTTGCAGCTCCTTTTCGTCTTATGAAAGGAAAGCGATATCATCTGCGAATATAAGATGACTTAAGTATGCACCATTGATCTTTATTCCATCCTGTTCCCAATCCATATTATGGACTATTTCTTCAAGGCAGGCTGAGAAAAGAACAGGAGATATTGCGTCATCCTGACCTACACTCCGCTCTACATTAATTCCAGCTTCAAGAATATCAAGGTGAACTGTTGCTGTAGCTTCATCATATATAGCTCATAATAAGTTTACATATTCTTTATCTACTACCTTGGTTAAGCAATGCATCCATTATGGCCTGCTTTGAGATTGAGTAAAATGTTTTTTCATATTCGATAAAAGTTAAGCACAGTAGCATGGTGTATATGTTGTGCTGAGAGAAAAAGATCGGAATGATTAAAATGATAGAAAGAAAGTTGCGTAGTGGGCTCGTGGAGCATATTAAAAATAATCAAAAAACAAGATTTCTTCCATGCTTCACGCCAAAATTCGTTCATGCCTTTAGTCGCCCTCAAACGTCAAGCCACAAGATGTTGTTTGTAGTCGTGTTGTGAATTATAGGATGGCGTGATCTGCATTTAATTACAATATACATCCGACATGGTTGATGTACATGGTCGTATCCCTGGTCATTCGTTCAGTTGCTTTTGAACGTCTAGCTCGATCCCTACTGATGACGGCTTAAGGGCATAAATCCGTCTTGGGAGAGCATGGGCAAATTGTAGCGTAGAGTCGATCCATGTCACGGATTCTTGATATTGATTCACGGATTGGTGGATTAATATTCACCAGTGACATTTTAACCCTGTGGAATGAATTTTCGAAGTTTAATACCTTTAGAGTCGTAAAAACAAATCAACATTGTCTTGTCTCGTGACTTCTGATAACGCAATTTTTCCGATTTCGGAGAGCTTGAGGCCTTTCACGTAGCACTTTGACGCTTTATTTGAGGAACGTACTTGAGGCACCAAGTCTCATTCCAATCGATTCCAGGATTGTGCAATTCCGTTTGGCTGTTTTCATACGGTCCTGGGAATTTTCAGTGCCAGCAATTTCGTAGTCCTCATTTAACCTCTCTCGATAAGTAATCATCATATTTTTTTTTATTATTCACCATTAATCACCATCAATCAAATCACCATAATCTTTTTTCAAGTTTTACCAAGCTTGAAATACAATATATAATAAGCGACGCCTGTCTCGATTGATATTTGGAAGGGTGACCGTAATATAGGTTGCCTAATAAACCGATATTTAGCGGTATAAGAATATCAAAAACAAGGGTCAAGGTCTGTAGTGCTGAATAATAATAATTTAAAATATCTACAGTACATAAGTGTGTTTATGTCAAATTCAAACAACTTTACACTTACAACAACTAGGGGATAATGAAGTGAAATGGGATCGGCCACAATCCATTTTATTTCGTAACCCTTGTTATTTAAAATCAACATAAATCCCCGTTATCTACATCTCCGTAATAATATAACAAGTTTTGCATAAAATTAGCACAAATAATTTCAAGGCAGTAAGTATTTTTCTAATTGTGTATAGAAAACTGTAAGCAAACAATAAACTCACAAATGCAAATATTAAACGTTCATGATGCAATTTCATATTTTGTCTTATTACCGCCATGGTCAAGTGCATCTAATAAAGTAAGGTGAGCCGCAGAAGAAATGGACGTACTTGACATTTATTATTCGGTCATGATAATTACCAGTCATAATTTTTTCAAAATGTATTTGTGCTGGATGGTGAAAAGGCAATTTACTTTTATAATTTATACACGGATTATGAATATTGTTTCTTTCTAATATAAATTTACTGGCATTAATATGGAAATACTGGATAAATGGGCTATATGTTAATGGATTTTTATTTATTTGGATATTAAGGCTTACTCTGTTAGAACTTGTTCTTTGTTCTTTAAATATATTGACTATTGTATACAATAATTGCGCTGATTACAAATACAAAGAGTATTGTTATTATTACAGAGTAGAGCAAAAATAGTAAGAAGTTATTTAATTTATGAATGAAATATTGTTTTGCAATTGAAAATCGATCCAGTTTTCAATATAGTCTCCTGTTAGTTTGATATACTTCGCCTAATTATTTTCTAACTTTTTAACCCTCCCAAAAAGTACGATTTGAAATATCTGTAAAATCGCCGAACTCTGCAAAATCGTCCTGTTTCGACGATAATCTCTTTATTTAATGGGGACTTCTTTCTTCATGTTTGGAAAGAGAAAAAAGTTTAGGGGGTCAAGTTCGGAGAATAGGGTGGATGTGGATTAATTCGTAGCACGTAGCAACAACGGCGGAGGAATAAGTTAGTGCATTTTCGTGGTAAAGTTGTACTTTTTTTCTTCCTATATGAGGGCGGTTTTGTCTCTACTCTTCGATTGAAAATGTCTTCGGATTTTTCGGAGCAGGCCTGACTGATAAAACCCACTGTTTTGGCCTTAGCTTCTTGGTTTACACTTATAAATGTCTAAATATCGCTGTGAAATGGTCACTCAATTCCGTTTCTGGCCCCTCAGTGAGCAAATGTCACGCCCATTGTACTTTCTCGTTCCCAAATGTTCGTGTAGGATGTTCCTTATGCATTTTTCCGAGATGTTTACCATCCCAACAATCTCTTTAACATCCACTCTGTGATAGACCAACACGATATCATGGATTTTGTTGCAATTTCCTCAGTACAGGGTTGCAGAACTCACTTCATCCCTCGCATGTCCGATAATGCTAAACCCCTAGTGGGGGTTTAGTTATATCGTTATCAAACTCTCTTTGAGGTCGATCCCTTTGCTGAGGACACTATACATTCAGGAAAAAACTTAATATTGGCTATCGGCAAAAATCGCAGGGCCAAGTGGTGCAACTTGATGGAAAGTCTGGATATGAAGGGGAGCAACAGGTGAGCATGGAAACTTCTTAGGAACCTCAGCGAATATACAACTAAACCACCACAACATTTTACAGAAGTGACAGCTAATCAAGTAGCAACCCAGTTGCTAAAGAATAGAAAGACATCTAGTCGCATTACAAAAGACCTAATAGTATGCGACTTAAGAAACTAGAACTACCTACTCGAATTGTCTTTCTCCATGACCGAGTTGGAAACGGCAATCTCTAACATGAAACTAAACAAGGCATCAGTCATTGACGAGGTAAGAGCCGAACAAATACAAAACATTGACCTTAAGTACTCAAATGCCTGCTGGATCTGATGAACGACTGTGTCCGGCGTATACACATCCCGAAAATGCGGAGGAAGGCGAGGGTCGTTGCGCTACGAAAGCCTGGGAAACAGGCTTTAAATATATTGGAGGGCATGTTATTTAACCACATTCCTTGCATATTGGAGGAGAATCTCATTCCCCATCCTGAAGCGAACCTGTTGGGGAATGCAATAGGCTCGCTTCAGGACGGGGAAATCATGCTGCTGCCAAGTTTTGAACATAACCCAACATAAAAAGATTTCCGGAGCAACACCCGCCTACGACACTGTGGATCATAGAAGACTGCTCTAGAAAATATACGACCTCACTAGAGACTACCAACTAACGTTAATGATCGGAACACTAATTAATAGCAGAAGATTTTAGGTCAGCCTTCAAGGAGGGAATAGCTGATGGAGGAATCAGAAGAACGGACTTACTAAAAATTTCTATCTACGCCGATGATTTGGCTATGACGATCAAGGGATGCAGTATCGAAGAGGTTGAGGAAAAATTAGCGCAAGTTTTCAACGAATTATCCAGTTACTACGACGCCAATCACTTAAACCCGAGTAAAACGTAAGTCAGTGCTTTTCACCTCAACACCAAAAATGCCAAGAGAGAGTTGGAGATCGAATAGAGGGGTGAACGACTTCAGCATTGCCCAACACCAACATACCTAGGCCCACACTAGCGCCCGCAATAGCATAATCAGAAAACTAACAAACAGATCCTGGAGTGTAAACCCGCACACATTGAGAACCTCGGTATAGTACTCGGTATAGATTAACGCACAAATAGGTAGAGAAAAAATCCACCAGAAAACCTTAGGCAAATTCCTCGGTTACAAATTCACCAACAAGAATGGCACGAGACTCATCGAACTATGTCAACAGAATAACCTGAAAATCATGTCAACATCCCTTAGAAAATCTCCTCGAAAATCGAAGACATGGAGATCGCCTATACAACAGATTGGTGAATTCCAGATAGACCACGCTATGATCGCATACGCTGAACAAAGAGAGATTCAAGATCGCGCGAACATCGACTCAGACCACTACCTAATATGAATCAAAGTCAAGTTCACCCCAAGGAGAATTCATTAGAAGAAGGCACACCTATAGAAATTCGACACGAAAAAGATCAAGGAATCCAACACAACAGAAGAATGGGAAAAGGAACAGGCAGATACCTGGGAAAACTTCCACAAAAAAAATACACAAAAAGCAAAGGTATTGATCCCATTGAAAAAGAACACAAAACACCCTTGGTGGGACTCGGAATGCGAAAGTACATTGCAGCGACGCAAACGACCATTTCAGGAGGATAATATTAAGGAGTAAAATAAAGTCAACAGCTTTTTGACAGCTAGAGGAAGTACATGAAGGAACAACTAGACTCTATAGAGGAGAATTTCCGCAATTGTAACACAAGATACTTTTATAGAACTTTCACAAGAGAAATCCGCGGATACACACCATAAAATCCTTGCTTCAGAAAGCGGAATGGGAGATTAGCACTCAAAAATCAGGAGAATTGTCAGGAGCTGGCACATTATTTCAGTGATCTGTTCAATTGCCCCGAATGCGACACAAGATTCCTCAAGGAAAATTGTATCAATACCCATTCAGAACCACCTCCACCAACACAAGAAGAAATCCAGAGGCACATACACAAACTGAAGAATAACAGGACATCCGGTGAATAGGGCATCACCTCGGAACTATTGAAAAACCTCGGACATAACTCACTGCAGAAACTCACTCAAATTATCACGAACATCTGGCAAACAGTAAACACCTACTGCACAAGAAGAGAGACAGAACAGATGTGAACAACTACAGAGGAATCTCCTTACTGCAAGTTACTTACAAAATCCTCTCAGCATGCCTTCTCCAGAGAACACAAGAATAACTACAACACAAAATTGACGTGTACCAGGCAG
Source organism: Cosmopolites sordidus (assembly GCA_031761425.1). NCBI lineage: Eukaryota > Metazoa > Arthropoda > Insecta > Coleoptera > Curculionidae > Cosmopolites > Cosmopolites sordidus. Next base: position 313,938 of record JARFXV010000536.1, read on the forward strand.
GTTGGTCCTGGTCGCCATGCACTGAACAAATCTTTAACTTAAAAACAATACTGAAATACAAAGCTATCAGGAACGTCCCAATCATCTGAACGTTCGTGGACTTGAAGAAGGCATTCGACTGCATCGAGCGAAAATATATGTTCAACATCCTAGAAGAACAAGGACTCGACTCCAAAACACTACGATTGATTATGCAGACATTGACCGACACAAACTCTAAAGTAAAATTTATGGGGGAAATTTTCGAACAGTTTAGTTTGGCTCAGGGTAATTTATTCACCATACAGCGCTACATGGAAGAGAAGCGCTCGTTTTGGGTGCGCGAGTATTACTGCAACAATAATTCCACCAATATTGCGTGTCGTAGATTTCGACAACATTTCAATTTGCACGATGTTCAGCAATATCCAAGCCTTCCATTGATTAAGCAATGGGTTCGTAAGTTTGAGGAAGCTGGTTCTGGTTAAATAAACGGGTCCTCGGATGTCGAAGGCCAGTGAGAACCGATGGATATATTGAAGAAGTGAGTGCGTTCGTGCGCTAACAACTAAAATTATTGATTTGAAAGCGCGCAGCTGCTCTAAAACGAGATCGTCGGTGCTTCGTATCCTTCACAAAGATTTACGCATGCACCTATACAGGATTCAGTTAGTGTAAGAATTGAAGCCGACGGACCCTGCTGATAGACTTTTATTCGCAGCAGTCGACAACATCTTATTTTCCGATGACGTTTATTTCCAAATTAATGGCCAGGTCAATAATCAAAATTGTCACTACTGGTGTGGAGAAAACCCTAAAGGGAAACATGAAAGGTCTCTGCATAGCCCGAAGGTCACAGTTTGCCGTTTTTGCAGGCTCGTTTTTTTTTCGAAGATCATATCATCATTCACTAACGGTGAATTCTCAGTGTTATGACGACATGCTTCAACGTTTTTTCACTACTACTCTTCAAGAATTTGAAGGATACACTCAGGAAACTTGGCCCCAACAGGACGGAGCTACATGCCACACTTCCAATCTCTCTTTGTCGGTCGTACAGGCGTTTTTTCCGGGAAAATTGATTTCTCGAAGAGGAGACAGTCACTGTCCACCCCGAAGCCCGGCCTTGACTCCCTGTAATTTGTGAGAGTGACACTTGCCAATGCGTTATGGTAAATTTTAGAGGTCGGTCTTAGGAGTGCGAGGACAGAAATGGAGCACATTTAGACAATGTAATCTTCAGAATATGAATTTCCAAGAATTTTTGTAATTTGTAAGAATGCATTTGTTAAAATTGATCAACTTGTTTTTTTTTATTCTACTTCAAAAAGCTAACAACTTTGGACCACCCTGCAGCGGCGGTTCGTGAGGGAAAAAACAGGTGGGACACGTAGAACCAAATTTTGTAATGGGGATAGATAAATGCGTCACAATCAAAAATTTTACATTTCTTAGTATCATATACACACTTTGCTGCGTAGAAATATGAGTGTAACTGTCAGATATTAATTTTTTTTCATTTTTTAAATTTTTTCGTGGGGCACGTACCCACGTGCCAACCGCCACTGCCACCCTGTATTAATAAATTGATGCTGTTTTTTAAACAATATTTCTTATGATACAGAAAACAAAAATATAACAGAAACAGTTTTAAATAATTATTCTGGATCATTTGCACTCTCTAATTCAATAATTGCTTTCCATTTGCTTTGAAGACGGTTAATTGCACTGGAAAAATGCTAGTTCTTTTGACATTGATGGTTTCATGAGGCCGGTCGACCTGGGTCAGATAGACGGCCCTGTTGAGGTTGGATTGTTTTTTGCCATTTTTCTCCGGAATTGCTTCTGACGTGAGAAATATTGAATAAATATTTTGAAAACTTCCACGATTACCAAAAGTGCCTGTTTGACGAAATTTCATGGTTGACCTTTTCCTGATTTGTTTTTCAAGCTGGTATCACCTAATCTGAAGCTGGCATTTCTAATATTGTTTTTCGATGATTGTCTCTTTCTCAAAAAGTTGGTTGAGATCACGCAACGGAGAGAGAGTGCCGTTTTCCATATTTTGTATGTAGAGCATAATATAACGAACGTGAATATAATTTTCGACTAGTATTTTTATCAATTAACTATAAAAGTAAACAAACCGCGGGTAATTATGAAACAACCTAATATATAAATTGAATATTATGAAGGAAATAATTTTACCTTAAAGTTAAAATAACTACTGGAATTAGCTAACATTTTAAGAGTGTAAATCAAAATGTTTATCAATGTAGTGCAATCATCTAATAAAATATATTATGATGATATTATTCAATAGGATACGTAGTGTATCTTATCCAGGTTTTTCCGCCGCGTCGGAAAACTCAGTCATGGGAAAATCGGGCGCATTGTGGTGTTCAATTGGAAGCTAAACGGTGCCGCCCTGAAGCGTCGGATTGGGACGTTCCCAGACAATACCAAGTGAAAAGTCATTGTTTGGTAGGGCGCAAGCCCGACAGAACAATAGAGTTTGCAGACAACGGCGGGCGGAGCCTCCTGCTAACAACGGTATTGTTCATTTGTCGGGCTTGCAGGGCGGGCAGCCTTCTCTAAAGTATTCGGTGGCCAATAAGTATCACCATTCTGCACAAATGCTCCGTTTATCTTCGCCTACATTACAACTGCCTGGTAATAAATAATCTAAAAGCAGCTTGATTAATTAATGTTATGTTGGCGTTTATTTTTAGAACAATATAAGTTGCATACGAATGATTTTATACATATATTTTATAATCAGAATAAAAATCTTAGATTTGAGTGAAAATATTTTATTGTTTATGTAACTTTTTCATATCTTTTTTTATGGAATATGTAATGAAGGCATTTTATTGAATATTGTTTTATGTACAATCTATAAGTTGGTGTATTTTGTTAAGAAAAACCTCAAAAGGAAATCTTATAGAAACTACCAAAGTTGCTTTGTATTTTGTTTCTCTTTCGTTTCACTGAAGTGTTACTGCGTCACTTTATTGAAGTCCAATAGACTCAAAGAAGACCCCAACGAATGGAAAATGTGAAAGTCGAATGGTTCAAGGCCTGACTTGAAATTGAAATTGAAAACGAAGAGCTTTTTTTATGTTTGTCTGACAGTTTGCTACTTAGAGTTGTGTTGCAAAGAAAAACCACTTTTTGGTAATTAAGGGGTCCCATAAGCGAGTGTCCCGCCCAATAAGTGATTTAAAATAACAACAATTATAACTACAAGCGATAATCCGGTAATTACTATTTTATCTTGAAGAATAAATAATGATATTATGTTTTGAACATAATATCATTTTAATGTCCCTTCGACTTTATTTAGTGAATTAGCCAATTTTTGAATGTTTCGTTTAATATTAAGAATTGTTCGGGATTTATTTCTGTAAACAGTTGATTTAATATAACTCCACAAAAAATAATCCAACGGTGTGAGATCGCATGATCATGGTGGACAGTTGACATTGCCATTTCAGGAAATTAAGCGCGTAGAAAACTTTCTTACATTAAATCGATTGATTTGTTTGGCGGCGAGATGTGTGACAAGTGCTTTATGGAAAGAAAACATTGTTTACATCCATATGTATCACTTCAGGCCAAATATATTCTGTTAGCATATTTCTATTGTTTTTACCATTAACAGAAATACGACTTTCATTATCTTCTTCATAAAAATGAGGTGCTATCACTCCTTCAAACTAATTCATTGCACAAAAATTAATTTAAGAGCTACGATTCAAACGATGAGTGGGAGCAAAAACTCATGTTTTTGAAATGGGGAGTATTTGGGAAGCGGGAAGTTCGCGATCACAGCACAGTGTCTGTAAATAGCTCCGAAAGTTCAGTTTTAGTAACCGTGGTACAGTGAAACGTAGATCATCACATTTTTGCCACCAAGCAGAATTTTTAGAAATAACGATTCTGTTTCGACAGTTCGAGCTTGAGCCTGATTGGATCTTAACGCAATATTGCGGTGGGTTGGTTATTGATTTTCATTTGGAGAGCCAAGTGCCTTTCATTGGGTAAGGTTAAGTGCTAAGTGCTATGTAAAACAATCAATTTTAGTCCTGTATGAATCCACATGAATTACAGCAAAGGCCTCTCCATGGTGTTTAGATGAAACTGATTGAACATTTTGAAAGTAGGGTTCGTTGGAGTTCACTTTGTGGTGTACAATGAAGAAGCCACAGCATTAATGACTTCAGAGCGCTATGTCAACGTGGTACTCAATTTTGCATCCACAACTCAGATGTTTACGAGTCAACATGGAAAAAATATGGTTCTAAGAAGATGGAGCTACAGTCCACACGATAAGGGCTTCGATATCAGTGGTTGCCGACAAGTTTCCATTTTCGATAATTGTTATCCCGCACTTCGGTGCTCTTCGGTGCTCTTCGGTGCTCTTCCAAGATAATGAGATTTATACACCAGAATTGTTTTCATTGTGATTATCTTAAATTTCGTGGTTGTTATTCGTAAAGAAATTGTAAAAGTGCTAGAAGAAACATTGTAGTTTTTGATACAGAATATTGAAGAGCAAGTAGGGCGTTACCTTTCTAATCAATCTTTCGTAATTAAATAATCAATGTATACCTAACAACACTGCGTTTGTTCTATATTGGTTTGGTATGAATAATTTCTTTTAATATTATAATTTAGCGAATTTAAGATTATATGAAAAACGTTTTTTCTATACCAATCTGTACCTTGTTAAGATACCAATACCTACATATAATCTTAATATCAGATTCATATTTGTACTTTGGTTATTCTAGCAATATTAAAAAAAACTGGCTTGTCAGAAAACGTATCTAGGATTCAAGTATTATTCTTGCACATATAAAAGTGTAAAAAGAAACTGCGAAGATAATCTATGAATAAAAAGCTCGTGGTAATGTTTCATCGCCAATATACTCAAGAGGTCTTGACCGATGTATCAATATGGGGAAGACCGATTACCGACTATACACAGATTAATTGATCGGAATATTTTTGAATTGATTTAAACACTACGTAATGTAACGATTATGTACATTGCTATTCTAAAAACTGTATTAGAGAAACAAACTGCTTTAGATATATTTGTGCCGGGAGGTTGATATCTTATGTAATCTGGCGACTCGGAGATCTAAATGCAGCGTCTAAGCGGAGATCTAAATCCGACTAGGAATTTCCCGTCTGTGTGACCGTATGTAATCGGTAGCTGATCACCGTGGCTCGGAGCTCACGTTAAGCTGTAGGCCCAGTTGCTAAATAACTTTTATTGCTGAGCGTCTGTAATCCAAAATCTTTACTTTTATTCTTAAATACATTTTGCGAGGTACAACAAAACTTTACCAACAAGTAACTTTTATTTGCCAGTAAAATTTTTTTTTGTACCACTCAAAATATATTTACGAATAAAAATAAAGATTTTGGATTACAGAAGCTTCAGCAATAACTTCAGTAATATCTAAATATTAATATATATATTTAGATATATATATATATATATATATATATATATATATATATATATATATATATATATATATATATATATATATATATATATATATATATATATATATCTTCTTCAAGCAATAATGCAATAATTCAGACAAGCAATCATCATCATCATATATATATATATCATCATCATCATCATCAGCCCGTATCGATCCACTGCAGGATGAAGGCCTCTTCAGCATGCTTCCAACCTTCACGGTCCTGGGCTTTCCTCTGCCACTCGGGTCCAATATACTTAACGATGTCATCAATCCATCGTGCTTTCGGTCTTCTTCGCGGACGTTTGCGATCAAGCGGTATCCACTCCAGGATTGCCTTGGTCCATCTGTCGTCCCATCGCCTCGCTATATGGCCTGCCCATCTCCATTTCAATTATTTTACTCTTCCAATGATGTCACAGACTTTTGTTTGTTCCCTGATCCACGCGCAGGACTTTCTGTCTCGTCTTGTAATGCCAAGCATACATCTTTCCATTCCCCTCTGTGCCACCCGAAGTTTTTGAATTGATTGCGATGTGAGTGTCCAGGTTTCACTTCCGTATGTCATAACGGGTAGAACGCACTGATCGAATACTTTTCTTTTCAGGCAAAGTGGGAGTCTGCTCTTAAACACTATGTTGAGCCTACCAAATGCCTGCCAGCCACATTTAACACGCCGTCCCACCTCCCGGGCGGTATTCCCCTCCATTGAAATCCTCTGCCCAAGATATATAAAGCTGTCCACAATCTCCAAATCCCTTCCTAAAACTGAAATTCTTCTGTCCTGAGCGAAGTTATTGAACATAACCTGACTCTTTTTCAGGTTTATTTTCAAGCCAAATGGTTCGCCAGCCCTTTGCAGTTCCTGTATGCGTCTTTGCAGCTCCTCTGGGTCTTGTGAAATGAGAATAATATCATCTGCAAATCTAAGATGGTTTAAGTTTGCACCATTGATCTTTACCCCATCCTGTTCGCAATCCAATTTACGGAATACTTCTTCAAGGCCAGCCGAGAAAAGAAGAGGCGATATTGCGTCACCCTGCCGTACACCTCGTTCTATATTAATTCCCACTTCAAGATCATCAAGGTGAATTGTGGCTGTAGCTCCATCATATATCGATTCTAATAGATTTACATAGGCTCTCTCTACACCTTGGCTAAGCAGTGCATCCATTATCGCATGCTTTGAGATGGAATCAAATGCTTTTTCGTAGTCGATAAAAGCCAAGCACAGTGGCATGGTGTATTCGTTGTGCCTTTCTATGATCTGCTGTACAACCTGGATGTGATCCATTGTACTGAATCCACTTCTGAATCCTGCTTGTTCTCTTGGTTGTGCGTCATTCAGTTTTTTTAATATTCTTTTAGAAATTATCTTAGTGAAAACTTTGTACATCACTGATAGGAGGCTTATTGGACGGTAGTTCTTTAAATCTTCCTGTGCTCCTTTTTTATGTAAAAGGAGCACTTCTGCATTTTTCCATAAGTCAGGTACTTTTTGTTCTTTGAGGCATTTTGAGTATAATTTTGCCAGTGTTTCATGTAACGTCCGACCATCAGCTTTTAGCATTTCGACAGTTACACTATCCTTTCCTGGAGAATGGCCGTTTTTCATCAATTCTATAGCATTTGTTACTTCCTCCACTAGGATATCTGGCATTTTATATTGTTCTTCCGTGGGTATTGCTGTCCCTGACTGGCTCTGATCTTCATATAACTGGGAATAACACTTTCTGACAATCTCTAACATTTGGGTACGCGCCCTGCACACTGTGCTATCCTCACGCTTCAAAGCATATATTTGCGTTCTTTTGTTTCTCAGCTTCTGTTTAGCTTTGTTAATTCCTTTGTTTTCTTCCAGGGTTTTTTGCACTAGCTGCATATTGAATCGGCGCGTGTCCTCTCTGATACGTTTTCTTATAGTTTTGCAGAGCTCAGTGTACTCGACCTTGCCAAAAGGACTACCTGCATTTCTCATTGCTCGCCGCTTCTTCATTAAATCAATGGTCTCACCGGAGATTTTTGTTTGTTTGAGACATTTTTCTTCTGGTGCTATTGAAGCAGCCGTTTGAAGTACATTGTTGGCGATTTCTTCATATTGAACTGATATATCCACCTCCCCTGGATCTTGTAACGCAGCAAACCGGTTTGACAAAGCAATCTCAAAATCGCTTCCTCTCTCCAGCAGTTTTCCAGAATCCACCTTGCCTTTCTTTGATCTTACCATTCTTTCGCGCTCTTTTCGACAGTCAATCCGAACCCTTGCTCGTACCATTCGGTGGTCACTTCCAACATTAAAATTGTTAAGGACAGTACAATTGGTAAATATTGTTTTATCGTTGGTCATGATGTAGTCAATTTCGCTTGTGAGCCAAGATGGACTTTTCCATGTCCATTTTCTGCTGGTATTTTTCTTATAGAATGAATTCATAATATATAGTTCTTGTCGTTCAGCAAAATCAACTAATCTGTCACCTCTATTGTCTCGCTCACCAGTTCCATATGGACCAGTTGCATTTTCGTCTGTTCTTGTTGTTCCAATTCTGGCATTAAAATCATCCATCAGGATTTTGTACCTACATTTCTCCTTGTATAAAAGCTGGGCCACATCATCATAAAATTCCTCAATTTCCTCATCTTTATGGCTTATAGTTGGTGCATAAGCTTGGACGATTTGAAGCCTAAACTTTTTATTCAGCTGAATGACGCATTGGGCTAATCGGTCGGCTGTATTTTCAAATTTTACCACACTGTCCTTCAGCTTTCGATTGATGAGGAATCCAATTCCGCCACATCGGCCATTTTCCGTACCTCGAGTGTAGAGTACGTGTCCAGTTGGTTCCAGTTTGATTAACTCTTCACCCTTTTTCGTGTTTCACAGAGCCCAATAACATCCCAATGTATGTTGTCAAGTTCGATTAACAGTTCTTGCAATCGGGCCTCTGTTTTCATAGTCCGTATATTTAACGTTGCAATGTCAAAAGTCCAATGGCAGCCTGATCTAACCCGGTGATTCTTAGCACCCTCTGCCTTGGGGCAGGTCTTCCCGCTACCGTAGGTAGTTGCCCCTTGGCCTCCGGGGAATGAGGGCCGTGTTTGAGGTTTTACTGTCATATTTCAACATATTGAAATACGATGTTGAAGGTATGGACCGTAATCTGCCACGCTGGTCCAATGCGGGTTGGCAGATTTTGGATCATGTTAGTCTGAGGCCTCCGCCTCTTTTTTCTAGAAAATTCTAGGATATCTCCACCGATCTTTGGATTTCTATTTTGGATATCGCCTCCTGGGATATCTAGGATATCGTCATCAATCTTTGGATTTTCTCGGTTACACCACCACGACTATCGCCACCAATGTTTCTACTGGCAAGTTGTTTATTCATTACGAGCAAACTTTTCATAGGAGTAAGATTTGCTAGATCGTGTTCCTTGTGTATGAGTCTAAGCAAGCCAACAAATTTGTGAAAAAAATTGATTTCGAAAATTTCCCATAAGTGAGAAAAATATTCTAGGAAATAGAAAATTCTAGGATATTCTATAAAATCATATCAGGAGAATTACATGGAACATTCTAGAATATTCGAAAGGATCAATGACATACCGAGATGTTCTATCTATATATCCCCACCAGTGTATACTCCTTCACAGCCAGCTCCCCTCTTACGCCATTTCAATTTTTGCCAGTGAAGAAGTTAAAACAAAAAAAAAATCAAATAAAAGAAAATAATATAACAAAAGAGTGTAAGAAAAAGAAGGAAAATGGCAAAACAAAAATACAAAGTGAAAGGTAGTTATTCAAAAGAGCAAATAAGCTTTTTCGTGAATTTTCAACAAACAGAGCATAAAAATGACAAGTTATAAAGCAAGAACAACTGATCATGATGTTTCTAATTTTGACTCATTGCTTTGAGCGTTGAAATATATCAAAATCGACAAAAAGAGTACCAGACTCACTGCTCCTGCCTACAAATTAAGCAAGTCTAGTTTGTCGCGCCATATCGCAAAATTGGATAAAGTTCCAGACATTTCAAATATGTTTTATGAAGAGTTGATGCCTATCGTTCGCCGTATTCTATCGCATTCGACGCCATAGATGGTAGGACATTTTTTATTCGTTTTAATCACAAATTCTTAATATTTTTGTTTTTCGATTAAGCTTAACCGAATTGAAACAATTAGCCTAAGAATTTGCTCGCAAACTGCATATCGAATATCCAGCATCATGGGATACTGATGAAATGGCTGGAAACTCCTGGTAATACACCTATATACTGCGGCACAAAAAACTTTCTTTGCTCACGCCCGTATAAACCGGATCAACCGGATCAAGACCTTCTGCAAGGAAAATGTCGATCCATTTTTTGATTATTTAAGTGTGCTTGGTAATTTGTACCATTTGGATGCTCAATCCATATGGAACATATTCCATAAGGATTATGCATCCACATCCTGATCTATGGATGATCCATAGATCAGACTGGTTTTTCAACAGTACCAATGAAAATCGGAAAAGTCATCTCGTTACCAGGCACGAAAAAAGTCACTCAAGATGCTGCACAAGAACGTGGCACTGTGGTAACTATGGCATATATATTTATATATATATATATATATATATATATATATATATATATATATATATATATATATATATATATATATATATATATATATATATATATATATATGACAAGTAAAGCAAGAACAACTGATCATGGTGTTTCTGATTTTGACTCATTGCTTTGAGCGCTGAAAGATATCAAAATCGATAAAAAGAGTATCAGACTCACCGCTCCTGCCAATAAATTAAGCAAGTCTAGTTTGTCGCGCTATATCGCAAAATTGGATAAAGTTCCAGATATTTCAAATATGTCTTATGAAGAGTTGATGCCTATCGTTCGCCGTATCCCATCGCATTCGACGCCACAGATGGTACGACATTTTTTATTAATTTTAATCACAAATTCTTAATATTTTTTTTTTGATACCATAGGTTAGGTTTGGTTTAGCATCTTATGCGATGCTGTCATATCTATTATGGCTTAAGCATAACCGAATTGAAGCAATTAGCTTAAGAATTTGCGCGCAAACTGCATATCGAATATCCAGCATCATGGGATACTGATGAAATGGCTGGAAACTCTTAGTAATACACCTATATGCTGCGACACAAAAAAACTTTCTTTGCTCACGCCCGAACAAACAAGTCTTAACCGGATCAAGACCTTCTACAAGAAAAATGTCGATCCATTTTTTGATCATTTAAGTGTGCTTTTCGATTTATACTATTTGGATGCGCAATCCATATGCGTGCAATCCATATGGTGATCAGCTATAAGAGGTAATACTTTAATTATAAAATGGAATAGATCGAAAATAGATTTAACTCGAAGGTCCTCATTCAGCGGAGAACCAGCAGCCCAACTGGCTTTCCATGTTCCAACGGATGAATCCGAGTAGGCTAACTAGACAAGTAGTCGAATTTTATGAAAATAGGACTAGAGCTAAAGTAGAAATAATTAAATGGATTGCTGCAATTAAAAGAGAAATTCAGGATAGAGGCTGTTTCAGATACAAGGTTAACGTTTGGAAGGTTGGCCAGAGAGAAAAATGTAGGAAGACTGGAACAACTTGGTCTGACGAAAGGAAAAACGCTCATAGCGAAAGAATGAAATTAGTATGGGCTCAAAGGAAGGCTAACAACAACAAACGCCTCTAATTGTACTTCGCGTGGTCCACCAGGGCCCATACGTGAATAATAATATATATATATATATATATATATATATATATATATATATATATATATATATATATATATATATATATATATATATATATATATATATATATATATATTGACGCATCGGCTACTATGGCCATTTAGCGTCTTTCCAAATATTTGGAAAAATTGGTAAATCTTTCCCAGTATTTTATAATGTTCCATTAAAGCTGTGTAGACTACAAAATTTCCATACCAAAACCGAGATTCGAATCCGCGACCATTATATTGTCAGGAAATTCACTGGCTCATCTGACCACCGCGGCTAGTACATTTGGTTTTAGTTCAATTGATTTTGCTAATAGTAGTATGTTTAAATTTTCTCATATATACTGACGGCTCCAAAACTGGTATTAATTGAGAGCTGATATTAATTTATGATATTAATTGAGCAAAATGCGTTACAGCATTGATTATTAATATTTTCTCTACAGTATGATACATTATCATATTTATGATATATCATCATATTTATGATATATAAAGATATAACAGTTTATTGATTTACTATAACTAGAAAACTAATTAAGAATAATATATTTTCTACGCATAACATAAACCTAATTCTTCATAATTAGTTTTCTTTGTCGATCGAAACACACCCAATGAAGTTGTCGCCAACGATTTTGATAAACTGGAAATAAAATCAAATTTAATGTCGGTGTCGTAGCTTGTAACCTGTTTACACATTTGGTGGCTTTGTTATGAAATTGGACAAACTGCACGAAGGCTTCTCTTAAATAAGTAATATTTCTTTAAATTAGTGAGTAGTTGCTAATTTATAAAATAATTATGATAAAATTATATTGTATAGTCTTAAGTGATATGGTTTATTTTCATAAAATTTATTTTAGTTACTTAACGATTACTAGCGGTTTTTCAAAAATCTTTAGAATTTATAATAGAACGTATTTCTGCTTAATTGTTGAATATAATTTATTATAAACCCTTTAGATTTCAACGAGTAATAACTATTTTGACTACTTTTTAATAACTATTTTGTTTCAGGTAATTATAGTTTTAGGTAAAGTTAATATATTTGAAAGTATAAAATTATTTAATGAATAACTTTATTATTAAATACACACATACATATTCAATACATTTAGTACGACTAAATGAACTATGTCTCGTTTGATTACTGTGAGGAAAAAAATCCACACCTTAATTTTTCTTCCTAGTAATCGAACAACGCATAGTTCGTCTAGTGGTACCACCTGTATTTAATAACACAGTTAATAATTGTATATTGATAACACAAGTCAACAAGTCAACAACATAGATGAAAATAGATATATATGAAGTATTTTGTAGTCCTAAATCAGAAAATGATAAACTAATTACTGTAACATGTACAGTTTTTTTGTTACAGGGGGACGGTGGGTGGAAAAAAAGACGATATATTTTTTCAATCTAATATTTGTTTAATATAAACACGTAAAACGTGTTAAATATATACAAATACATTATTGAGGATTATGTAAAAAATAACATGATATGTGATACGATAAAAACTTTAATTTTTTCCTCTTGGGTTCTGCAGCAACCTCTTTTTTTTAAAAAAACCAGCAGTAGTCGCCCAACATAAATGGGTTCCAGCGTCGCGGTTCTTTTACTTCCATCGTCCTGGTGTCCTGGTGAAACCTCTTTTGTTCGTTGCTTACTGCACCCCAATTTTTTGGAAAACATCAAAATGGGAATGTAAAGAATGCATTTTTAAGGACATGCGATACCCTTGAATTTTATAGGGTTTCAAGAGTTCATCGATAAAGTTTTTATGGTTTTCATCTTTCTTGTTGCCCAGAAATCCTTTCACTACACTTACAAAATACTCTCAAGCTGCCAATTCCTTTTCATTTAATTTTTCTTGAAAACGAAAATCCCCTAGAAGCTTCCTTATTTGAGGTTCAATAAATATACCTTCTTTTAGTTTTGCATCACTTAATTGAGGAAATATTTCTTTTAGGTACTGGAAACCATTACCCCCCTTTGTCTACGGGTTTGACAAAGTTTTTCATTAATCCAAGCTCAATATGAAGAGGCGGAAGAAGCACCTTTTTGGGTTAACAAGGGGATATATTTTATGGTTGAAGTACCAGGTTAAAATATAAAAGATAAGTTTTTTAACTTCCTCGGATATCAAATCTAGCTTGTGACTTTAAAATAAATCGTCCGCATGTATAACAAAACTTATCCACTGGATTTTTGTAAAATCAACAGAACTTGTCATTTTATATAAAATCGATTTAAACACCTGACTGTACTGTGAACGAGACAGAAACAAACTAAGTTATAAAAAAAATAGAACTGCCCTTAAAGGTTCGTAGAATACTGTGGAAATACCTTCTTTTCGGTCTTGTAGTAATTGCTACATTGTCCAATCCAAAGTCAGGTATAAATCATTTCAATTTCTCCATGATATAAACGAGAAGCCGGAATTTGAAAATGGGACGTGCTCTCATATTTCAGTGATAAGGCGTTTTAATAATTACCTAAATGAAACGAAAAAAGGAGCGTTCTTATCGATGTTACAAAAATCATGGCGACTTGTGTAATTAGTAAGATCAAGTACATAGAACAAGGTATATATTATACTGATATACATTATAGTTTAAGGTTTATTAAGGCAATTTATTCAGCAACAACCTTGGACTATGGCTGTCTTATTAAAATTCAATTTTTTTCGAGAAAGTTAGGGAATATTGAGTTAAGCTAAAAATTATAGTGAATGCCATCTAATTGTACTTTTCATTAACTTTCTCTGTCAGAATTTCTACTTTCTTACACGGAAACATAGCGAATAAATATCACGTGCGATAATTGCAATAAAAGGATAAATCGGAAAGGTTACGAATGTATACAAAGAATAACATGTTTAAATATTTTTGCATAGAAAGAGCGCAAATGTTACCGAAGTGTTTTGCTGGTGAGATGATACAAGGGCATGATACAAAGACCATTTTTTATATTCGAATTGTTGTTTTATGGACAATATTTTGAAGCAATAAATATTTAATAATTATCAGATTTAAACAACATCTACCCTACCACCAATTTGCTTATGTACGTATTGTTGAAAATGAAACAAAATAATTATTTAATTATAAAGATCATTATTACATATGAATAAATAGTACTTAATTTTGTTTATTTAGCTTTACTTATATCATCATCATCATCATTATTTACTTATATATCAGATAAAAATAATTTAAAAAATAAAAACATTTCTATAATTTTGTTAACATCATAAAAACACATATTTACAATCATTAAACAAAAATAATTCGCAATTCCAAAGAGCAATTGTTATAAAGCAACTTTCAAAATCAGATATAACAAAAGCTTATTTAATGGCATAATTAACATGTATTGGTTTGAAACAACAGAGTAGCATAAAAAGACCGGATGTTTATGAAATCGGTAGAGGTTGGGAGTCGACGATGAGCGCTCACTGTCTGAGTAGTTCGGAGGGTTCCATTCCAGGGAACCATAGCGTTCTGCTGTCGAGTAGTTTTTTTTTAGAAATAATAATTCTGTGTACACAAGAGTTGCATGTAACTATTCAATGCATTTTCCGTCAGCAGTTTAGGGTTGCTCGTGATGGGATGATCCCTGATCGTAACATTATATTCCGATGAGTTGAATTGTTATGAAGAAGAAATCAGTTGGCCATTCCCTTGTAGCTCCGACTCCAGAACATATTAACAAAATGAGAAGGTTATTTTTTAGAAATCTCGGCGCTTTAATAGACGTCGTGAGTCAACCTTGAGTCAACCTTCACAGCTCGCCACTGCACATCCTACTCGGTGAGTTGAAATTCCATCGGTACAAACTTAACAGTGTTGTAATATATCACTATAATAAAGGGTGGGGTTAGCATTACGCTACCATTTTGTTTTGGCGCCATTTTTTACGTAGTATTTGTGACGGTTTGAGTTTGGCTCTTGTATAATGCAGATGAAAATACGCAGTAATACTCGCTGAATACACGCTGAAAATACGCAGTAATCTAGCTGTAGTTTACATTTAAAAAATAATTCAATTATTGCAATTCAACGTGAATTTAAACTGAAAATATTGTAATCTTCCCACGTCTCATAAAACCACAATTTATCGTTTATTCTAGAAATTTGAAGAATTTGCAATAGTTGGGGATATGCTCAATATCAGAGGTCTAAGAGAAGGGCGAAGTGCTGAAAATATTGCCCTGCGTAATAACAATATTGCAGATTCATGTTGTTAAAGGTCTATTGCTTACAGAAAATAATAAGCAATGAAATTGGCAATATTTATGCAATATTGATTTGACGGTTTCGGATTATTTCTTATGGAGATTTTTGAAAGAAAATGTTTGTATAAATACATCCTAAACCATATAGCAACTTAAAGACTCATCCGTCCTGGAATTGCTGCATTAACACCAGATATGTTGACGAAATCTTTTAAAAATGGCACAATATTTAAAGGTGAAACAAATAAATGCTATCTCGTTTCTTCTAAAAGTTATAAATAATTAAAACAAGCGTGTGACACTTGCCACACCCATTATAATTTAATCTTATTGAATTCCATTTCAATTTCTCTAAAATTGATGTAATGTATATAAAAAACGTATTGATGATTAAAACAATTGATTTTGTCCGATATAAAAATTCTTTCCGTGCAGTTTGGGCTAGACTGAAATAAGATGCTGGAGGCTGTGCTATGAGTAGATAGCTGACCCGAGGCCAACAGGTGCACCGGGTTTATTGACTCCTCTGTCCGGTGGGGAGTATACACACACATACACATACACACTCTCACATACACACTCTCACACACACATATACACACGCACGTACCGACAGCGCCGTTTCACGTCCAGCAGCACCAGTTCCCATCACTTCAATCAATGGGCGGACGATGTGGTTTCTTTTCGCTAATCTTTAATCCGATAATGCAGTTGCCATGGTGTCCCCATCGGCCAGTCTCCTGGCATTTAGAATATCTATTTTCACGCAACATTGTTTTTAGAAAAAGAAGAAGAAATAAAAATGAAAATAACCGACCGACTTGAAAGCATCTACGATCTGAAAGTTTCATAGCTTATTGAGAAAATTGCTTTTAATCAATAGTTAAATTGCCTATCTATTTCTGAGATAAATTGGAGGAAAATACAAGTAGTACTGAATTATGCATTTTATAGTAATTTATGGATGCTAACTTATTGTACAGGGTGGCTAAATTACCATTGATTAAGCATATAAGAATCAACATAAATGCAAATATGATCTGAAAAACTTCCCTGTATTAATATAACAATTTCTTTAAGATACTCAATAATTTTATAATTATTTATTTGTTTTAGTTGCTTTCAACTGCAATTTTAAGATTAAGAATTTCTATTTTGATAAATTATTTAGCCCTTCCACATCATACTGTATCAAATATTATATAGAAATCGTTTTAATATAATCATTAATATTAATGTCCATATTTACCTCTTGATTTTTCAAAATATTTTTTTTATATATCGAATCTCAAATTAATTTAAACGAAAAAAGGAACTATATATATATATATATAACTACATATACATTGTAATTTTTATAGCTTTTATTAATTCTTCACAAAAATATATATGTATTATAATGGAAGCAAGAACAATATAATTTCATTTTTAAAACTTAAAATATACTCTAAAAATAGACAAAACTACTTAAAAGTCTGTAATATAAGTTTGCTTTTGGTGATTTTGAAGAATATTTTGTTGTAAATATATTTCTATTTCAAGTGTTGCACTCAAAATGCCACCTTCTGTAGTGCTTCTACTTTCTAAAAATCGTTTTATGTTTTTTATCCCTTGTATCGCATCATGAAAAGTTGGGAGCATTTCTACTAACAGTATCTCATCACCATTCTCAAACTGTTCAACTCCACTTATCTGCGCCGTAATCTCCTGGTCGGTAGGCATACTTGTTGCAAGATCGTTATCCACATCAACAAAAGTGTCAATTATAGTGGAATTTAATTTTTCCATGTTAAAATTAATATTAGTAAGCCAGACACTTAAAGGCAGGTTGTCCTCGTCCTTCTCAGCTTGTTTAATAATCTATTGGGTGAGAGGCCAGTCATCGTTCTCATCGAACTCGTAAAGAAGGGCCATGCATCTTTGAAACAAATCTTAATTGTTTTTTAGAAAACTATTGCCAAGCTATAGAAACCATTTCAAGAGCATCGAGCATATTTAATACTATTGGTGTGCTATTTTCAACTCACTTAAGAATACTGATCCTAAGCAGTCGTTGATAATAAACTTTCAAACTGAGAATAACACCTTGATCCATTGGTTGCAAAACGGACGTAAAATTTGGTGGGAAAAAATCCAATTTAATGTTGGTCAAATCCGTAAGATGCGGATGAGCAGGGCAGTTATCATCAAGCAATAATATGTGCCTATTTTATCTTACCTGTTGTTTGTCCCATGATCTTAATTCACTTTCCAAAATATCAGCGGCCATCGACGTTCGCTTGTTTACTGCATAATTAACTGGTAGTTAATTTTATTCTCCATGAACTTTACTAGAACTTATATTGTACTGCTTTTTGAATCTATGCAACTAACCCGAATCGCAAGAAAAGCCAGCAGCATTAAACATTTTCGCAAACTTTTCAGCCTTTACCTGAAGAATGGGCCCAGTAATTGTAGTAAGCCCAGTATTCATGCTTTTTTGATACGTAAACAATTGAAGTAATGCTTCATCGATGTTTTTTAAACAGGTTTGCGAATTCTTTTACTTTGTTTTGAAACTCCGTGGAATTGAAATATTGTATGTTTGTTTTTCAGTATCGTGGATACTGCTGTCTTTTTAAATCCGTGGATTTGCAGATGTTGACTTGTTTAGCACCATTTTCCATCTCCTGAATTATTAAAATATTTTCATCCATTGTTAAAGGTTGATTCATCCATGCTTAAAACACAATTTGTTTATAAATCCGCTTAGATACGATCACAAACAGCACAATTTTACTAGTCGCTAAATAAAATTATCAGGAATAGTCCATTTAATACAAATACATAATTCTAAGTAAATAATGCTGGACATTTCTTGCCATTTTACCGGACAGTACATGTTACCCAAATAAAAATAAAATTAATTAACAATATAAAGTACCTTATATTTTAATAAGCGGACCAAGAAGTTAGGTATTTTCTATCAGGGGTACTTAACAACGGAGTACGTTATAAAAATTAATTATCTATTGAATGATTCATAATAGCTGCCGGGACTTGGTTATTTGATATATATATATATATATATATATATATATATATATATATATATATATATATATATATATATAAGCATTTTGCTGATTGCTTGACTGGAGACTTGCATGTTTAGACTCTTAAGGGCACCGACATGTGCTCCCTCGTCAAGAATAGGAAGATCCCATCCACAGTTAACAACCTATACTTTTCGCCGATTTCTCGTCAGATGGCATATATATGCAGTGTTAGAATTCTTTGAACTGCGTCCAATAAGACAACAGTGCTGAGTGTTATCAGACACCAAACTGCTGGCTTCCACAAGCTCATGTGGAACACACAACAACCTGCGTCTTCGCCAAAATGAGCATTTTGCTGATTGCTTGACTGGGGATGGGCCCCACCCATCTCTTCCATTGGAGGGCACATGTTTCGTCTCTTGATGTTTAGACTCTTCAAGACACCGACATGTGCTCCCTCGCTCAAAACCATCATGCAACGTTTAACATTAGATAACGCTTATAAATTGTCGGAACGAAAAAAAAACAAGACTAAAAACTGCGCGTTCTGAAGAAAATATCCGGAAGAGTGGGTATATTAAAAGAAAAGACCTGAAAGAACTTATTTTCAACATATACATTACAACTATATACTTTTCAAATATTGCTTTTCTTTAATTGACCAAGTTTCGCCAAAAATAAAATGTTCCTTTTCCGTATGAAAATTTTGTTGTTAATCATTTATTTTGCAATATTATGAAACAACCTAAAAAATGTTAAACGAAATTAACTTTCTGTTTGTAGTTTATTTGGTGTCCATTACTCTTTGGAAATGAGAGAAGTTTTCAGAAATAAATATCAATTTGAACTTATAACATTTCTATACGTCATGACTGAATGATTGTGGCATGTTTATAAATTTTTTCTTTTTTTGGGTGTTTCGCAATGATCTAAAATTCAGAAAATATCAAAAATATCTGTTCTTATGTAAATAAGAGGGAATCACTGGGTAATGAACAAAAAACCAAACGGAGACGCATTTCTCAGCGATTTTTTTCTGTAATAAATTTGGCTAACGAACAAAATTTAAAAAAATATAAAAATGTTCTAAAATAAATATAAACTTTTGAAGCTAACGTTTCGGGAGGTCTTCTTCCCCTGTTCTCAAAACGAATCTTGAAAATTGAAAACCTTTATGTTAATTATAACAAAAAACAGATAATAAGAATAAGGAAAAAATTATTTCAGTAAGTTGGACTTCTATAAATTGGAAATCAGAGGTGGCTCGTGAGGGAGGGTGTTGGGGCGGTTTCCCTCCAGCATTTATCTCAGTAAATAATTTTTAGAGCAAAACACCATATTTTATTTCCATTAAGTTTTTTCCTTTAACTCATTTTCCTGGTTCACCTTCTGTATATGATTTCAATAGCACGAAAAGTAAAAAGGAGGAAGGAGAAAGCAAAAAAAATCTTCAGCAACACTATTTTCTTCTACGCCCTCCCACTTTAAAAACCCACGAGCCGCCACTGTTTAAATAAATGATTAGAACCAAGGACAAAGGTCAAATAATGATAAATTACCATAAATCATATATTATATCAATTAAAATAAATACTATTCTAATTACTATATTCAGTAAATTATTTTTTTTGTAAGTTTAACGATCTTCGCTTCTTAAAATAATTTTCACTTGAATCAGAAACTTGAGAACTATTGATCATCAGAGGGAATAAAATGTTAAGGGTAGAAATTATACTGAAATACTACATATAAAGCTGAGTCCACATCAACAAAAAATTGCGTTGAGCCAGCTGTATGTGTTGCATGTGGTGCGCGTACGTGGCAATGTAGACGCTCTGATACACAAGGTCAATCACAAATATTTTCGCCGCACAGCACGCACACGAACCATCTGTTGTCGGTTATCTCGCGAACGTCAAAGGAATTTTCGACGCACAGGGTTTGTATGTGGACGTGTTGAAATGAAATTAATGTTTTTAGTTTCAAAAAGATACGTACGTGACGTGGCTATATTTAAATTTATTATTTAGTAATTTTTAATTTATTTGGTTGTAGTCAAACCATGTTCTGGAACCTTATTATTTTGTTGAAGAAGAAGTGTGCTGCATTCATAATAATGAATAATTTAGTCAAGAAAAAGAAAAAAAAAATCACAAGAAAAGGCGTTATTGAATGAAGCATTTGTATCAAAACAGAAAATTATAAACTAAACTACATAAACACCGATTTTGGCGCTGTCGAAATAACCTAATAAAAGGTAACCTGCCAACATCCCACTGTATACACAGTCGGGGCGGGGCGTACACACAAATATTTATTGACTGTGTGTGGTAATTTTGCGTCGTAAATATTTTCGCCTCCCAGTAAATCCAACACACACGCAAATTTTTATTGGTCTGGTTTATTACTCAGCTTAAGTTTACAATATAATCAGGTTTATTTATTTTAATTGTCATATCGGAAACTTTATATATTGTGTAACGTAAACCAATGCAAAAGGAAATTTCTATCCTGATTTGTTCAGAACTTTATCCCAATCTATAAGATACTATAATGTCATGTGAATAAGTAATATCTCACTAATATATTGAATCACTCTGTATATATCGATAATATTTCTTCCTTATTGTTCTATGCTGGAGTTCACCGATGTCTGCAAAATCTCTTCTCCGATTCCGAATAGACGACACCTGTCAAGTATATCAATGAGAAGTGAGTATGGTAAATCCGATGAGGCATCGGAGTGTCCTGCAAGTGGCCGAGTCCTGCCCGCGGTAACTGCAGGCGCCAGTCCGGTCTCCAGTCGTATTCTCCATATACAGTAGATAAATTGCGTCGAGTTTTGATTTACATCCCGCATTCTTCTGGTAACAAACGCGTTTTCATTTTTCATGCTTTCCTCGGAAGACGCGACAGAGCCGTTGCCAGCCGCACCTTCGCCTTCTCGCCAGGAGTGTATTTGAGAATAATTTAAGCAATTTTTGTTTTAATCGAGGAAATTTTTCATTTGTTAAAATCTGTATTTAAATAATGATACGTATATTTGGAATAATTAATTTTGATCAGAAAATTAAAACGTATCGGAGTAATTTCGTTTAAATAACCAAAATTTTTTAAAATATAAAAAATTCCACATTTGAAATAGAGACACAAAAAAATATGATATAAAGCTAGCCATTTGCTATTTATTACACTCCGCGATGGTACCGGTCTTTGTTCAAGAAACGTCCAAAAAAACTTCCATTCATACATAATCTATTGAAGCTAAGTTTGCGTGAATGACGTTATTGTTTGAAACTGGGTTAAAATATTACCAAGTTGTTGCATTCTGTTTTTAGTAGTCCACTTGATGAGGCTCTCATCCGCCTTATAATTATTATTTCAGCAGCATCAGCTGTCGATTTATTTCCTTTTAACCTGGAGAGAGCCTGGGCAACCACTGTTTTTGAAATTTTTGAGATTGCCACTTCTTAGTGGCATATACGTATTCAAATTTGATCCAAGCAAGTGCAAATTGTGTTGGTATAAAAGTAGAATATTCTGAAAAACAATTATAATTTATTTGTCGGTCATTTTGGACCGTTAATTTGTGTCTTTTCTAATAGTTTGCAGAAACATATAAGTACTGACTAGAAGGGTAACTTCCATAAAAATTACCATAAAACGGGGTTTTATGAACAAGTTACTTTGAGTAGGTTTTGGAAGTTTTTTGTAGGTAACTTTTTTGAACATCCTAAATTCCCACTGTTTTTGCGTCAATAGAACAATGTGCCCTTTGGCTATCAGATGCCTAAGAAATTCAAGCCCCACTACCCCCACAATTTTATTTTTTCTTAAGTGTCCGTTGTAAAGTAAACTCGACTGTGGGGTTTCTTTGATATTGCGCATTAAAATATAACTTATGTTAAAGATCCAAAACCTAAGGGTTATTTTTATGAAAAAGAATAATATTATATGCATTATACATGGGATTAAATGAGCAACAATAAAATATAAGTTAAACAAAATTATCGTCTGTGTCATCCTCGCTCACCATACATTCATAGGCAGGATTAGTCGAGCCTTTGTTACACGCGCCCTAGACCCATTTTTTGCAAGTGATGCAGCATATCCAGTCTACAGGATGGCGGTAGGGCCGGTAGTCACATCTACAGATGTAACAAAGGTTGTTGTCCTTCTTGCCCTTCTTGTCCTTCTTTATTCTCTTCTTGCGAACCAAATTAATGAGAAGAACATCTTCATTGGCAGAACTCTCGCCTTTCGCATGTGTTGCACCAGAAGTTGACGGGATTGGCAAAGAGGTCGTTAGCTGAGACAGTCCTCCATAGCTGAGACAATCTCAACAGTTGAGACATTCTTGTCGATTTCTAGGGCATCATCGATAGCTGGAAAATCTTCTTGGCTTGTTAGAGACATGTATGTTCCTGGTTTATGAGCGACTTTCTTTCCTCTTCTGTGTTGAATCTTTTCAGAGTTATAACCCCTTGTCTCTTTTAAAAACTCCAGCAGACTGTTATAGATAATACGTCCAGTATCTTCTGACCGATCTGCTAGAAGCTTTTTCAAGACAGCTTTAGGATCAAAAGCGTAAAGACCCGTAGTTCTGAAGGAGTTCTGTAGATTTTTCATTATATTGGAAGTCAATGCATTCATTAATCTCTCCAGCAGCATGGGAAACTGTGTCTGGAATGGCGCCCCCTATTCTTGATTCTTTTATACAATTGTCCAGAACCTTTCTCCATTGTTTCTTTAAAGGACCATATACACCCACATCCAAAAGTTGCATCATGTGAGTAGACTTTGGTGTTAGAGTCGTAAAATAAATGTTGTTTTCTACTGCATTCTTGATGACTTCAGGTGAAAAATGGGAAGCCAAATTGTTACCAATGACAACAGCTTTTATATTTCCTACTCTGTGTTCCTGGATGTGCGGTAGCGATATTTGAAGAACTAAATATCCAACATTGTCACGATTGTCAAATCAATCGTTAGTACTGTTCCTGTAAATAGTTTCAGATTGGCCACCCTCTGTCCAGTTGTTGTAAAGGTGCTTATAATTTATGGACAAGCATGGAAGGAATCAGTTTTCTTTCAGCGGTGTCACAGAACATGATGCTGTCTGATGATTTTGAACGCACCTGGACTTTTTCGACACGTTTTACTCTCGCGATACTAGGACTTTTATCGCCCCCGGGTCGTCTGTTATATTTGTTTCGTCATAATTACAAATTAGAGCTGAACGTATTCTCTCCAAAGGCAGCCTCAAATTTTCGAAAAACTCTTTGATCTCGTTAGGACCCACTGATGCCATTGAAATCTTGATGTTTGTAGCCAGTCTCTGCATTAGGTTGTTCTGAGTTGCAAAGTCGTCCACAAAGTCGTAGTCTAGTAAGTTGTCTTTCCACTGTTTTATAACTCTACCTTCCTTGTTGATAAAGATTTGAACGACGGTTCGGATGTCGGCCTTTGTCAAAGGGAAACCCTAATCTATTAGAATACTCAAGGTATCGGCTAATAGTTTCTTACTCTGAGGGCGTCAAAATAGTGGGATGGCCTGGCTTCCCTTCATGTATGTGATGGATCTTGTTATGAAGAATGGTCCTATTAATTTTGTACTTCTTAGTAGCAGCAGTCTGAGTAAGTATACCTGCCCTTACTTCTGCAACGGTTTTTGCAAGGTTTTCGTCACTGTAATTTCGTTCTGACCATTGTGATTCATTTGTGAATGCAAACAAACACAAGGTTAACCTAAAACAAATTAAAATACCATATTTACCACTAATTAAGTCACAAATGGACATCTAGGTACCTTAATTTATCCAAACCAAAGTATGTTTACGTAAATTATTCTATAAGCTTACCGAAAATTAAAGGTCCCAACGGTATTAAGCCGTATTTATGCACCACACAACAAACACCAACGACGAACATGCTCGGATTAGTTGGTAAGTCAGGCGATCGCAATGCAAACCACTCTCCGCACCAGCCGCCCGCCATCAAAAGTCTCGCGGGTCGCTACGAACACTTTTAAACCGTATTTCGGCGCTCTGATACAGTAGTCCTAAAAACTGTCAAACTTACCCTTAATATCAATTTTACCCCATTTTAAGGTAACTATTTTAATTTTTTTTATAAAGGAATTAATGCATTTAAAAATGACATTATGTTCACAAATTAAAAATCGTTAGAAAGATAGTACCAATTAATGATTATTGTTTTGAACCATTCAAAAATTCGCGGGCTGTCCGCAAAATTCGCAGGGATTTTCCATTAGTTGCTCTTTTAATGCTTGTAAATAAAAATGTGTGTTGGATTAGCAATTATTACTTACATATTATTAATTTTTGTGGTATTTAGAATGTTTACTTTCAGATTCGGTTTGATTTGCCTTCTGCTAGTCAAATTGATTCAATGAAAATAGCCTGTTGATATTTTTCGCCAATAAAGATGCTAAATTTTGGTAAAAAAGCATTATGACCCTATCACTACGTTGCCACTACGTAAAATTTATAAATAATGATGGCAATTACATAGTAAACTAATTAAATATGCAAGTAGATTATTTGCGTTTCTTTTTCCGTTGAAAAAAATCTCTACAAACTTTCGGGCCAACCCCATATAATTTTTGAGTACGTGTCTATTAGTAATAGTCGCTGGAAAAACCTGATTAAAATTCCTTGACAGAAAATCGCTGTTTCTCTGGCCCTCTCATAAAAATTCAGAAGGTGTTTCTTAAGCATCTTAGGGTGGAAAAATAGAATTCGAGCATGTAAAAAACGCATTTTATCTGAGGTAATACAATAAACGTTCAAATAATGACGCCACAATGGTCCATTCAAGGGGCCTTAGTCCTCTGAGTTTGTGAATTGTATTCGAAAGATGTTTGCCCATTGTCGGGGAGGGTTATTATCATACAACAGCGGCACAATAGCTTCCTTTTCGCTGTATGTGCCTGCGTTTACAATATAATCTAATAATCGGAATGAGTTGTTCGGAGATTTGAATCTCTTCTTGTAATACAAAAGAAATTTGAAACGCTCTGAACAACTTAATTAGTTCAAAGCAAATATTTTCGTATCGTGTATATTTAAAAATGGGCAAAATGTGTTATTATTAGATTGATCATTGATTCGATAATTTTTTTAAAGGTTTTGAGTTCTAATGTTTCATATTAACTTTGTAAGTTTTCATTTACTCTTTCATACGAGCGTTGCTATTTATGTATTCGGAATTGGCAACAATAGTGTTGCTAGGCACCAATGAATTAACTAGTGATAATTTTCGTGTGATGATTTACTACGTGCATCGATCAACTTACTTTAACTTTTGGCGATGAAACATTAGCTAAAATCACTGTATATCAGTGGTTTAGTGAATTCGGTTGTTGTGCCAGAAAACATCAGTACTGTGCGCGAACTGATAAAGTAAGATATTCATGTGACATACCGTGAGATTGAGGCATCCCTGGGCATTAATATGACAAGCATATACAAGATTTTACATAAATATTTAGCCGTGAAAAATATTTGTGCGTGTTGGATTTCGCATAATTTGCAATCGTAGTCCATCAAAAGCCGTGTATAACATCTAACATCTTGGATCTGTGCGTATAAGCCCAAAAGTAAACAGTAGTCGACTGTATGGGTCTTTCAAAATAAGTCAAACCCAGCAAAAGCTGGTTACTGTTTTTGGTTTAAATTGGTATGTAGCTGCAGTGCCACTAGAGAATCGTTGAATAGTCAATTCTAAATAATATTCAACCATTTGTTTTCAAGAAGTCTTTAAAAAAATAAGAAAAACAACCGGCGACGCAGGATCATTTTTCACCATGACAAAACGAGCTCTCATACATCGGACCGAATAAGTCAATATTTTACTGGTCAAAACATCGAATTGATGGGTCATCCGCCCTACAGTCCTGATTTCTTTTTATTTCCGTCTGTGAAGAATAAACTAAGTGGTCAACGATTTTCAATGCGAGAAGAAACGGTTGATGCGTTCAAAATGCATGTTTTGGATATACTTCAATCGGAATGGAAATTTTGATTTATATTCCGGATACCTAAATAGCAACTCTCGTATAACGATTATACCCAGAACCATTTTAATAATAGTAAACACTCTTCTCTGCATCTTCTCTGCTTCATAGCAAGTCCAACAAGAGACGAAGTAAGACAGACGGTAGAAATGCTAAAGAACAGTCAAAGTCCAGCTGATAATAAAATTATTAATGAGTTTATAAAAAGAAGAGGCACAGTCTTAGAAGAAGCAAGACATAATTTATAGTAATAATTTGGAAAGATGAAGTTATGCCATATAGCCGGTATGGCCACGAATTAATTTTAATTCCAACTTTAAAAAAGGTAGATGTGACAATTTGCGAAACATGTAGAGGAACAGCCGTTCTAGATGTAGTATATAAAATATTTGCAACTATATTAAGAATTCGTATCAAACTATTTGAAGAGTGGTTGTTGTCAACGATTTTCGACGCCAGAAGAAGCGGTTGATGCTTTTAAAATGCATGTTTTGGAGATACCTCAAGCGGAATGGAAAGAGTGCTATGGAAATTGATTCAAACGTATGCAAAAGTGTATCGATCATCGTGAAGAATATTTTGAGTATTATTTGAGAATAATTTTTGATAATAAAGAGTTTACTGCTAGTAGGGAAGCAGCTGAAAATCTTCTACTTCACGTAGGTGAGAGAAAACTACCAAAATCAAGAATCTTAAATTGCGTAATGGCTGGTTAGGTATTAGAGTCAGTGTACATAAATCATAGACATTTGTGGCAACACAATTCAGGGTATTTGCATAACGATAATGCACGATGGTATACCGCAATAATTTTTCATTTATGTTTCGCTAACAATCAAACAAATTCTGTTCCACAAGTACCATATTCACCAGATATGGCACAATGTAACTTTTTCCAGTTTGCTTGATTGAAAAAATTCTTCGTGGATGCAGTTTTAAGATTATAGAACCCATTCAAGAGCGTTCGCTGGCCACTTTGCAGGATAGTTTCTGTTTTATTTAAAAAGTCGCCTTACGTTTTGATCATAGTTGTGTAACATAGTAAGTGTAACATTATATTTTTACGACTGTGTTCATTCCAATGTTTTTTTTTATCAGTTATGCCTTTAATTTAGAAAATGGGTTCATACTATTTTCGTTTTTAAGAAACCATTTGCGATTACTGAATAGTAATACTGGACGAAATCATGCATGTGTAGAAATATGCAATAAACAGGCCTTAAACAAAATTTCGCAGGTTAGGTTTAGTATATATTATGATATATATATAAAATAATACCTAAGTCAGAATTAACTTAAAATTCGATATAGAGAGATATTATCATACCATTTAATATATTATTACACTAGATATATTATATAATATATGGCAACGTTAATGATTAAATAAAATGTTTTTATTGTGATATGAAGTAATTTTATATGCTATTAATCTAGGGAATATCCCTGTGGTACTATTACAAGTTCTAAAATGCCATGAGATTGTATACCACGTCGTTTCTTAACATGAATTCTTACTTTCTAAATTTGAAACTCGACGAATTACTGGTATAAAAGAAGTATATTAGTTTTTTCGTAAAATAATGAGATGATTGAACATTGCTGCTTCTCTTGATAGGAGAACACGAAAAAATTGGCTGGAAGATGAGTATTATGCACCAGGTTGAAGTTCTGGTTATCCTAGAAGTATTGATGAACGTGACGAATGGAATCTCTTCAGAATATTTCTTGTTGTTGAAAATCAACATGAAAATATCTGGAACTGAGTGATGCTATTATTGCAGCTGAGGATAGGACTGGTTCTAGAATGACTGTTAGTTTACATTTACTTGCGATCGGGATGCGTGCTTATCGTCCTTATTGAGTGCTATACCTTACAGTGAACTACTACACGAGTCGTCTAAAATAGTGCCTAGCGAAAATTGAAAGTAGACCTGGATTGGAACTCTCTTGGCTTTAGTGAACAGTCTAGACTTTGTTTAGGAGGTCATGTTAGACGGAGAAGAGCCAAATGTTTTTGAGGTGAAAAGCAAAATATAATTTAGAATAATATGCAGCTATAATTCCAGTAAGTGTGGTTGGGGGGGGGGGGGCTATATGTTTAGGAAAAATTACCCTTAGAGAAATTTTAAATGTAGCCTATCATGTAAAAGAAATATTGTAACTCGTCATGAGCCGTTATTATCTTCAAACTCCTCGTTGTCTGGACCGAAACGCCCTTGATTTTTTTTACTGGGGATGTATAAAAGACAAAGTGTATTCAAAACCAATACGAAATCTAGCCGAACTGCGTCACAGAATTGTTGAAACAGCAGAAGAAATAAATGCAAGGAGATTCGCACGACTGGTGAAAAGATGTTTTCTGAGGCGATGCAGAGCATGTATTCGTAACGAAGGCAACAATCTGAGCATTTGCTTTAGTTTTAAAGAAAAATATTGTGATAAATAAAAGTACAATAATTCCTTTTATTTCATTTTGATTAAATTTTATCTTAATAAAATAATATACTAATTATTAATTTGACTCGCATGCATTGCCTTTGGGTTTTTTTGAAATAAGGGTTTTTTGCCAAAAAAGACAATAATACTTTTTGTGGAAAGAAGAATACCAATTGTTGTATCATTTTGAAATTTTCACTAAATGGACCATCTTAAAGTTGAATGTAAAACTGTCTCACTCTAATTCGTCGTCGAACAGCGTCACTATCTATCTCACTCTATCACATATGTCCATCTCTCACTTATACTGGTGAAGCACACAAAAGTCATCATGGTATGAGCTTTTTGAAATGCGGCCCTTTTGCAAAAAAATAACCAATAATATTTTTTTGTGGAAAGCAAAGTGCCAATTGTTGTACTATTTTGAGATTTTGACTAAATGAACCATCTTTTGAAATAACTTGCCCAGGGTAGTGTAATACATTTTTTTTTAAAGATGAAGTGTTAAAGGTAGCTGACATAATTTTTTAAACCACGACGCAATGAAACTCCTTTTTTTACTAAATTTGTGATCACAGTACCTAAAAATATAGCCATAGGTGTCGAATTCCAAGATTTTCAAAAATATGCCTATTATCACTTAACATGGTGACATGTTTTGTTTTTCTTAATTTTGTCAGAACTGGTATATCCTAGCCTTTCGCCCGGCAGTTTCGGGATACCCTCATATAAATATATATATATATATATATATATATATATATATATATATGTTGTGTATCAAAAAAGCTTTAAGAACCCATACAAATCAAAAGGAAAGAAAACGATTAAAATATATACCGCAAATATCGTGCAATAAATGGAACTGAGAATTTGGTTCTAATAATAAACTTTTAGAGACCGAAAAAACGAAATAGATACATTCATGTACTGAATAAATATATTTCGTATTCATCATCTTATGTCTTGTTCACCAATTAGATTTGCATCTGAACATCTGTTTTCTAACGTAATAAATATATGAAATGCATAAATCAAAGCGAGCAATTTGATTAATTGAAAACTTGTCTAAGAAAATATACATTTTGCATTAGTTTGATAGTAAACCAAAAAGTTTATAAAATATGATTCCAGTTTTATAGTTAGTATAATGATTTTAATTATTAAAACAAATCAACCCATTACAATTACATAAACAATATTCGATTTTTTTTATCTTTCTAAAATGACCTACAGTAATGACTGTACTTCTCTGATTAATATCAATGGTTGTTCAATAAGACAATGAGAACTTTAAAATGAGGTAGAGTGAAGAACTACAGATGATAATCCGATAATTTATATTTTATCACGAAGAATAAATAATGGCATCATGTTTTTAAAATAATGACGTTCAAGTATAGTTCATGTGACAGAACCATATATTTTTGAAGGCAATGATCGAAATTCTGATTGTGTTAAAGGTGAACGCTGAAGGAATATGGTAAATAAAGGCTATAGGAATATGGAGAACATCTTTGGCCTGAAATAATACATGCGTATATAAACAATGTTTCCTTTCAACAAGACGGTGTGACTTATCACATATCTTGCCAAACAATCGATTTATGGCAAGAAAAGCTTCCTGGATGCGTTATTTCGCGAAAGGGTAATGTCAACTGGTCACTCATGATCATGCTTTCATGATCTTGGATTATTTTTGTAGGGTTATGTTAAATCGGGGGTTTACAGAAATAAAACCTGAACAATATTTTACCTTAAACGAATCATTCAGGCCACCATTAAAAATATACCACGGAATATGTGTGAAAGAGAGATCGAATATCGAATTCAGGTTACATACTAGGTATGCTGTTGAAGGAGCAGAGTACGCCAGTGGAATATGGGCAAACATTCTCTGCTTATTAACATTTCTCTCCAAGGACCCACTGTACATGTTTTTGGGCATACTTGGTACCCTACCCGGAGTTCGTGAGCAATGACAGTTCACGTGGTCTAGGCTGCTGCAAAAGTCCGCCTTAGGATGGCCGGAGACGTTGAGATTACCACTGATATCCGACAAGGTCAGCTTGTATAGTCCTAGACTATGATCGTTCCTTTAGACGTTTAACTGCGTTCAGCTTAGTCAACTGATGATGGCTATATGGCCAGAAACCGGTTTTGAGAGTTACGATGATGGATGGAGTATCCACGTGGAGTATGGCTGAAAATTCTCTCTCTAAATTAATATTTCCCTCCACTGGAGAACGCTTTGAAATTTCTTAATAAAATTTTGTACACAAACATTAAGAAATGTTTGCCACTTTTTGGGTATATTTTTTTTTTCTTGTCGCCTATTTGAAATCGAAGGCTAACTTGATTTTTCTTAATGATAACAGTACTTGAATTTGGCATCGTTGGAAAGAGGTTTTTTTTTCTGAATTTTCCGATGTAAATATTGTATGTTTTTTTTAATTGGCTAAAAAGTGTTACGGTTTTTTGTGTCAATATCAGTTTAAAAAAAACATCAAAATTATATTTTTTTCATTAAAAAAACTATTTACAAAAGGTGTTCAAAGTGTCCATTATTAACATCCTGGCGTATCCTGGCAATGGATACGTCAGACGAAGCCTTGAATTGTGTTTTCCCACCAGATAAGAGGTATATCGGCAATTTGTTTTCGAATGCGTTGTTGTCATTAAAAAAAAATGAAGTTTGAAGAAATAAAGTTTTTATACAAAATTTCATTAAGAAATCTCAAAGCGTTCTAGAGATATTTGACCGTTATCAATATGTATGGAAAGCCGCTGTATGTATATATATGTTTATATATATATATATATATATATATATATATATATATATATATATATATATATATATATATGTTTATATATATATATATATATATATATATATATATATATATATATATATATATATATATATATATATATATATATATATATATATGTTATATATATATATATATATATATATATATATATATATTTATATATATATATATATATATATATATATATATATATATATATGTTTATATATATATATATATATATATATATATATATATATATATATATATATACATATCATATATATATATATATATATATATATATATATATATATATATATATATATATATGCGATGACGACCCGTCATTAAAATGGCTAGTTGATCTGGTCTGGCCCCGATTGCCTCTCCGAACTGCTTTCCTTGCGTTCGTCTAGAGCTCGGCTGATGACGGCTAAAAGGCTAGAAACCGGTCCCGAGAGACACGTGACATTGCATGGTTGACAGTTCGGTGAAGGCGATCGGTGGCACCACGTGGAGAGAGGGTGAAGGATTTCTGTAATATTTTCCCTCCACGGTTCCGTTACGCTACCTTGTGGGCATACCTGGTATAATACCAGGTATAGTACCTGGTATAGTACCCGAGGTTCCAGGCAGAATGTTACGAGCGGTCCTGACTACTACGAGCATTCGCCGTATGATGGCGTGAGTTGTGTGCGATCACGACCCGTCATTAAAATGGCCAGTTGATCTGGTCTGGCCCCTATTGCCTCTCCGAACTGCTTTCCTTGCGTTCGTTTAGAGCTCGGCTGATGACGGCTGAAAGGCTAGAAACCGGTCCCGAGAGACACGTGACGTCGCATGGTTGACAATTCGGCGGCACCACGTGGAGAAAGGGTGAAGGATTTCTGTAATATATATATATATATATATATATATATATATATATATATATATATATATATATATATATATATATATATATATATATATAGAACCGCGTTTTAGATTTCTCGACGTTTTGGCTTTCACCTTGAGCTTCCTTCTTTAAGAGAATCTAGTTAATTTACTACGAGGCCTCAATGTGTTTACTCCACAGAGTTCACAACCAGAAAAGGATGCTAATCAACTAGATTCTTTTGAAAATGGCTTCAAAGTGGAAGCCAAAACGTCGAGATTTTACAAATCTAAAACGCGGTTCTACCCGAGACCCTAGTAATTCTAATATTACCGACCGCGGAAGCTTTTCCGAACATGGACTCCATCCAATATATAAATCCGCTATATCATCCACTCTCCAGGCTTTCAGCTTGAGCGCAGCTGTGGATGGCTTAAGGCCAGAAACCGGTCCTGGGAGACGCTTGCTGGCGTTTTGGATGGCGTATGGGGAACGACAAAGCACCAAGGTGGAGTGCGGATGTATTTTCATTATTTTTAATATCTTTCTCCACGAACCCACTTCATCATTATTTTTGAAGACCTGGTACTTACCCGAGGTTAGACGGGCTACGAACAGTCCCGCACAGTTTGTCTGTCATGGTCGTTTACCACAGGCTGGCAGAGTTGCATGCGATTGCAGCCGCCATTCCACATGGCCGATTTATATGGTCGTTCAGCTTCAGCTCAGCTGATGACGGCTTAAGGCCAGAAACCGATCATGGAAGACCCTTGCTGGCACTTTGGATGGTGGATGGGGGAACGACAAAGCATCAACGTGGAGTGGGGGTGTATTTTCTTTTTTTTAATATCTTTCTCCACGAGCCGACTTCATCATTATTTTTGAACATCATTCATCACATTCAGCCATTGTCGATCCGCTGCAGGATGAAGGCCTCCCCAGCTTAAGTATACAGCATTTAATTTTTTCCATCCTGTTCCCAATCCAGATTACGGAATACCTCTTCAAGGCAGGCTGAGAAAAGAACAGGGGATATTGAGTCACCCTGCCGTACACCTCGTTCTATATTGATTTTAACTTCAAGATCATCCATGTGAACTCTCGCTGTAGCTTTAGCATACATGGATCTCAGTAGGTTTACATAGGCTTTGTCTATCCCTTGGTTAAGAAATGCATCCATTATGTCTTGCTTTGATATTGAGTCAAATGCATTTTCATAGTCAATAAAAGCCAAGCACAGTGGCATGGTGAATTCATTGTGCCTTTCTATTGCCTGTTGAACAACCTGGATATGATCCATTGTACTAAAGCCACTTCTGAATCCTGCCTATTCTCTTGGTTGTGCGTCATTCAGTATACTCAGTATTCTTTTAGATATTATCTTGGTGAAAACCTTATACAATACTGAGAGGAGGCATATTGGGCGGTAGTTTTTCAAATCCTCCTGTGTTCCGTTTTTTATGAAAAAGAATCAATTCAGCACTTTTCCAAAGGTTGGTTTTTTTTGTTCCCTGAGGCATTTTGAGTACAATTTTGCCAGTATTTTATGTAAAGTTCGACCGCCGGCTTTCAACATCTCAACTGTTACACTGTCCTTTCCTGGAGCCTTTCCATTATTCATTGCTTCTATAGCATTTGACACTTTATCCAACAGAACATCTGGTATTTCCTCTTCCGTGGGTTTTGCTCTCTTTAATTGGTTCTGATCTTCATATAACTTGGGATAATATCTTCTGATAACCTCTAACATTTCGGTACGTTCCCTGCAAACTGTGCCATCCTTATGCATTAATGCATACAATTGTGTCCTTTTATTTCTCAGCTTGTGTTTTGCTTTATTTATTTCCTTGTTTTCCTCTAGTGTTTTTTCTGGAACCGCAATTTTCAACCGACGCGTTTCTTCTCGAATACGTTTTCTTATAGTTTTGCAATGTTCAACGTACTCGACTCTGTCAAAAGGAGTCCCTGCATTCCTCATTGTACGCCGTTTTTTTCATTAAATTAATTGTCTCATTGGAAATTTTTGACTGTTCGAAACTTTTTTCTGCTGGTGCTATTGCAGCAGCTGTTTCAAGCACATTGTCGGTCGATTATTTTTTCATACTGTTCTGTTATTTTTATCTCCTCTGGGTCTTTCAACACATCAAAGTGGTTCGACAAAGCAATTTCAAAATCGCTGCCCCTCTGAAGCAGCTTCCCAGAATCTAGTTTACCTTTTTTCGATCTTACCGTTCTTGTACGTTCTCTTCGAAAGTTTATTATAACCTTTGCTTGTACCATTCTATGGTACAAGCAAAGTACACTTGCGACATTAAAACGGTTAAGGACAGTACAATTACAAAATATTGTTTTATCGTTTGACATGATGTGGTCAATTTCACTTGTGAGACCAGTTAGACTTTTCCGTGTCCATTTTCTGTTGATTTTTTGCTTATAAAACGAGTTTATAATATACAGTTCTTGTCCTTCCGCAAAATCAACCAATCTATCATCTCAATTGTCCCGCTCACCACTTCCATATGGGTCAGTTGAATTTTCACTTGTTCTTGCTTTTCGAATTCTACCATTAAAGCTACCCATCAGAATTTTGTACCTGCACTTTTCGTTGTCTAGCAGCTGGGCAACAACATTATAAAAAATCTCAATTTCCCCATCACCATAGCTTATAGTTGATGCATAAGCTTGGACGATTTGAAGCTTAAACTTGTTATCCAATTGAATGATGTATTAGGCTAGTCGGTCCGATATACTTTCAAATTTTACGACCTGTCTTTCAACTTTCGGTTAATGAGGAATCCAATTTCACCACATTGTCCATTCTCCGTACCCCTAGTGCAAAGCATAAGACCAGTTTTCTTCGTCTTTCACATAGTCCTATGATGTTCCAATGTATGTTGTCGAGCTCGATCAATAGTTGTTGCAGTCATTCATCCGTTTTCATTGTCCGTTTTAAACACACACACACATACATACACACACATATACACACACACACACACATACACACACACACACACACACATATATATATATATATATATATATATATATATATATATATATATATATATATATATATTTATATATATACATATATATATATATATATATATATATATATATATATATATATATATATATATATATATATATATATATGGAAAAACAATTTCTGTTCGAAATCTGATGCGAGGTGTGTAAATAGAGCAATGAGACTGATTTTCTGTAATTTTTTATTGAACTGAATGTACAATTCTACATTGTACAAGTAGTTGTTTCGGGAAGCCATACAACACTCAAGACGGTTTGTCAACTCATCATAGCAGTGCTGAAACTTAGATACTGGAATCGCATTCCTTTGATAAGTGACAAACATCAGTGGTCTACAATGTCGTCCAATGTATCAAAATGATGTCCTTTGAGATTATTTTTAATCTTGGAAAAATTAATATGTCTGGTGAATAAGGGGACTGGGCAACAGTAGTGATGTTTTTAGCTGCTAAAAATTATTTAATTGAAATCGCTGTGCGGCAAAGTGCATTATCACGATGCAGCACCCAGGTGTTTTTAATGTTCGGCCATACATGTATAACCATTTTTCGAAGTCTTTCAAGAAATTTTCGGTAAAAATTCTGGTTTAACTTTTGGCATTGATGCACAAATTCCTTATGCACATTCCCCGCACAAATTCCTTATGTCGTCGCTATCATAAAAGCAAATCAGCATGTTTTGATTTGCTCATTCTGGCTTTTTTTTGGCCGGGTGAGGTTAAAGATTTTCTTTCCTGGTTATGGTGCTTCGTTTTCGGATCGAATTCAAAAGCCTAAAAGTCGCCACCAGTAATGACAAGTTCTACAAAATGTGGTCCATTTTCAATCTACTTCAAAAAATTAAAACATGATTCTCTCCTATTGTTCTTTTGATCCTGTGAAAGTTTCTTCGGGACCATTTTCGTACATATTTTTCTCACACACAATTCATTCTTTAAAATCAGACGAATGGTTGTGTGAATCAAATTCAACCCATCTCCGATCATTCTGACTATCAATCGATGATCAGAACGCACAAGATTTCAGATTCTGTGGACATTCTCATCACTTCTTGCAATTGAGGGCCTTGCGCTGCGAGGTTTATCTTCACACGAGTCTTGCCCTTTTGAGTGTGATACTACTTGAAAACCCAGGCCTTTGATAATATACTTTGCACTAGTCTGATACGCAATTTGAGAGTGCACCGTTGCTCGAAATTGTTGTAATTTATTTTCAGAACGCACTAGAGAAAACCGGTTTGCAAAACGAATTGCTACAGACGACCAAGTGACTCTAGAAAGTTCAAACTCGTATTGAAGGAGCATCAGATGTTGGCTTGGTACTGCTTCAAAAGGGGAAGCGAACAAATCAAAACGATACACCACCAGTCTCATTGTTTTGTTTACTCACTTGGTACACATTTTTAATAATCGATTGATTTAATATATCGATCCGGTTGGAAGCGAACGTTAAAGGAGGTTGTGGCTCCCTAATGAATAGTAGCATCATAGGAAGAAGAAGAAGAGAAGACGAAGAAGAGCGGCGACCGTGAATGCGGTCTGTATTCGGGTCCAACGGAGAAATACCACTGATTCACTGACTCATCATGAAATCTCTGGAACTATAAGACCTATAGACTTAAAGTTTGGCAAGCAAGTTTCTTTTGCTAAGTAAAGATCAGCTAAGAACGGGTTTTGCGAAAGTCGACTCCGAAGGGGGGTTGCGGGGTGTTAAATGCAAAAAAATCCTTACAGACTTGAAACTTGACAGGGATGTTCCTTACAATATATAAACATCTACTAAAAATGCAATTTTCGAAAATCTACTCAAAACGGGGTGAATTGGGGGAAAATATGGAGGTGTAATTGATTAAAACACTCTTATTTTTGACTATATGTCCAATAGGCTTGAAATTTGGCAGAACTATTCCTTATAGTCCACAGACATTCATTAATGGGTTATTCGAAAATCCGCCCCAAAGAAGGGTTGCGGGGGCCCATTTATTAACTGTTTATAAACTGTTTATAAACCCTTTATTAACGGTTTATTAACTGTTTATTAACTGTTTATTAACTGTTTATTAACTGTTTATTAACTGTTTATTAACTGTTTATTAACTGTTTATTAACTGTTTATTAACTGTTTATTAACTGTTTATTAACTGTTTATTAACTGTTTACTAACTATTTATTAACTGTTTATTAACTGTTTACTAACTATTTATTAACTGTTTATTAACTGTTTATTAACTGTTTATTAACTGTTTATTAACTGTTTATTAACTGTTTATTAACTGTTTATTAACTGTTTATTAAGTGTTTATTAACTGTTTATTAACTGTTTATTAACTGTTTATTAACTGTTTATTAACTGTTTATTAACTGTTTATTAACTGTTTATTAACTGTTTATTAACTGTTTATTAACTGTTTATTAACTGTTTATTAACTGTTTATTAACTGTTTATTAACTGTTTATTAACTGTTTATTAACTGTTTATTAACTGTTTATTAACTGTTTATTAACTGTTTATTAACTGTTTATTAACTGTTTATTAACTGTTTATTAACTGTTTATTAACTGTTTATTAACTGTTTATTAACTGTTCATAAATCCGTTTTTTAACTGTCAGCCCTACAGACTTGAAAATTAGCAGAAAATTCTTTATACTCTACAGACATTGAATAAAGACGGGTTATATGAAAATCCGCTCCCAAGAGGGGAGGCGGGACGTAAAATGTACAAATAAACCCGCTTTCTAATTGTAAGTTCGACA
The DNA here is from genome assembly GCA_031761425.1 of Cosmopolites sordidus. Lineage (NCBI taxonomy): Eukaryota > Metazoa > Arthropoda > Insecta > Coleoptera > Curculionidae > Cosmopolites > Cosmopolites sordidus. The sequence continues at coordinate 352,457 of JARFXV010000536.1, forward strand.
TACTTGAAATTTGACAGGAATTCTCCTTATATTTTACGAAAATTGATCAAGTACTTTTAATGCAAAAATAAATCTCTAAATGGGGTAGAAAGAGAGATAAAAAAACTAATTCACGTATGATAATTTATACTAATATTAAGAAAATGAAGAAAACTCTGACAGCCATGTCTAATTTTTAATTGTATTAACCGTTTAATTTTTAATCATTTGTTTAGTTTTTAATGAAGTTATGTTTGCAGATTATTACGAGAAAAATCAAAATTTAATAAAAACTGGATACTCGAACTGTGTGACAGTTACTTTAAATTCAACTGTCAAAATAATGCTTTCATGTCAATTATTATTATGAGAAAAATGAAAATGTAATAAAACATGTATCTTCTCGACGTATGTGAAAATTAGTTTAAATTCAGCTGTCAAAATGTTTTTTTCAACGTCGTACTCTCTTTAATAATACGATTATAAAATTATATTTATCGGTTATCTCTATATTCAATTAAAGCATAATTTATCGATATGTTTGGTTAAATTATTGTTTCCAATTAATTTTTTCATACTTGAAGTTTTGGTTAATTTTTATTTAATTTTTGTTAATACATAATAGGCAAACTTTTTATTCTGAATATTTTTTTTTAGCACCGATTACAGTAAATTCTTATCCGAGAACATCGTTTGTGTCTCCTAGACAGAAAAATAGTGTCTGCCGTTGATTGTATTTTCATCAAAAACCACACTGCAGTCCAGGGGAAAGCGAGCAGGCTACAAGTCCTTCGTTATGAGTTGTTTTGTTGCATAATTTTTTTTATAGTCCTACCAAGTGATAGTTCTAGCCTATATAGAGCCTGCAAATGTCCGTAGAAAATATTTCAATTGATGCATTATTTATTCCTTTCAAAATTGAGGCGATTCAATTAGAGGTTGCTACCGACTTATGGGTGGAGTAACTGTTCATTTGACTGGTGACTTTAGACAGATCTTACCTATTATATCACGATGAACACGTGTAGATGAAGTCAAAGCCTGTCTTAAGTTATCAAGTTTATGGCCTCATGTTAAAGTCCTATCTTTGAGAATTAATGTTCATGTTCGTGTTCATCTTCAACATGACTTAACAGCAGAAGTGTTTTTAAAACTATTAACTGATATAGATGATGGAAAGATTCCAGAAGAAGAAGGTAAAATAAATATTTTGAATAGTCTTTGTGACATCGTGGGAGATTTGATAACCCTGACTGGCTGGAGTAAATAGCACTTCATGGTTAAAAGAAAGAGTTATTCTTACTCCAACAAATGACCAAGCCAATAACATTAACATCTTTCTATTAGAAAACTGCCGACTGAACATGTGAAGAATGAATCGGTGGAGACGGTAATTGAGGTAGAAGATGCTGTCCATTATCCAGTGGAGTTCTTGCAGTCGCCTAATCCGCCAGGAATACCACCTCATGTTCTTTACCTCAAGTTTGACACACCAATAGTGCTATTGCGCAATTTAAACTCTCCAAAACTGGGCAATGGTACCAGACTTCAGGTAAAAGCTTTACATAAAAACGTAATAGAAGCCACGATTTTTCACTGGAAAGTATGAGGAAGAAAATGTATTCATTCCAAAAATTCCTCAAATTCCTCTAATTCCACCCGACTACCACTTTGAATTCAATCGTCTGCAATTTCCTATTAGGTTGCTTTATTATGACTGTCAATAAAGCATAAGGACATAGTTTGAAAATTGGTCTTGATTTAAGAAATGGCTGCTTTTCTCATAGTCAGTTTTATGTCGCATGACCAATAGTCAGTTCTCCTGATAATTTGGTCATTCTTCAGTCAGATAAGAAAACCAGAAACGTCATTTATAGAGAAGTCTTGAGTATTTGATTTTAAGTTTTAATCGTTTCAACAAATATTGTTAGCAATAAAGATGACTGAATCAGTAAATAAACAAAAACTCAGTCGATAGGAACTTTCTAAATATTTTTTAAGCTATTTATATTAAAGTCTAAAATGAATGATACGTAAATTATCTTCAATTTCATGTTCATCCAGAAAATAATGAAATATTTATTTTTACTATCACCGCAAAAATATGATTTTTTTGGTGTGAAACACTAAACTTGCAGTCGTTTCCCACTAAACACCAACACCAAACTTGCGTCGAGATGTTCAAGAAAAGTGATTTTGTGTTTAGTGGTAAATATCTACAAGTTTAGTGATGACTACATCATTACATATGTATTTAATGAAAAAATTACAAAACTAAACTTACAAACGCCATACTTTGAATTTCAAATTGTTATAATAGAAAATAACTAAATAGAAAGTGTTCAAGAATTTTTTTAATTGTAAAAATAACCTAATAAATTTATATCTAATAATCTAGTAATTTGTTAAAATAAAAACAAGCTTACATTGAACGAAAACGTTTTGAGTATTGGATTCATAGTCGATCATTAGTCAAAGAATTGTTTGTCGGGACAATTCTTATACATTTTTAACATAGAAATCGGAGAAGGAAATTTGAGTTATACCGGCCTTATAACCAATACCGTAAAATTTTCTACTATATTTTTAACTAAATTTCTTTTTTACTAATTAATTCGTTTTTAAATAAACGTTTACCTATAAATAATGGATCGGAATGATTCATAAAAGATTTAATTGGTTAATGTCTCATTTTGCATGTACTGTATTTAAAAAATTCTCTTTTCAATATATTTTTCAATTTTTTTCTTTGGCAAATACTTATTTCAAGTTACGTCCAACGAAACGGGCGGGTAACGATACATATATTATATATATATATATATATATATATATATATATATATATATATATATATATATATATATATATATATATATATATACATACATACTTCAAACAAAATAAAATCCGATGCATGTCATTAAGCACGTGATCAATATTTAGATTGCCCTGTTGCCAGATTGTGATTAGCCTTACTTTTGCGAATCATTTTTACAATTTAAACTTTAATAATAATTAAGAAAATCAACTCTAAATTAAACACAAATTACTAGGTAATTAAAAAATATATAAGAAAATTTGAAACTCTTGGAAGCGTCGTCGATTTACAACCTCTAGTTAGATTTAGCACATTTCAAAATACTTTTTTAAATATTTAAATGGTTATTAAAATAAATAGATTAATTACCTAATTACCACTGATATATATTAGTTATGATATGCAAGTACAAAACAGAAAAAAACAATGAAATATCTACATGTACTTTATATTTTCATTGATCGGAATCTGAAATGTACTGGTTGGAATCACTGCTATCGTCTGCAATATTTATAATTAAAGGAAGAAGTTCTTTTCGATTTTCTGTATGCTTGATCGTATTCTTCCATATTTCAAGAGTAACAATGTGAAGTACGAGTGTGAAAATGAAAATTAAACTGTGAGTACCTACGTATAAACTACATGGGATTAAGAACATTCTATTCTGCAATTCTTAGGTTACGAATGCTTACTGTGTTATACATGCTATAAATGGTGTCACGAATAGAACTTGTATCCAAAGTTGCAGTATTGGTAACCCTTTTAGTAGAATTAAGCATTCTAGGGGATTTTAAAACTTCATTGTTTTTCACCTTTTGTGAAATAGTACTAACAGTGGACATAATATATATTCTGCATAATATATTTAATCTTGGGATTTCGAAATTGAATATAATCATGTATAGTCTTCCAATTTAGGAAATCAATCCGAATCCATCTGGTAAGGAGTAGAGGTTCGGGAATCAGCAGCATGAATCAGTTGATTTTCTCGTGGGGTTAGATGGGGCATTGTTCGTTCCAGCTGGATTGTTTTGAAATGTCATTTACACTTATTTATGTCTTGTATTTGCCCCCAATCAATTCTTATTAATAAAACTGAAAAAAATATTGCAAATTTATTCTGGGCAGTTACAATGTATACTATATTTTTGCTGATAGTTCTGGTTAATTTAGCGAGTTCCTCGTTTAATCGCAATACCTGATGATCCTCCATATTCTCTTCTACATTTTGCGTATAATAATTTAATTTTTTTCCTGTTGAATATTGACAAAGGTACGATAATGTTATTGAGAAATAAATTAAACTATTAAAAATTGTATATAGGGGTTTTAGGAACATGAATTTGTTATTGGTACGTTTTTCTTCTGTTCATTAATCTTAATCTTAGTGTTTTTACTTTTGGTATATAAATTAAAACGCTAAAGCAATAATTGTTAAATATTTCTTTAAGGACATTTAAGTAAAAGGTAAAGGTATTAAGGTTAGAGGCGCATCAGCAACAAAGGCTATTTAGCGACTGGACATACAGCTTAACGTGGGTTCCGAACCACGGTCATCAGTCACCGACAACCCAGGCCAGCACACTCCTCAAGCTATCAACCCTTGGTTATGGGCTTACCCATAAATCTATTAGCAAGCCTATCGACTGGCGAGTTACCAACGTAGAACATTTCTCAGAAAGCATCCGGCCTTACCCAGCCTTTAACTGGCGTGATTAAGGGGTAATTCGTTGTTGGATTTTACACTCTTGCCTAGAATTCAATCACAAACATTTAAGAAGTAAACAGACACATTTAAGTAAATTTAACGGAACTCGTTATTATAAAAATCACCCAGAGTACAAGTTTTTTTCTGATAAATACCAGTAAAAGCTGTATAGAACAGAAGTTCCCTTAAATAAGGTCAAATATAATGTTGATACTTTTTGACCGTGGTGGAATGCATGTTTAATTTATTGTTATTCATTTCTATTTGAAGCTTGTTTTAAATCAAATAATATGTATTTGCTCAAAGTATAGCCGAAATATTTATTTCTTTTGTCATTTATTAAAGCATTATCGTAACATAACCCCACATTAATAATTCATTCACTTTTATCCTATTATATGAATTTTTTTGTTAAATCAATAACACTAGCTTTTCTATCAATAGTAGTTTTGAAATTTGCATGAAATATTATTTACCTTTACTATACGATGATGTTTTATCTGGTTCTTATTTTTACAAAATTTTAATTAGCATTACCTAAAAGAGGAACATATATTTGATACTAATGAGAATACTCAATTTAGCTAAAAGCACTTATTATCAAGCCAGTATAAAGTTATAATATTTAATGCCTTCATAATATTGAATAGTCAATTTCTGCAGTTCATCGAGCCAATTACTATATTGTCAATAAAAGCAAACTAAAGATATATAATGTCATTTCCTGGTCACATACTAACCGCTAATTATTTTCTGAAGGGTTATAACTCGTCGGTTTTCAAAATTACGTTTAAACGAGACACTGAAAGAATACGTTCCTAATCAATAAATAAAAATTAATTGGCGGATACCCCGCTGCTTCGGATTTTGTTAAAAGACGCGTTCACTCATAATTCAGTTAATTTTATGTAAATAATCTGGCAAGCCGGCGAAGTGACTTGCTTCTCACACTGAGACGCTGCGGGCATGCCCGGTTACTGCTTGAGACAAAAGGATGGTTGTTATTGAAGCACGATTAATGAGAATGTACTTACTAAGGGTATAAAAAATATGAAAAAGTATAAAAGTTTTGCTAGAAAAAAAAGTGACTAGAACATATCATGTAATAAACATTACCAATTTTCCTTTTCAAAATAATTTTGTAAATATATGATAATATGTATTTTGAAAAAGAAGCGTACATTAAATAGACGGATATAGTACCATAAATACGTTGGTATTTAGAAGTATTGATAGGTATGCGCAAAAATAAATAAATTACGTTACACAATAATAATATTTCTAAACTTGAAGATATTTACTTCTAAACATCAAATCACTTTTTATAACTTTTCGACGCGAGTTTCGCTGAATATGTCAGCATCATCAGAAACTGATTTAATCTATTTCTAAAACAACTATGTTTTGTTAATATGACAACCGTACCTAATAAATCGTGTAAAAACCATTTTTATACGTTTGTTTTATTTATTATTTATATTTTCAACTTCATATTAAGTTACTAATATTTATGTTGTTGTTGAGCAAAACAAGATTTCTCATTTCTCTGATATCTAGTGTGGGCATATGTCTTTTATCTGGTTAATATGAATCTTTTAGTTTGTTTTTCATATTGGTTTACTTTATGATTTTAATTAACCAAAATTTCTCTTAATTTATTACATTATTTGTATACTACTTTAATTGTCTAATTTTTACAAAGACTATTTTTGCCTAGACTTGGAACGAAATAACCATGTATTTGTTTTTGTTCTGTTCCTTTTGAAAAGCAGATTATTCTTTCAATGATTTCGTAAACTTATGTTTTCTAATTAATCTATCTACAATGTTCTTATTATAACTATTCAGTTTGGCCACTTCTCTAATCAAATTTAATTCTTTGTTATAACCACCTTGGTTTAACCCATTAATGCATGAGGTCTCAAAAATATATTTTTTTGTTATTTCTTTCGATAAAACATTTAAAGAGATTGTAATAAGTAGTCAAAAAACGAAAAACTGCAATAATCAATATTTATTAACTTGTTACAGGGTGTCCCTTCAAAGGGACTATGCAAAATAAACACATATTTTAAACATTAACATAATTAGAATTTTAACTCGAATGGTATGTCTTAAAGCAAAGCTTAGGATGAAGTCCGCAGTCACATTTTGTGACATCTCCTGTCTGATTCATTGTCCCTTATTATGTGCCCTATATTGTCAAGTCTAGATGCAGCTGGATACGGTGTTGTAGTTTTTCCCCTACTTGGCTTTTTGCCATAAAATGTAAGGAAACTAAGGGCAACATATCTGCGGAAAATTAGAAGTCAAGCACAATTAGGATCGGATGTCTTAAGTCTCTTCATGAGAACCTACGCATTTGAAACACAAGCATCTAACAAATACGATGCTATCGATCAATACCATTTTCGTTCCCGCATTCTTGTTCTGTACATACAATGCTATAAGCCCATCCATTTTGTCAACTCCCCTCTATGCTTCTTGTGGTTTGCTATAATTTTAGATTGTGGAATATGTTTTTTAATTTTGGATTCCTTGCACCACCCGAAAGTTGTCACGATATCATTGGTCACAAAATTGGTACCTTATTATCCTTCCATTGTACAAACGTAACATTTTCACAGAAACAAAGTTGGAACTTCCTCTTGGTTTTGATTTCCTGAAGCTGGTTTCAGGAAATCGGCAGTTTTCTGTACGATTTTCCCTAATTGTTCTAGTGGCACATATATCACTTTCGGATAAGCGGTTCAACAATTTTAGACTGATGAAATAATTGTAAAAAAATTATATTCGTTATTAGAAGGAACCTGAGCCTTATCTAGTAAAGTTATTACCATATCTCCACCAAAACCAAAATGTTTTTCGGAGTTGCATTGTCCCGTATAGATTTCAAAAGAAATCATATAACCGCTAATGGTATAAATAGTCCAGTTTTTATATCCACAACGTATGGGTTTTCCCTTTATATATTGTTTGGCATAATGCTTGGCATAGTAGGGAATCATGCTCTCATCGATTGATAGGGCCCCTTCTAATCGACCGTGATATCTATCTAATCAACCGTGATAAAAATTCGATTTAATGTTTCAAGCAAAGGACGAAGTTTATGAAGGCTATTGTTCTGGCCAATATTAGCATTGTCATTGAAATGTAAATGTTGTAGTAACATTTCAAATCTATTCAAGTGTGTACTGTTAGATAAGATCTTCGGCACGTCTTCAAAAGAATGCCAATATAAGCTCTTGTTCAGATACTTTGCATAACCCGAGAAAAGCATTGCCCAAGCAAAATGTAAAATTCGTCTTTAGTGAAATTTAGCTGATTATTTTTTTGCTGTCCCTAGCGATTTGTTTCCTGAACAATTGTTGATATCAGTTTTTTGTCAAAAAAAAAGAAGAAAATAATCTACAGGAGTTTGAGTAGCTTTAGCCTCTAATGATGGCTCGCGTTACACAGACAATTTCCAAATAAGAAATATAAACACAGACAACAGAAGTCCACACACTGATTAGTGTTTATAACATGACTGACCTGCACATAGCTTACTAAATCCTTAAATACATCAAGTAGTCTAAAATTAGATTTAGTATACACTGCATCCTGAAAATATCAAAATGTAATGTATTTTTATTATTCCTAGGACTAAAACATCCACAAATGACAATATATGATCGTGTTTGAAGTCATACGTAAATATAGAGTGATTTTTTAAGCCCGTCCGAACTTTAAATTCAAATAAAATAACAAACAAATTAGATGCCTTGAAAGTATTTATTTTATATGAAATTACATTCAATGGCATTGATGTTCGAAAACAATTTTGGACAAATGTCCGCCGCGGCTACTTCTGAAAAAGCGTATTCTATTAATCCAACCTCGGGCCTCTTTTTCAAGCAATTGAGGTTTTATGTCCGCAGCTGTACGAGTTATGTTGGCTTCCAAGGTGTCAATAGTTGCTGGTTTATAGACCAAAGAAAATAATCTAAAGGTCGGTTTAACAGGCCCGATCCTCGAAATAATTTTCTCACCGAATTGTTTCCTGGATAAATCGATTGTTGCGTTGGCTTTATGACATCTGGAGCCGACCTTCTGGAACCGCATCTCCTTCAGATCAATGCCATTCAAATTTGGAATTAAATAATCCACGTAGTCCGATAATAAAGCCCGACTTCATTTGAACGGCGACGAATTGATAAATTTGGATCTTCATAAACAGTGTCAGCAACAGCGGTGATATTTTCTTCCAAACACATAGTTTTTGTCTTGTTTTTGTTTTGATATCGAGCAGCGTAAAGCGCGTTCGGAATTTGTTGATAATTCGGCGAATACATCATGAAGTTTAAATTCACAAAGTTCTTTATAAGTTTGACGCACAGAACACCGATATTGATAATAATGCAAGCAATAATATGCAATGATAATTTGCAAGCGTTGCTCTGATGCTAAATGTTCCGTGATGATTTGCCAGACTATTGAGACACATATTTACAGACTTGCGCGCAAACTCACAGTTCGTTTGACAGCGATCCCTATCGGAAATTCAGACGGGCTAAAAAATCATTATACTTTGGAGTTTACCATTTAAGTTCTTAATAAATTCTTCAAAGTTTTAATTTTTTTAATTTTTGCATCGAAAATTGCAACAGCATCATTCATATATCTTAGCCACAATCGAGGAAAGTAACTGAATTCATTATTTTTCCCGGCTTCAAATTTGCTCATGAATAAGTTGACTAATAGTGATAGAGGATTACCCATTGCAGTTCTTTCTTACCGTTCATAGAATTTTTAAGCTGAAAATATTGAATTTAAGCTGAAAATAATTTTAATTCATACATAATCTTCTTAGAGAGATGCACTATGAAACAATATTGTTATTAATCCCTTTAAATCAAGTAACTATCTTAGGTATTTCAAGATATGCGCAATAAGTAAAATAATATTTCTGACAAAATCCTACTGGACTCTTCGATATAACCGCCGCTTGATGCTGTGGTTCAACGATCACATTAATCCTAGTAGAAAGGTGACTGTATTGTTAACATTGTTTCGATATATATATATATATATATATATATATATATATATATATATATATATATATATATATATATATATATATATATATATATATATATATATACATATATATATATATATATATATATATATATATATATATATATATATATATATATATATATATATATATATATATATATTTGTGTCGATATATACGATGATTGAATCTTGTTAGCTAGCGTTAGGAAGTTGAAGTTGATCTGATGATGAATAAAATTTCAGAAATCGGTCATGAAAGATAGTTTCGATGAAAGTCATGAAAGATTTTTTCGAGGCATTCGAGCGAGACAAGGTGTGTTAAACATTATTGTTGAGTGGCATTATCCACACACGTTTAAATTTTATTCTTCAATGGTCTATGTTTATATTTTCTTTGTCTTTTGTTTCTACAAAGGTCGAAAACACAAAATTTCTGATATTTTTATATTTTTTTTCAGCGCGGTTAGCTCTTGGTGAAACATAGTGATAATGATAAAAATTAAAACTTTAGTATTTTATATTCAAGATATTTTCTGACATATTTCGACCTCGCGACCATTCTTAAAGAGAGTTATGTATAAACTTTTCACAAGTTTTATCTTTTTACAAGTTTATACATAAAGCTCTTTGAGGATGGTCGCGAGGTCGAAACACGTCGGAGAATATCTTGAATTTATTGTTAAACAAATACCAAGTGTTTTAATCATCATTTTTTTAATACGATATATGTAAAAGTTCTTCGAAGCGTACGTACGAAGTCTTGCAGCAACAATGCGACAAATGTGTGTGGCGGCATTAACGTAGTGCAAGTGTCTTTATGTTTTTAGTCATATGTGGCCATTTAAACTGAATTGAACCATTCAATGGGTCTAGTCGTGAATCCCTCAAAACCGTAGCCAGGACTTTTCCTGCAGATGGAATTTATTAACTTTTTTTTCGCATTTTTCCCTGGTTCCACTCATTTTTTTGGACTGTTGTTTCGTCTCTGGCGCGTAATGTTAAATCCATTTTTTATCTATGTTATAAAACATCTAAAAAACTACAATTAGTCCAGTAGTGAAGTATAATACCTAAGATTGGACAGCTGCTTCTTTCCTGGTCTGTAATAGTGAATCAATATTTCATCTACTATTAAAAATCTGTAACGAGTTTTTTCTATATTATACTTTTATCAATATGTGAATCGTTACAGCGACTGCAGCCGTTGGCCGGATGAATTTGGGTCGTAGTTCTTCAGAATTACTAAAGCTAAAAATAAACCCTAAATGGGAAACCTGGGAAATGGTTTATTTGTGTCAAAAATATGTTATAGACGAGATATTTAATAAGCACAAACACAATTTCAGAGAACAACAAAAATAGGTACAGAACAAAAATATAAAAATTATACAGTTATAACAACAAAAGTAAAAGGGTCCAGCAGTGGTGTCCACGACTACCCTACTAACCTAGGCATGTAAAAAGAAAGATTTGATCTTAACAGACTTTCTTATCGTATAAGAGCTCTTATATAATTTACAAAATAATTCAAATTAAATTATCCTAAATCCCATTAAATTTAACTAAACTAAATCAAATTTAATCAAATCAAAGTAAATTAAGTCAAATTGAATCAAATTAAACCAAATTATCCAACGTTATTAAATGATGGCAGTGAGATGGTGACTGGGCAAATAATTTTAAATATTCATGAAAATACTAATAAAATATTATCTGGCCTTATCTTTTCGTGGCACTGTTTGATTATGCAGCCTCTGGACTATCCTGTTACCAAGATGTTCTATTACTGAGCAGTTCGGTGTCTAGAACGCGGAGGTCCTAAAAGGTCTGAAGTCTACATTGACCGGGTTCTCTAATAAGTGGGTCCCAAAATGACCGGCTCCCTGGAATGAGCGGGATCTATAACGACCGGGTCATAAAACCCCTTAAAAAAATACAAAAGAATAAGCCGGTGAAGGGTTTGGCCAGCTAATGTATATACCTCTAATGGAAGGATTCGGCGTGAAGACGTCTGTTCAAGTGTGGTGTTTTACCTCATTTTGTACATCCATTGTCCTTAAATCCTCGAAAATAAAGTACTCAATAATACGTCGAAGTTTCATTTTATTATTTTTTCAGAAAATATTAAAATTTGTTTGTGTTACTCAATCGCTACAAACAAGCAACTAAACGTAAGCATCTGAAATCCTACAGCACGCCATATAACAAATCACACTGGACAAATATGATATTCATTTTGTCATATTTGCGCCATCTCTATGCCAGGCCGAGAACTTTTTGAATGACCTTCTTATTTATTTAAAAGTGGAAAACACTGGGATGAGAGCTTTTTGTCGCTGCTGTATCTCTGCAATAAGATATTCATCGTGTAATGACCCACATATTAGTTGATTCTACCACTTAATATCAGGCAATTAAAAACTGACCTCTAAATTTGAGTTCTGAACACATTCAATTCAAAAACTCAATAAGTCAAATGTATAAATTACAGAATATCGGCTACCCGCGATGTGGATATTTGGCCTGAAAAGCTAATATCCAGTTCAATATATTTGTTCCAGTTATCCAGTTCAATATTTTGGGTCTTTGAATGAGCTTTTTTTGTTCATTAATGATAATTGATAATGTACATGATGATGATCCTACATGATAATGTAGGAATACCATCACAAGCCAATATCTTGCCAGTTTTATACCAAATATATATTATATTTTAAATAAATATATTTAAATAAATGTTATGTTACGTTATGTTATGTTATGTTATGTTATGTTTTGTTATGTTATGTTAAGTATCCAACAATTTCTCTGTTATTCAGATGTGGTCTCTAGGGATGCAACAGAGAAGGGGTTTGGCTCTGAACAAGGTATACATAGACTATAAAATACTTTAAATCACGCAAAAGTAATTCAGAAGTTCCAATTTTTTCTGTTGCAGCAAATTACAATACCGTCTTTGTGGTATTTATATAAGAGGCAGTGCTGTTGGTGGACTATGCTGGACTTCTGTTAATTATGTGGTAAAGATAGTCGGTATTGGAAAATCTAATGGAAAAGAGAATCTATATAAAGTCGTCGGTCCCAGGAAAAAACTTTCAGGTTTATCCAATCGACCAAGCATTCGACGCTACTTAAAGATATATAATATTATTTTAATTTAGTCTAACAGTATTCGCAACTATTTAAAGTAAAGAGAACATTACTTTATCCTTGATTTCTTAAGTATTAAGTGATTAAACTTTGGTTGGTGGTGATTAAGTTGAGGTTGGTTTCGGTGATTAAACGTTGCATACTTTTGCACTCAACGACGAGGCTGAAAGTTTTTACCTTAATATGCTATTGTACAAGAACTTTCAAATATTTTGAGATGTTCCAAGCAATAGGGCCCTCTGCTTTAAAAGGTAATTATATCACATAATATCCCTTTTTTGTATCTGTTTTTGGACTTTTGTACTTTTTTTTGTATTTTTTAGTATATATTGGTGCTAAAATTCTATTGTTGGTATAGCTATATCTATAAATGTTGTATATCTTGAAGGATTAACAACAATATCCGATCTGTTGTTATTTAATTTCCGTAATACAGTTCGGTTCTAATACATTTTGTAACTGCTGCCCTCCCACACCGCTTGCGGATTGTACTTCAAGTAATGGACCTTTTCCGATTTCTTCAGCTTTAGTTATAGCCAAATCCTGATGCAGGATCTTTGCCATTGGGATTGTCTTTTGATTTGTCGCTGATATGGGGTGGATTGTCTCTATGGTCCGAAACACATTTCGATAACGATCGTCAACAACTCTGCTGTCCCCAATTATACGAGGTGTGTAACTAAAGTAATAGGACCGGTGTCGTAGCGTTCGATCTGGCAACCCTGCTGGCTTGCCACTTAGACGATAGGCTGATCAACACCTCATGCGTCTTCAGATGAGTTTAAACTTCCTAGAGCTAGTTGGTGGTCTGTAGGCCATTATTTTCATAAACCGGATTTTTATAGTGCGTTTTGAAAATGAGTGACGACAATTGCGATCAACAGTGTGCTATCAGCTTCTTACAAGTAATGATACGTTCCAGAAAATGAGGGTCATTTTCAATCCCCTACAGAACCGCTTGATTGCTTTCTTCCCTTTGTCCTTTTGATCCTGCGAAACGTTCCTCGGAATTATTTTCGCGTAGATTTTCTTCATTCCCAATTCATTGGTCAAAATCTGATGGATGGTTGTGTGAGTCAAATTCAACTTTACCCCGATCATTCTGTTAGTCAACCGACGATCAAAACGCCCAAGATCCCGGATTCTATGAACATTTTTATCACTTATTACAGGCCTTCCGTTGCGGGGTTCATCTTCAATCGAGTCTCGACCATCTGAGAATGCCTTAAACTACCCAAAATAGGGACCCATGGGCCCCAAAATAAACCTTGATAGCGCACTGTTGCTGGAAATTTTTATCATTTTCAGAACGCACCAGAAAAATCCGGTTCCCGAACATACTTGTTGCGGACCACTAAGTGACCCTGGGGAGTTCCAATCTCGCGCTGAAGACGCATCATATGTTAGTTTGCCATCCTTACAAAACGCAAAACGGGCAGTGTTGCGAGATCGAACGGTACGCCTCCAATTTCATTATTTTATTTATACACCTCATATGTATCACGCATTCATTCATAACTTCATCATAGATCTTCGTTCAGCTTTAGAAATTAACAATTTTTTGTGGAAACTGTTCAAAGCCAATGCTGTTGCCAGATCGAACGCTATGGCAACAGTCTCATTACCGTATATATATATATATATATATATGATGATACTAACATAGTTAACGAAATGGCGTCGAGAAGTTAAATAAAGTGATTTGGTATTTAGTTGTAAATCTCCTTGAGTAGTGTTTACCATCGAAGTTCTACGTTAATATGACGATTTATTTCTGGGTAATTTCATTCAAATGTCTCCATGTAGAGATCATTCAATTAGTTTTATAAGTGTTGACGTTTCCGACTGTTATTTTTGTTAATGTTATTATATTTCATCAAATTAATTAGCATAAAATATGTATATACGGTACCTATATGTACACAATTTATATTACCCCATATTGTGGAAACCGATTTACTGGGTATAAAATAATAATGTGCAAACAATAAGCAACAACATGAAAAACGAACTAGTCAACTAGATGATTGTCAATGCAATTTTATCTATTTAAACAATAATAAATAACGAACGTTGCAATACCTTGATATATATTCAGTCTCACAACCCAGCTACCTATTCAATACATATAAATATTAATGCTAAAATATTGGATTTTCTTGGCAAGCCGATGGTAATTTATCTTAGCAAGATGGCGGAATGCAGTTTTAGTGCATCTATTGAATGGCATATTATGAAGTACCGCACTGGATACGGTGGCATAACGTGGGGCCTGGCACTAACATATTTGGATTTAATATTTCGAATATAAACGTAAATATTTTATTAAGCTTGCATGGTCAATGTCACAATGATGCTTGTAATGATTTATTTATTAGATTGCCAAGTTTAGATGAGCCATTTTGTTTGTGAATAATATATTATGACGGCCAAAATATATTCCAAATACAAGATTTGAAATCGTTGCATATATAATTGGTATTTCTCTATTTATCACTTGTCTAATAAATATTGGTTAATCTCAGATTAAATATTTATTGGCGTTGAATAAATTGTGATGGCAGAATTGATAAAGGTAAGGTTAAATACAGTGTAACACTTTACATTTAAAATAGGTGGCTTAGTTTATTATCTTATAGAATGAAAGACAATTCTTCACAGCGTTAAATAGATCCTCATTATTTATTGAACGTGACGGGTCTTTTAATGATGGACAATAGTATCAAGAAATAATATAGTCTCATCAATGGTACATATGACCATTAAGATTTAATCAGCAGAAGTTTCAAGATATTAACATATTATATATATATATATATATATATATATATATATATATATATATATATATATATATATATATATATATATAATATAATGCTATGAGTGACAGTAAAGAGTTCGAAAGTGCGTGAGAATGTTCAATGATGGGCGGGTTAATGTGCATGATGAGCTCTGGCCGACCTTCTCTGATTTCTGAAGATTTGGTCCGTGATGTGTACAACAAAATTTGAGGGAATTGGCAATTTACAATTTCAAAGTTGTCAAGTGAATTTCCACAGGCTTCAAGGTCATTTTTATACACTATTGTTTCGTAGAAACTCAATTATCAAAAATTGTGTTTTCGGTGGATTCCAAGACTGCTTTCTGACGATCACAAAACAAAGGAATTGGACTGTGCTTTATCGTTTTTGACTCGACACAATCAGGAATGAGATGAATGGTTGGTGATGATGTTACTCCATGACAATGCAAGGCCACATGTTTCTGCCCAAACACAAGCTCTAATCAGGTCTATTGAATGGGAAAAACTGGATCATCCACGTTATAATCTAGACCTTGTACCCAGTGATTTTTACTTATTTCGGTACTTAAAGGACTTCCTTGGTGGACAACGACGACGAAGAAGTTAAAACTGCAGTAATAAATTATGCTTCTTCACAGGTGGCAGATTTTTTGACGTCGGAATTCAAAAATTTGTTGAGCGGTATGACAAAAGCTTGAACAAAAATGGAAATTATGTAGAAAAGTAAATAAAAGTATGTAGAAAAAAATGTTTTAATGATAGTATTTAAGAATAAAATGTTTTATATTATTTCTTTGATTTATTAAAATTTAATTATAAAAATGTTTTAATGATAGTAATTAATAGTACTTTTCTTCTTACTAAAAAACGAACCTTATTTAAAAAATATATCTCGTATATATATATATATATATATATATATATATATATATATATATATATATATATATATATATATATATATATATATATATATATATATTGGAATGTATATGATGTATGGGAACAAGAAGGTTATTTTTTGATCGCTCATATATATTTATATATATATATATATATATATATATATATATATATATATATATATATATATATATATATATATATATATATATATATATATATATATATATATATATATATATATATATATATATATATATATATATATATATATATATATATATATATATATATATATGTATGTATGTATGTATGTATGTATGTATGTATCCAAAATGCAAACATTTCCACCGAAATCGAAATTTAATATTCCTTACAACTGAGAAACCTTGTAACATATCAAAGTTGAAGCTACGATCACTAAATTTTTAACAAAACATCACTTCCGAGTTCCATTTTTTGTCTGATTTTTGATTTTCAACAATGTTCATTACTTTATTTGTTAAATAATAACCATTTATTCTTTGTCAAATATGCTTTTACACATATTTGCTTAAAATTATAATTCTTATAGCTTTTTGATTGCTGGTTTAATAATTTTGCATTTTTTTTCAGGAAAGCCTTAGGGTTTTGACTCTTGTTGTAAGGGGCATTTTTATTTCAAATGATGTGAAGGAGCGTTGGTTGAATTTACGAAAGTTATTTCCATCCTGTATATATAGAGAGGTGCAAAACTAGGTAAAAAGTTTTTATTATGATAAGACACTAGCTTTATTAAGCCACAATAAGGATGATATATAAATTGTAATTGTCGGCTTTCAGTATTTATACATTCCTGTAGTCTAGTTTCTATATTCAAGCACATTTTGGCACAGAAGTTTTTATTGTTATCAATTTCTTGGAATGCTTCTCTTATGAATCACCCGTGCGTAGTTTTCTTAAAAATACTATGATCACACCTGAAAAGAAAAAGTCCATTGGGTGAGGTCCGGTGATCGTGGTGGCAATTCAACCGGTCCTCATCGACCTATCCACCCATTGGGTAATTCTTTGTCAAGACATTCACGCACTGTTACAGCATAGCGGGGAGGAGCTCCATTTTGCTCTAAACAAAAGCCTTTATTGTCATGTTGTAGCCGTAATTGTGGAATAACAGTGTCCCTCAATATGTTAATATACAGATCGTGGGTAACAGTTGTATTGAAAAAGATAGGCCCAATGATCCCTTTACATTAAAGGCCTACCCAAACAGTAACCCCAGGTTGATTCAACTGTTCTTCAATTGTTTTGTTGAGTAATAGACACAGTTAAGCCTATTAGCATCGCCTGAAAGTTTAAAAATCGCTTCGTGGGACCAACAAATTTTTCGAGTGATGCCATCACCTTGTCTTTCTTCGCATCAGATGATCCACAGATTTACGGGAAATCTCTAACTTAACAGAAGCACTCTTCTTTGTTTTTTTTTTGGGTTTTCGGTAAAAGCTAGAGCAACTGACATTCAATTTTTATAGGTTAGTAACACTAACTGATCGACCACTTTTTGGCGTATTGTATATGGACCCAGTTTAATCTAATTTCTCGAGTAATCTCTGTCGAACCTTTTCAGCGTTCTCTGTATTCAAGTACTATTTAATTATCCCCTTTCGTTGGTCGTTGAATTTAACCAACGACCCGCCATGATTATCTGAAAAAAATATAAAATGCAAAACAATACATATATATATATATATATATATATATATATATATATATATATATATATATATATATATATATATATATATATATATATACATATATATATATATATATATATATATATATATATATATATATATATATATGTAATAAGATATAATATATTAATAAAATAATATAAAATTATAGTATAAAATTGTATGGTATAGGGTAATAAATAATAAAATCTTTGTATAACTCTTATAAATGTATACCTACTTTTGTATCTCCTGTATATATCTGCTTGTTTTTCTATATTCTTATACAGGATGCGGCCGTCAATCCTGCATTTTTTAAAAAGTACTGTGAAAAAAAGTATTGTATTTTTCATAATTTTATTGACATCAACTTCTACATCAAATAACATTTAAGAAACAAGTTTACTTTTTAAAAATAACATCAGTTAGATCGTGTCCATTGTGGTTGATGTATTCTTGCAAGCGCCTCCTGAAAATCTCCATCACGTCACGTAACATTTGCTGAGGAATGCTCTCAATTCCTTGCCGGATTGTTGTTTTGAGTTGTTCAAGTGTACGAGGTCGGGATTCATACACTTTATCCTTTAGGTAACCCCACATGAAATAATCATAAGCTGTAAGGTCCGGTGATCGAGGAGGACAAGGAATATCTCCATTCCGGGAAATCATCCCGTTCGGGAACAGGTTGTTGTTTCATAACGTTTCATCGTTGACCTCATAATGCTGAAACTGAGGAATGAAAAACATGAGTAACATTTCAGAATACCGCACAGAATTATCAGCTTCTGCTCGTCCACGCTCAAGAGGGTCTATGATTTTAGATGAGGAAATCGTGCACCAAACAGTGACCGTGGCAGACTGAAGAGGTTTTTGATGGAGTTGGTAAGGGTGGTCGCAACTCCAGTACCTAAAATTTTGCCTGTTTACATAACCAGATAGGTAAAAATGCATCTCATCGCTCATCCAAAGGTTATGGACGATAACTGCATTTTCCCCAGCCATTTCCAAAAACCTTTCACAATTTAAGCTATCAAATAATATCGTTTTTATTGATGGCCTGAACCATTTGGATTTTATAGGGGTGATGATGAAGATCAAACCTTAAAATCCATCGGACTGTTCTGTCAGAAATTCCGAGAACAACGCTTTATCGACGTGTTGATCTCTGAGGGATTCTTCCCGCAGCTGCTCTCAGACGATCAATATTCGCGGGAGTACGCACTCTTCTCGCACTACCACCTGTCCTGTGTGTGGTATCTCCAGGGTGCTCAAAGTTTTCAACACACAACTTAATTGAATTAATTGAGGCAACTACGCGATTACGAAGTATAGACGCTGAGCGGCTCTATACGAATCGGTTTGATAAAATGCCTTCAAGGCAAAGGCTCGTTGTTATTTCGACCAGTGTTCTATTTTAACTGAAATGCTTTGAGCTAGGGAACACAACGGGGACCTTGACAACTGGCCCCGCCCACTTCCTGGTCAAGTTAATGCTTTCAAATATGCGGGATTGACGGCCACACCCTAAATATACTGACTAATTTCGAATTTATTTTGTACTATTTTGTGTATTGTATATTTTTGAACTATTGAAGGATTTATCTACGAAGTATGATGGTAGAACTCCTGGAGGCGAGGAGAGCAACTGAAAGAAGTATTGAACGAATTATGCTGGGAACTGGCTTGAGATATCATATTAGAATCGAAAAAATGTGGAGAAAAATGAAGATGGAAGATGTCATCAGTAAAATCTCAAACCTGAATTGGTGCTTAGTCATATATAGCCTACCTATGTTGCTTGGCAAGACAAAAGTGAGCAAAACATGGTACAATCGAGGTTCAGAACACATAAATAGGCATGTTAAGAACTCAAAGTCGTTGTTTGGATAATATTAAAGAAATTGCAAGATACTGGCAGCATGTAGCTCATACTTCAACATCTTGGATAATTCAATTGGAGACCTATATCCAGGAGTGGGCGCAAAATGTTTACTAAAGTAGAAAAAGAAGATGGTGTACAGAGAGTTAGTTTTCTTGAATTCATTAATAACCCACATATTAGCTCTTTTTGTCGGATATCCTGGTTGAAGAAGTGAAAAAGGATATAGACTAGATGAAAAATGGCAAGGCTCCAGGAAAGGATAGTATATCTGTTGAGATGTTAAAAGCTGGTGGCCGGACGTTACATAAAACAATAGCAAAATTATACTCAGAATGCATCAAAGAACAAAAAGTACCCAACTTATGGAAAAATGCAGAAGTGATTCTTTTATATAAAAAATGAGCACAGAAAGATTTAAATAACTACCGTCCAATAAGCCTCCTATCATAGTGTACAAAGTTTTTACCAAGATAATATCTAAAAAAATATTACCAAAACTTAATGACGCACAACCAAAAGAGCTGGTAGGATTCAGAAGTGGATTCAGTACAATGGATCACATTCAGATTCTACAGCAGTTATAGAAAGACACAAACGATCACATTCTGCCACTGTGCTTGGTTTTTATCGACTATGAAAAAGCATTTGATTCAATCTCAAACCAGGTCATAATGGATGTATTTCTTAACCAAGGTGTAGAGAAAGCCTATGTAAACCTACTAGGATCGATAAACCTATAGGATATCGATATATATTATAGGTGTCGCTAGATCGCCTCTTCTTTTCTGAGCTTGTTTGGAAGAAGTGTTCCGTAATCTGGATTGGAAGCAGGATGGAATAAAGATCAATAGTATATGCGTATAATATCTTAGATTCGCAGATAATATCGTTCTTCGTTTGCAAGACCCAGAGAAGCTGCAAAGACACATAGAAAAGCTGCAAAGAGCTGGAGAACGATTTAGCTTGAAAATAAACCAGAAGAAAAGTCAGGCCATGTTCAATAAATTTGCTGAGAATAAAAGAATATCTGTTTTAGGAACGGATTTGGCAGTTGTGGATTACAATATATATCATGAGCAGATGATTTCAATGGAAGGGGATACCGCCCGAGAGGTGGAACGATGCGTTAAATGTGGCTGGCAGGTATTTGGCAGGCTCAACATAGGGTTTAAGAACAAACTACCACTTTGTCTGAAAAGAAAAGTCTTAGATGTGTGTGTCCTGCCAGTTTTGACATATGGAAGTAAAATCTAGGCACTCACATCGCAGTCAATTCAAAAACTTTAGGTAGCACATAGGGAAATGGAAATATGTATGTTTTGCATTACTAGAGAGGATAGAAAGACCTGCACATGGATCAGGGAACAAACAAAAGTGAATGACATCATTGGAAGAATAAAGGAATTGAAATGTAGGTGGACAGGCCATGTAGCGAGGCGATGGGACCAGAGCGATCCTGGACTGGATACCGCTTGACCACAAACATCCACGGAGAAGACCGAAAGCACGATGGAGCGATGACATAAAGTATATTGGACCCGAATGGCAGATGAAAGTTCAGGACCGCGAGAGTTGGAACTATGCTGAAAAGGCCTTTACCCTGCAATGGTTTGACCCGATGATGATAAATGTGCATTTCGCTAATATTGTTAACATCACTAAGAAATAAGTAAATACATCTTTTAAATCTTTATAAATGTAGCGCTTAAATTATTTTTAATAATGTTTTATTATTTATGTTACATTAGAAAAAAATTTCATTTTAAAGTTACCTGAAGAATCAGATATGATTTACTCTATTTTTTTTTTGTTAAATCCGTACGTGTTATTTTTGAACTTGTTCTCAAAAAGAATAAGTTAAAAAGAATGTTTCCATTGGAATTTCTATTAACGGGAAAAACACTTTATAGCAAAACAAAAACTTGATGCGTTTTCTTGATAACATAACATGTTTCTAACATTTTAACCAAATAAGTTTTTATGAAGCTCTAAGAACAAATTAGTAATGATAATGCTTGTTTATGAATTCTCATATTACTTCTTCCTATTCCAATCCTTTTTGTTTTCCTTATAAATATAAATTGGATATTAACATTCTTTCTAGTGAATATATAATATTTTTCGAATAATTAATGCCTACGAACAACATAAATCTAAGTACCTCACAATTATCTAGCGAAGCAACTTTCTTTAATATTAACAAAAACTTGTCTGTAAACCTGAAATTTATCTTTAAGTTTTTTTTTAATAAACAACATTAATAATTGTTCGTCAGGTCTACAACCTGCAGCGGAAACAGTCTTACAATAGACTAGAAAATCTGGTTCTATTGCAATATGTCTGCCTATTATTCTGTTCGTCGATAATTGCTAACAAGTATTTATTAATACTTCGTAACTGGTTATGGAAAAAACAAAAGCAAACCATCACGGTTCTCTTAAATTATGTAGGGATTGCGATCTCTCAGTGAAATGACACTAGACTAAAATTAAGACAATATAATTGATTTTGTTTCCTGTCTAGGTGTTCTAGCGTGAGAAACTTTTGTTCTCTCATTTTTTCCTTTTTAATCGTTATTCACGACGACATTTAAATTAATCGTTTTCTATCGAACGATAATAATAAGATGCTGCTGATAAATCTAGCCAATCCCACTTCCTTTTCTTAGCACACATTACATTTTCATATAGGAATTTCAGTGAATGTAATTTTTGACAAAAAAAAACATATTAATTCCTAAAGTATTCTTAATAAACCTTAGTAGTAATACAGTGGCTAATAATTGTGAGTATTAGATTGAATTCAAAAAGTTCCTTAGAATATATAGTATTTCTGGAGAAATTAAAGTTGTAAGCGAATTTAGAAGAAGAATAATTTAAGAAATAGAAGAACTGTACAAAACATTAAACATTGTTCAGGTGGTGAGAACGCAGAGAGCTATATGCCTGGGGAACATAGCGAGGATGCTAGGCAAGAGATGTTTCCAAGTGTGGAAATCAATCATATATATCAATGTAAACCAAGAGATGGTTTAAAAGAATACTGATGAAGTCATGAAATATTTGAGGAAAGTAGGAGTCAAGGACTGGAAGAATGAGGCTTTGTATCGAAAAAAATGGAAAAAAAGAATTAAATATCTCGAAGAAAAGAGTCACTAGACCTGTAGAGCTAAACATTATTATTAGGTCCTCAACTTAATTTTCGGCCTTTTTTGATTACTTCTGACATTTATTTACGAAGAAAGAAAGATAAACTTAATCATCGAAGTAATCTCCTTCCCTCTTACTTTCTCCACCTTAAAGTCAATTGTCGAATCCCAGATCGAAAATAAACCACCCGGCGATTTTGCAGAGATCCGAAGAGATGAATATCGAAAGGAGCCAAGTTTGGAGAATCAGCCCATACGATAAAACCTCCCACTCCTTCTAAGTGATCGTTTCCAGAGTCCTTTTTTCTGTATTTTGAAGCAAAATTACTTTCCATCTTCCCTTGCCGATATAAGACCTTTTTTTCCTCCAGAACGTCCATAATACGAATCGGTTGCTGCTGGGCGTAATGACGGTGTGCCATATATACAGCAATACATTTTTGACGGGGATATTTCGTAGCTCTTAAGGACTAATTCACGATTTTCGCATTTTTGGATTGTGGTAGATGATCCACTTTTTGTTACAGTTCACAATTTTATACAGGAAGTTCTTTTTCTTAAACATGGAGAGGAATGGCATAATAACATCAAAGCGTTTACTCTTATCATCAGCCATTCACAGGAAACCAACGATTTTTGTTTTTACTTTTCGCTAACATTTGGAAATGGCTTACAGTGTTACTCCGAGTTTCTATACAAGCTCTAGCAGTATGCGACAGGGACTTTCTTCCAGCAATACTTCCAATTCATCATTCTCTACTCAAAATTTCCAGTTCGGAATTTGTTGGAACTACTTTTTACAAGTGCTGTATGAAACAACCTTATACCCCAAAGTATTAGTAGGTACACATTGTTTTTGGAACAATTTGGTTTTGTTGGTCAATCAAGAGATTAACTTAAAAATATAAGATTGATGATTGAGCAATTCCACAGGTATTATGTATCAGCCATTTTTGATTTTCCAGATAACTGAAAAGCATTTGATAAGATAAATTGGAATCTGTAGATTGTATTTGTATTATAGAGAAATGGCAAAATGGGTTATAGAGAAATGGTAGTATCGGAAAACTATTTCCAATGTATACTTATTTTATTTTCCAATGCTATAATTAAGCATCGTTACTTCATAAAAGTGTTAATATCTATTTGGGTATATGTAGAGTAAATGATGCTGACTGTAAAAACAAAGTGAAAAAGTCAATGGTGACGTCCAAATCTTGCATGCATTAGCGAGAGTGGAATCTAGAGAACTGGAAAGATCTCAACATTTCCAAGCCGACACAACTACGTATACTAAATACATCTGTATGTAAGGATACTAAATGTCACTTGTCGCAGACGGCTCCCGAGTAAATTAAATATGCGCATAAACGATTTCACTTGATAATTTAACGACGCACATTTACTTTCTTTGGCCACGTCATCTTCCGGGATGCTATAGAGAAATTATGCATTCAGGGAAAAGTGAACGATAAACCAAGAATAAGAATATGGCTCTGAATGATATATCGATTAAAGACCATGGTTGGGAGACCCAGCCATATAATAAAAAATACGAATATACCTACAAGCTTAAAATGAAAAACTTACGACTTAGAAGTACACAAATGGAAAGTACACAGCCATGGAAAGGGAAGTACACAGCCATGGAAACATGAAATAACTTAATTGCTGAAAATATAACGAAACGAACAGTAACTTGGGAGGGAACAATGGTGATGGTCTGAGATAGGAAAGTGTGGAGATCAGTGGTAAATCATAGCTTCCGAGAGAGTGTAGATAGGGCAACGACCTATAGGTTTTCAAGAAAACTGGTTACAAGAGACCAAGACAAAAGTGAGACAGATATATTTTTGCACAAAGATCATGAAATAATTATTATATTTTATGCCATTAAACTATAACAAACTCGTACTATTTCTATGCAATTAGTACCATTTCCAGAACAAAAGTTCAGTTTTACCTTTAACAAAGTTTTTCTCTGTGTAAAAACAAAACAGAAATTGCGAAAGAAGAATCTAATGCACCAATTCTTCATTATTTTATAATGTAAGCTTTTATCCAAAAAAAGATGTCCTAGTATTTTTACTGTAATTAAGTGTAAAAATTACCAACTAACTTCATTGACTTTAACATATATTTAAGTTTTATTATATTTTTATTAAATTATATATATTTTATTTAAGTTAACACATAATCATTAAAGGTACATTAAGTTAATATTAACGATTTAACTCTTAACTAATATATATCTTAACAAATGTAAACTAAAGAAATTATAAATGGAATCTTCCTAAAAAAATAAATTTCAGTTCTTTCTCATGGAGTGGCGATCTCGATATAAAAAAAACAATCACCAACATCTAGGCAACAAATTGCCTATCAACCGAGCACATTAATTTCATTCACACACGCTCTCGACACGGAATGGCCCCCACAATTAAATATCCATTCAATTTCCAGTACCCTCATGAGCGGCTAGTCTCGGAAAAATCGCGGATTTACGGAAACTCATAAACGCCGCAAAAGAAGAAAAACGAACCAGCAATCAAAGGCCAGTAAAACAATGGAGCGCGAATACAGAATCGCGATGGGAGTGTTTATTAATACTGGGGTCAAAGAAGCTAGCCAGAGCATCGAACAGTGGTCCTATATAATATTGTATATCTGAAGATAAATCGTCGTGTCGAATGTATGGGAACAAGAAGGTTATTTTTTGATCGCTTATATATATATATATATATATATATATATATATATATATATATATATATATATATATATATATATATATATATATATATATATATATATATATATAAATACATACTGGAAGCATGGAGCACTATGTTTAAATTTCCTGTGAAAATAGTCGTTTTTTGAAAGCAAATTTTCATAATTACGTGATGTGTATATTTAGCACAAACACCATGAGCTCTAACGAATCTATATCAACTAAGGGAGTTAGATAAGGTACCATTTTGAGCCCGCAATTGTTTCAATTGCCGCAAATTGTTCACTCTTGTCTTCGAGAATATTTTGAAAAGTCTACAATGGGAAAAGAAAATTCTTAACATTGACGGATCTTATCTAAGCAATTTTCGATCCGCATCCGCAATATTGTCGATTCGAGTATCGTTTCAGTAAGAATATCGAATATCTCAAAGACATGCTGACTGAGCTTCTTAGAACATCAGGATTAATGGATTTAAAAATAAATATGCAAAAAACAAAGAAAAGGGGTCCAGTAGAAAACAATATTGTCGTAGATAATAATAACTTTGAAGTAGTGGAAGAATATGTATAGTTGGAATACAAAATCAAAATTGGGAAGGGGAACACAAAGAGTCATGGATAGGGCAATAGTTGGCGTTAGCCTCCTCGAAAGAATTCCATATAAACAAATTAGACAAAACCCAAAAATAATGTACATAAGCGAGCAGGTGTTAAGAATGACGTGGCAATGGGCTGGACAGCCGAGACCAACACTTATCACACAAACTAAAAGGATATCATAGAGAAAATGGACCGACGACATAGAGCAAATAGAGGGAAAATATGGGTCAGACTGCCCAAAATAGAGAAGGAGAAGCATCTTGAAGCGGCCTTTATCCAGCAGTGGATAGACTGCGGCTGTTTATCACCACGAACTGGCCAGTAAAGTTCAATAATTCGAGGAGTTAGAATGGGTGTTAGAATGGATAAAGTAAGAGAACTGATTTATGCGGGTAATCTGGTATTGCTTGGAAAACCAGAAGTCCAGCTGCAGCAATCTTTGAACGCGTGGAACATAATGTTTTTCAGGTAAATAGTATAATATATTTAATAAGCTAAATGGTGCTAGGAAAATCTTAATAACAAATGGGACCACGTAAAAATCCATCAAATTGATAAAATAAATATCTTGGTGTTACCTTGGAGGAGAAGGAAGGCGGAGAAAGCGATCTAATACATAGAACAGATAGTAAGACTAAAACTTATTATGCAATGTACTTTTTCTGTTGGAAAGAAATTTCTAAAGAAACCAAAGTTAAAGGTTATAATTCGGTAATAATACCAATAGTAACTTACTGTAGTGTATTTTGAGTGTGAGCTGAACTACACAAAGCAAAACTACAGGTGTTCGAAATGAGATTATTGACAAGAATTAAAGGGGCGACATGGAGAGGCAATCAATTGCGATGGTTCGGGTGCCTCGAGCAGATGCCGGATATGAGAACAGCGAAAAAAATGTGCACTATGGGAGTGTGAACGAAATGAATAATAACTTCGGAGGGAACAATGGTTATGGTCACAGATAGGAAACTATTGACAAGATTCCACCAAAGGGACTAATAGATAGCACAAACCTCTACCGCCAGTAGGGTAGAAGAGGTGAAGAGTAAGTAAGTGATGTGTATGGTTAGTCAATATACTCTTTCAAGAAGTCGTAATTGAAAATACGAGCTAGTTGATTTATTTTGTTCACTAAACATCTACCTCTCGTTCCGTTTTGGTCATTAACATGAACATATTGATGCAGTTCGTGAGAATGTTATAAAATAATGTCAATTTATTCAGGTTACTTCAACTGGTACTACTGTAACAATTGTGCAATAATTATGTGAAATGAATTGTACAAGGAAGCTTTCAATAAGTCGTTATACCCCAAAACAGTCATTGTCTGGTTTATAATGTTAAGGATTGTAAAATAATAAGCAAATTCTTGTATGTTTTATGGACGTGGAATGTGGTGTTAATTGGATGTAAAATTATACTTTTCTTTACAAAAAGAAATAGCTAATAGTAGATAGCTATAGCTACTAGTAGTAAGTTATCAAACATATTTTACATATCAGTTTTAAATATATATAAAGAATGTTTCAGCAAGAATTGCAGGAACTCTAACAATTTATATATATATATATATATATATATATATATATATATATATATATATATATATATATATATATATATATATATATATATATATATATATATATATTATAATAAAGAAACGTGAGAGTTATGCCCAGAATAGTCTAACATTGAGAATTCCAACATCATTCTTTTTACAGAATGTTTAAAAATAATCTCGAAAAAATTTAATTGATTTTTCAAAAGGAACAGAACAAAACAAATTTATGGGAATACCGTTTTATGTCCAATTAACACAAGAGTGCACAAGATTAAAAAAAAAGTGAACATGAAGATAGTCTAAAAACCATATAATATATTAAGACAAGTCCTGGGTAAAGGATAAAGTAGACAACATCAAAAATCAGGTATATATGAAATTATTTATCAAGATTGTGATCTAAGGCAATCTTTTTGCTAAATCTCTTTGAATTTAGTGTTTTGCACTGAATATTCCAAGAGAAGAATTGATCAATAGTGCATACTTAAGCCAACTTAGATTCGCAGATGATATCGTTCTCTTTTCACAAGATCCAGATGAGCTATAAAAAGATATTCAAAAGCTGCAAACGGTGGAAGAAATATTTGGCTTGAGATTAAACCTATAAAAAGTCAGATCATGTTCATAGTTTGGTTGGATATTGTGGATTACTACATATATCTTGGGCAGAGGATTTCAATGGACGGCGATACCGCCCGGGAGGTAGAACAGCGTGTTAAATGCGGCTAGCAGGCTCAACATAATGTTTAAGAACAAACCCCCACTTTGTCTGACAAGTTCTTGATCAGTGCGGTCTCTCAACTATGGCATATGGAAGTGCAACATGGACACTCGTATCCACAATTAGTTTAAAAACGTTGCGTAGCCCTAGCGGTATGCTTGACTATACAAAACGGGACAGAAATCACATAGATCTGAGAACAAATGAAAGTATGTGATATCATTGAAAGAGTAAAGGAATTGAAATGGAGGTGGGCAGGCCATAAGCGAGGAGATGTGACGACAGATGTATCAAAATAATCCTGAGATGAATACCGTTTGATCATAAACGTCCACGAAAAAAACCGAAAACACGATTGACTGATGACATCGGTAAATATATTGGACCTGAATGGCAAAGGAGAGCTCTGGTCCGCGCGAGTTGGATACGCTGAAGAGGCTTTCATCCTGCAGTGGATGGATAATGACCGAGTGATGATAATGATAATATACTCGTATATGTTAAATAATATTAATTGTAATAATTTTTCATTCTCTAAAAAATTAACGTTTTTGTTCAAAATAATGTAAAAAATAGTTGATTAAATTTAGAAATGTTATTTCCCTGACACACACAAATTTAAGTGATAAGTGGGGGCGAGTCTTAAGAAGCTGCTAAAGCTGGAGATGTAAAAGGACATTTATATCTCTAATCATACTATATTTAATTAAGGTAGCCTATACCTGATGCAAACAAACTAAGATATTTAAATGTCCACTATATTTATCATTGTATATATAACAATTGTTTAGACAGACAGTTTTAGTTTCTTTATTGTAATCACATTAGTTAAACCGCATAACTTCTGAGGGTGCTTTCAGGTATTTTTTTGCAAATTTATAGATTTTATAACAAACTGAGTGTTAATTAGAAATTAAGGATTTAAAAATCTGTATTCTATGTATCTTTATGAAAATCTATCACTCAAAGCTCACGTAAATTATTAGTTTCAATTGTTAAATAATTTCTTACCTTGCATTCTGGTGCAATTCCTTGCATTCACTTATTTTAGCTGCAGACTTAATTATATTATCAATATCTATCTAGTTTAATTATTTACAGTTTTTCAGTTTTACGTATGTTCAATTTTAAGTCTAGCACATGCAATATTATTTATGTATTGTTTAGTTACATGGAAACTATTATTTAGAAGTTTTGTGTTTTTTAACTTTTATATTTTGTATAACCTTCCATAGCCACGACATAACAGTTCACTTTTTAGTGTTTAAAGCAAATATCAATTTTAATTTTATAATAATTAATCAGATACTTCATGATGCTACTTTGAGTGAATTATATAAATTTGGTGGGGTTTAAAATTAAAATTGATTTTATTTGTTTCGATATGTATTGTTCTGAACCACTGTGCATAGTGTGTATTAATAATGCGGAATGTCCAAGTACGAGAGTCTCGCGCATCCACTGATTGTGTTCGTGTAATTACATATTCGTGGGTTATAATTAACCGGCAGAGAGGAGTCAATGATCCATGCGAACCGTTGTCAGGCTTTTGAAAATTTCTAATGCTACTCAACGCATGCGAAAACACACCCCCTTT
The DNA here is from genome assembly GCA_031761425.1 of Cosmopolites sordidus. Lineage (NCBI taxonomy): Eukaryota > Metazoa > Arthropoda > Insecta > Coleoptera > Curculionidae > Cosmopolites > Cosmopolites sordidus. The sequence continues at coordinate 382,851 of JARFXV010000536.1, forward strand.
GTAATTAACTCTTCCGCTACGAAAATTAAATGTTGTGACCGCATGAAAACGTTAATCGTTTTTTAAAACTACAGTTACCAGTAATATAAAGTATTATGGTGGTCGGGACAGCAATGAATGTATTAGCAATGGTTGTGCAATCATTTGCATCTATAATAAACTTCATTTTATTGTGATACGTCTAATTACCAAGATATTTGGAGCAATTGAAAATTATCCTTTTTTATATGTTCTAAAAGTATATTTAATATCTAACAAAATCCAATATAAAAAGGTAAAACTAAAAATTAACATTGAAAAAAACCAAGGTAATTAACAATTGAAACAAATCAGGGAGTGACAATGGCAGGAAGAGTGATGAAAGAAGTGTAGGAATTCAACTACTTGGGAAGTATAATGGTGGAAATTGACGAAGTGCAGAGATAAGATAGAGGATAAGTGATGAGGATGTATGACTACGAATGGGGGAAGAATTAAGAGGCAAGCAGATAGGAAGAATAAATTTCGGTTGTCTGGGTCACACACTAAGAAAGAAGAAATAGAACTATAAATAAATTAAACTCAAACAGATTTACCACTAAACACTAAATCACTTTTTTTAACCTCTTGACGCCCGTTCTAGTCAATATCAGATAACCGCAACAAGGTTGTTGTAATGGATAATTCTGATTATTTTAAACGAGTTTTGAAATTAATTCAAGAGTATTACTATAAACAATTAAATTGAAATTAATGAAGTTAGAGACATATTGAAATCTTGTAACAGCCATATTTTCCTCGTTGAATAACAAATTACATAAAAGAGATGCAGGTTTATGTTTACTTGATCGTACTAATTATCAATATACAATAATGAACTGTATTATTACAGGTAGTCCGACTAGACAAACCGTATAACGTTCACTAAAATTCTGCTATGTTCGGAATTAAAGACGACTGGGTCTGGTTCGATTACTTCGACAGAGAAACATCTGAGCTTAACTGATGGGTATCGGTCTTAAAATGTGGATGAATTTTGGTTCTAGTAATCGAATAAGATATAGTTCGTCTATTTGTACTACCTGCATTTAATAATACAGTTAATTATTGTATAAACTAATTACACATTTCATATCCAAAAGTGCCAAAACTAAATGCCTTACCAGAATTAATAAACCAGGAAAATGAATCAGCCCAACTGTATTTTCAACATACTACTTGACAAAATGGTTAGCAAAGCATTTTGAAAATCTACCAAACCAACTGTTTTCCTGTTCCTTGGAATAATTCAACATAATTCATAAGAAAAGTCGAAAACACTCTACAGGAGGGTGACGTCTTGGTATCCTTTGATGTATCATCATTGTTTCGGAGTGTACCGATTTTACAATGTTACCGACCTTAAAATATCTAAAAGAGTTACTTGGGTTTCCTTTCCTACCGGAATATCCATTTTTTTATAATTTTCTACAATTATACTCTATTATATTACTAAGGTAGGTAAAAAAAACACATAGATTTTTATTGTGCCTAGAACTACTATTTCTAAGACCTGGACTAATTTGTACCGTCAAGAACTTTATGTATAATAATGTTGGGAACTTTGTTAAACAATACAAGTAAAAAACAAATATGAGATCAAACGTTTGCTTCGTGGTATTCAACCAAACATAAAAATACATTATATGAGAACATTTACTATGTGGTTTCGATTTTCTTTCGAACATCTTTTTGATGCTTCAAACCTCACATCTTCCTCTATTCTCTGCAAATATAGGCCAATGTATACTTCTGTTACACAAACGTATATCTCTCACACTAGAATAATTGGATTTCCCTCTTTTAAAAGGACCAGGACTTAAAATGTTATCAGTAGAGCTCTTTTTTTAACACCACCTTTCATCGTCATCGACCCTTGTGTAACAGATCGTCGGCACTCTTTCACGGTCATTTTTTCGAATATAAGGCCATGAATAACAATGGCCAGCATCACAGAACAATCTATGCCACCATTTTGGAGATTTTCGATCGACACAATATAGGGTTCTCAATCGATAGACTGTATCGACATCCCTTATATAGATACTGCAATCTTTGACTGCGACTAGGCAAGTTACTGAAGCCTTTGATCCACTTTTTTTCCTCACGTGATACTGTGACCTCCTCGTTAACATGAAAATTTAATACTAAATGTTCCATTTTGTTATCTTTCCATTTCCAATAATGGAATGATGGATTTGTTATCTTTCCATTTCCAATATCTAAGTTTGAATATTGATAATTGCTCTTTCCTCTTTTCATTTTAGAATCAGCAAACATATTTCCGGAAAGCCACTTTCTATATTTCTAGCAAAGCAATAGATGAAAGAAATGTCAAAATAGACAATTTTGCCATTTCCTCATTCTTGCTCGGTCAATTTTAAAACGACTCTTTCCCCTAAGTTGCAGTTTAAAAATGTTGACTTAATTTCTTCATCTTCTCCCTGGTAAATATGAAATTTCTTTATAAAGCCTCTCTATTTAGCTAAACACCACCAACTTTTATCCTCCTTTGATGGTCTCATCGGTAGGTATTGTTTCAGTACAGACCTACCCTTGAATTTGATTCTCGACTCATCCATGCTCATTTCTCGTGTCCCATGATAACACCTTTAAAATTTTTTGTTTAGCGCATCCACTGCTGGTCGTAATTTGTACATCTTATCCTAGTAGTTCGTAAGCATTTGAGTATTATCATTACAATGTAGATGTGATAAAATAATTGTAAATCTGTCTCTTGGCATGGTTTTGCATAAAAGTGGACTATTTAGATCAGGTGTTGATGAGTAATTGTCTGTCTAAGCTGGTCAAGTATTGTACCCGATGTAGAAATTTATGCCTATAAATGTTAGAAGTTTTTCTTTTTTAGATTCAACACCTTGTCTTTCTGTGTAGCGTAAATATTGCTTTGGTCCACGATTTCATCTAATATTCCGTCAGTCAATACTAGAAATATATCAGTCGGTGTAACATAGTGAGCAAAACATTATTGTACTACTTCGATATCTGATAAATATTCCGGTAAATTTGTCTCTAAGTTTGGCTTTTTCCACTTACGATTTTGTTCGGCAACCTTTTATCGGGTAGCTCTCACCAAGGATGTACTTGGTGACGGAATCAATCTCGGGTCTGGGACTATAGACCGGCGATGTAGATACCTGATCAATAGAAGATATTGGTGATAATTCTTCATTTGTAGGCGATGAGGGTTAGACTTCGTTTAGGACCCTTTCAACAGCCTCCTCAAAAATGTCGTCAAAGGCTCTCGGTGTGGATAGTTGAACATACTTCTCGTTTTCTTCTAGAGCAGTATTTTTTAAAATATCCATTTCAGTACATCTATAACAAATAAAACAACTTAATCGTGAATTTAAAAGGTAACTACCGGTAAATATAAAGAAAAAAAACTACATTCATTATCTATATCTACCATAAAATTTCCTAAATTGAAACCAACAGTCACTAATGGTTCTTTTAGGTTCTCGTTGGTTTTCGCAACTTTAGAATGTCATAAAATACCATAGAAATATCTACAAATCTAATTGATTAGATAATGTAACTACATAATGAAAAATAATATCACTTACCCAAGATATACTATTTTTAAAACAATTTTGAAAAATGCATGTTTAAACGCGCTAACTGCCCAACAGGTTGAAAAATTACCGTTTCTCGCGGAACACCGAATCGGGCGCTCTGATTGGCTCATACGAATGGTACTGAAATTGATCACTTACATTCTATTGAATATAAGCGCGGAGTGTTTTCGTATTCAGTATATTTGACGAAAAAAGGAGGTGGTACATATTAGTACCTTCAGACAGGAAAGGGTTAAACGGTTTCAACAATAAGATTATTTCAGAGTACATCTACATAACCAAATTGCTTTCAGCTTAATAAGATTTATGAATACCACGAAGCAAGGGTAACGGACAATCCTATGTCACCGTACTTAGCCAACTTATTCATGAGCAAATTTGAAACCTAGGCTAAGGATGAATTCTGTGGATGGTTGCGGCATTTTGTTGATGGAAATTCATTCTAAATTGTATAAATAAAACAAAGTTGTCGAATTTACACTTATATTTTTCTGTAAAACATAACGCGTTTCGCTACACTGTAGCTTCTTTGGATGGTTGACAAAGAATGAGACAATCATTTTTTGCCTACCATCCGAAGAAGCTACAGTGTAGCGAAACGCGTTATGTTTTAGAGAAAACTATAAGTGAAAAGTAGAGAACTTTGTTTTATTTATACAATTAAGGATGAATTCAGTTACTTTCTAAGGGTGTAGGCAAGCTATGTGGATGAGGTTGTTGCAAATTTTGAGACAAAATATAAACATTTAGAAGAATTTGTTTAGAAATGAAATAGTAAATCCGAAACCATTGCATTTACGTATACACTCGGAAAGAAAAATTAGCTGCTATTTTTGGATGTTTTGGTGAATAGAAATAATATATTTAGTTTCGATTTTATATTTTTAGTAAAAACACCACCATTGCGAGGTACTAGATGGCTAATCACTTCTTCTAACTTCTCGACACTTGTTTCGCTAACCATATTAGCATTGTCAGGACATCATTCCCACTGAGATTCTGATTGAGGCATAATCATCTCCTGATGTTGCAAACATTGTTAGCAAAACACGCGTTGGGAAATTACACAAAGTCATTTGGTGTATAGTGGTAAGTCTCTTCGAGTTTAAATATAGTTATAACGAAGAATTAAAATTGATTAGGAAAGTGGTCGAAGTGAATGATTATAATAAGAATATCGTAGATAGATTTATTAGGAAACATAAGTTTTGTTAATTATTGAGAGAATATTCGACTTTTCAAAACAAACAGAATAAAAACAAATTCATGGTAATATCGTTTGATGGTAAAACACTAGTCGTGGGTAATCCAAATGATAAGTAGTCCAACATGAAAAATGGAGGATTTATTAAATTTGTTATCAAAATTGTGATCAAAGATATGTTGGACTAAAATATCCATATTAACCAGAGATGAAAGGTATATTGCCACAAAGATATGGGAGAAATAAGGAATTTAACTGAGGTAGCCGATACTTGATGGAAATACATTTTAAATAAATAAACAAAGATTAATATCTAAAAATTTCCACTATATTTAAAATTGTATGTATGACAATTGTTTCGACACACAGTGCCTTTTTCAAATACAAACTATAGTAAACTGTTTAGTATTTGAAAAAGGCAATGTGTGTCGAAACTATTTTCATACACACAATTTTAAATATAGCAGAAATTTTTAGATATTAATCTTTGTTTATTTATTTAAAATTAATTTCCACCAAGTATCGGCTACCTCAGTTAAATTTATTAAATTCAATATTAACATTTAATACACATAAAATTGATTTATTTATATTTATTATTTACTATATTTGAGGTATGTATATATTTTAGTGGTATATATATATATATATATATATATATATATATATATATATATATATATATATATATATATATCATCATCATCATCATCATCATCATCCTCCCGTATCGATCCACTGCAGGATGAAGGCCTCTTCAGCATGCTTCCAACCTTCACGGTCCTGGGCTTTCCTCTGCCACTCGGGTCCAATATACTTAACGATGTCATCCGTCCATCGTGCTTTCGGTCTTCTTCGCGGACGTTTGCGATCAAGCGGTATCCACTCCAGGATTGCCTTGGTCCATCTGTCGTCCCATCGCCTCGCTATATGGCCTGCCCATCTCCATTTCAACTGTTTTACTCTTCCAATGATGTCACAGACTTTTGTTTGTTCCCTGATCCATGCGCAGGACTTTCTGTCTCGTCTTGTAATGCCAAGCATACATCTTCCCATTCCCCTCTCTGCCACCCGAAGTTTTTGAATTGATTGCGATGTGAGTGTCCAGGTTTCACTTCCGTATGTCATAACGGGCAGAACGCACTGATCGAATACTTTTCTTTTCAGGCAAAGTGGGAGTCTGCTCTTAAACACTATGTTGAGCCTACCAAACGCCTGCCAGCCACATTTAACACGCCGTTCCACCTCCCGGGCGGTATTCCCCTCCATGGAAATCCTCTGCCCAAGATATACAAAGCTGTCCACAATCTCTAAATCCCTTCCTAAAACTGAAATTCTTCTGTCCTGAGCGAAGTTATTGAACATAACCTGACTCTTTTTCAGGTTTATTTTCAAGCCAAATGGTTCGCCAGCCCTTTGCAGTTCCTGTATGCGTCTTTGCAGCTCCTCTGGGTCTTGTGAAATGAGAATAATATCATCTGCAAATCTAAGATGGTTTAAGTTTACACCATTGATCTTTACCCCATCCTGTTCCCAATCCAGTTTACGGAATACTTCTTCAAGGCCAGCCGAGAAAAGAATAGGCGATATTGTGTCACCCTGCCGTACACCTCGTTCTATATTAATTCCCACTTCAAGATCATCAAGGTGAATTGTGGCTGTAGCTCCATCATATATCGATTGTAATAGGTTTACATAGGCTCTCTCTACACCTTGACTAAGCAATGCATCCATTATCGCATGCTTTGAGATGGAATCAAATGCTTTTTCGTAGTCGATAAAAGCCAAGCACAGTGGCATGGTGTATTCGTTGTGCCTTTCTATGACCTGCTGTACAACCTATATATATATATATATATATATATATATATATATATATATATATATATATATATATATATATATATATATATATATATATATATATATATATATATATATATATATATATATATATATATATATATATATATATATATTATATATATATACTATATATATATATATATATATATATATATATATATATATATATATATATATATATAGTAAAGTTTGTATTGGAAAAAGGCACTGTGTGTTGAAACAAATGTCATACATATAATTTTAAATATAGTGGAATTTTTTAGATATTAATCTTTGTTTATTTATTTGAAATAAGGAATCTTGTATAATCCAACATGCACTCAAGGATGACCATAATATAAATATTAGTAAGTTAAGACTTGCTAAAAGCCTGGATAGTAATAGAGTAATTAGGATTTGGATGTCTCATATGCATTCAAACAGAAAAAATGTAAGAAAACCAGGAACCGGGGACCTATTCCAAACACTCAACTTTTTGATTTATTCATACAGCGCTTGGTCAACTTGACGGTTGATGATTTTTATACGCAAAACATGGTTTAGTTTTAGAATGAAATTGAATTAGGTCTTGATGATGCCTAACATGCTTAGCGAAAGCAAAAAAAGTGAGTTTAGTTTCACATCAAAGATTCAAATAAACTAATTGAAGAACAGTGCTGTTTTTTTGTCTATTTTTTTAATCATTTTCGTTTGGGTGTTCGCTTGTAACAGTCTAATTAGTTGTAAACTGAAGAAATAACATGTCCAGAGGTCAAAGGAAACAAAATTATCTCTGCAATAAATTATATTTCAAGAGTAATTTTTGTCTTCAGCAGGTTTACCGCATTTTTGAAATGTATTGAAATATTTAACAATGTCGATAAGAAATTTTTATAGTATTAAACTTACGCCTGTTGGTTGCTTCTCAACAGAGGAGCTAGTAGCTGCGGGTAAACTTCTCGATTATAGGGGCTAAGGTTCCGAACAAAATGCATATTAGATCTGTTCAAATAAATTATGAAATTTATCCTGGATTAAACTGTGGTTAGTCGATAATAAGATGGTTAATTGTACATCTACAATGTACTGCCAACAAGTGGTTCGTGCTGATCTCTATAATCAGTAAAACTGAATTGTCAAATTATAGCATTTAATATTCACAATGTGTAGATTTTTTTATTTCCAATATTTTTAGATGTTTCAACATCCCTTCGCTCATTATTTCGAAGATCAATAAATATGAAAAGGTAATAAATACCAAGTTTTTTTAATACATATAGTTTATATAATCCTTATGGTTTATAAAATCAAATTAATAAATAAGAAATTTTCTTAATATCCTATATTGTCAGTGGGATATATCATTACACAGATTAACTAAATTTAAAAATATAAAAAAAACAATAATTTAATAGAACGAACCTTGGATAAATTTATAAATACCTAGATAGACAAACGTACATGTTAAAGGACGAATGGGTATATAATGGATGGGCCGTAGTTCTGGCTGTGAAAGAGTGGATCCTAAGATCAGTGCATAGGCAACATCTAGATTCAATATGCGAACAGTGATTCTAAAATCAGATAAAAATACAAGGTGTGTACATGTAAATAAAGTATTGAGACTGGTGGTGTAGCATTTGATCTGACAACAATGTTGGTTTCGTCTTTGGTGGGGAGATAAACCAACATCTGATGCGTCTTCAGTGTGAATTTTGAGTTACTTGGAGGTCTGTATCCATTCTTTTGTTGAACAGGAGTTCTTTAGTGCGTTCTCAAAATAAGTGACAACGATTTCAAGCAATGGTGCGCTGTTAAGTGTTGTTTCAGGCTTGAGTGGTTGTTTCAGTGTTGTTTCAAACTCGGTGGAAACTTTTGCAAAACTTTAACAGACCTATGGAAATAGTGTATTGGAGGGCCCAGTTTTCAGGTGGTTCTCAAAAGGCTGAAACTTGATCGAATACAATCCGGAAATGAAGCGCCTGAGCCACACTCCAACCTCTATACGGACAAAAAAATTAGAATGAGCAAATCAAAGATCAAAAGCACGCTGATTTGATTTGCTGATAGTCAGGAGGTCGGTCGTCAATAAGGAATGCGAGCCTCAACGTCGAACGATAAACCAGCTCTTTTACAGAGAAGATCTTAAAAGACTTCGGAGGGTTATATGTGTAAGATCAAACATCAAAAACGACTGGTTGCCGCATCACAACAATGCGCCTTGTTATATAGCGTCTTCAAAGAACGAAGTTTTGGCAAGTAAAAACATCACTGTGGCTCCGAAGCCCTTTTATTTATCAAACTTGAGTCGGTTTAACGACATCAATGTGAGACATTGGAGAACATTGAAAAGGCCGTAACAGACTAGAAAAATCCGGCTAATGAAAATAATTGCTACGGGCCACGTAGTGACGCTATGGAGTTAAAACTCGCACTAAAGACGCACCAGAAGTTGGTCAGCTTCCCCTTATAAAGAAAGCTAATAGTATTGGTAGATCGAACGCTACGCCACCAGTCTCATTATTTTATTTATACACCTTGTGGATAATCTGATTATCAATTTCTGTAGAATATCATAAAATTTCGCTGGAGAACTCTCGACTATACCTAGACCTTAAACCTTAAAATTAAGGAAGCAGTTAAGGATTTATTAATGCAGTTTCGCAAAATTTATTTAATAATATCAAACTAAAACGGAAACGAAGAAACTTCGGTATATAATTACGGAATGGTTAATCAAACTTGATTAAAAAATGTAAATGAATAAGCCTTCGATTGAGTGGTAATATATATTTTATTATACAATCATAATAAAAGGTCATTTCAGGTATCTTTGTTCAATATCAGTATCATTGTCCAAGAATTTTAGTTTATAATTATTAGTATTTTTTAGTACTATCAGTTTATAGTAGCATTGAAAGGTTATATTTTTAATAAAAGAAGAAAATGATATCTAGTTTTATTGAAAACACGGAACGGATTTACAAGAATAGTACACATGGATTAATAGTTTTTTTCTTATTATTTTAAAATGGTAAATTCTGTTTAAACTAGTGGTTTGGTTTGCGGGAAAATCTTTTGTCACATTTTTTGGTTAAAAATATTAACTTGCCCAACATGCATCCATATATTTACATTATAAAATCCATTTATACAATAAGATTGCGCTAATTCATTTTCATGATGAGGAAAAATTAAATCTATACCTCCTCCATGTATATCAATTTTATTTTTAAAAAATATATTATTTATAGTAGTACATTCTATATGCCAACCTGGTCTTCCTATATCTTCTGTTTTTAATGACATAATTTTCACTACTCCTGTTAAGGGTTGGTATGAGACGTAGTTACTCAAGCATCAAGTGTTGATAAACCAACTGGAGGTATACAGCCATTTGCGAGAATGCCGATTAAGTTATTATCTTTTCGACGGAGAAGTGAATTTGCCAGCAGATTTACATGAACGAGTATTACATGCTGGCACCAGGGATCCAACTGTAGTGTAAGTCGAACTAGTATGCAAGTTAAAGTGCCACAATCAATTGTTTGGTGAATTTTGAAACGCGAAGGGCTACATCCATATCATTATCGGAAGGTGCAAAGTTTCCTTCAAGTGCACCTCCAGCGTCGTCTAGTTTATTTTACTTAGATCCTATAACAGACACTGCCAAATTTTAATTTCTGTAGAACAGTTCTTTGGACAGATGAAGCATTATTTACAAGAGAGGTAGCAAAATTCTGAATAGGCGGGAACTAGATAATCCCAAAGCACTACATCTGCCAGGATGAATTTTCCGTGACCGTTTGACCTGAATTAATTAACGAATTGGAACTTGGTCCTTAGGTTCTATCTATGATATTAAATGCAGATAATTACCTATAGTACTTTATTGATGAATTGCCAACATGTTTATAGAGTGTTCCCTTGGTCATAAAAAAAACATGTGGTTTAAAATGGATGCTGCATAGGATTCATCAGATGGATGCTGCATCAGATTTATTGGTCATGGTGGTCTTGTTGCATTGCCACTTAGATTCGCCGACCATAATCAACAAGATTTTTATTCCTATTCGTATATGGAAGATGTAGAATAAGAAAACCAGAGAATGAAGCATATTTCATATATTGCACAAAAATTACGAGAAAACAAGTGTGAAATAACAAGTGTCACTTAGAGGTGAAAAGTTTGAAAAATTATTAACCCAAATATGCCCAGCAATTTCTTTTTTCGAATTTGTGGTCAATATGCTGTGTTATGTGTGTGTTATAAACAATGTGTTATATACAATGTGTTATACACAATATAAAATGACACTGCACAGAAAGAATACTTACATAAACTAGCAATAATAGCAACAAAAAAATAAACAAACGTAATTATTGCTTCAGTCCTTGTACGATAAGAAATGAAATATCTCACATGAAGGGCAACTCTGCTTTTACGGCATTTTGGTGATACCTTCTTATGGCAAAACCGACATATAGTTTGTTTATCTTGCTCTTCAACGAGGTGGTCCATTCTATCATATCTTGATTCTACATTCTCTATTGCAGAAGCTCTGCCAAATCTTCTACACAAACCAACTCCCCATATTGCTTGGCTACGTCAATCAGGTGTGTAATGAGGTGGAAGTACAATTTTGCCCCTCTTACACTAATTAGGTATAAACTAATGTTTTGGTCGCTACGATCAACGCCAGCGATACTGGCATAACTTTTAATGTTTTGTGGTAGCTGCACGGTAAGTTTTTTCTTTTCTTTTTGAGAATATCGGATAACAGGGTGAAGTGGCATTATACCATAATAATTGGATGCCGTGTGTACCATGTTATTGACGGACCATTTAACAATAATTATAGACTTGTTATCTGATACCCTATAGTCACAAGCTCCTCTATTCATTTTCAAGTCTTGATCAGATGTCAAAAGACAATACCAAGCCGATTCTTTCTAATAGTACCCGTACATTTGATTCCTCTTTCTGTGAGTATATTAATCAAGGAGAGTCGTCAAAAAAATTGTTAATATATATTCAAACCTATTTCGTGACATAGACTCGAATATCAAATTATAATGAGAGTTTTCAGAATTCTCCCACATTATCCTACGACTTAAAATCAAAACGTAGTCACTGATAAGTAAAATCCCCATAAAAACCTTGATCTATTCTGCGCTAACATCTGTCCTTCGGTTTTTACTTGCTGCATAATTGTTCGTACAAGTTACAAATGTTTCAATTGTTTCTGCATCCATGAAGTTTTCGAAGAGTTGTACAGGAGATGAGTTATTAGATGAACTAAACAGGGGACACTCTACATTAAAACGCGAAATGTCTAAATCGAGTTTTGTCCATTTATATTCTTTATTTTTGATTTCGGTTAAATGCTCTCTTTCTTTCAATAAATCACGAACTTCTGACAATGGAGATAAATCTTCTTCTTCTTCTCATAGCCCATCTTCTTGTTCAACAACGATTGGTACAAATAATTCAGCTTCTGCCCTAAGTTGAAAAGCAGGAAGATTGTTTATATTTAGATTCTGTTTATCGCCTGAATCTTCGTCTGTTAATTCGTCGCAGGCATTATTTGGTGGCATAATTATGGTGGCATAATTACAATATCCACATTGTTCCTGTTGCCTTCGTCATCTTCTTCTATCATTCTTATAAGAGCATTAAGTGTAAGTCCCCTGAAAGAAGAATATCTTTGTGCCCACTGTCTTTTTAGAAGCACACCTATATTTTCACCCATCTGTGGATCATGCCATTTGTCATGTATTTGATTGCATTGATCAAGCCAAACAAAACCTTTTTTAAACTCTTTATATGTGCTGGCCGAATGCTACAACTGAATTTCATGCCCCTGTGAATAAAACATTACAAAATAAACTTACCGAGGCATCTTGAATTCTATGGGCAAGTCCATGGTAACTTTTAAAGTGACACAAAAACTATACAAATCACAGCAAATTTATGGTTATTTAACTTTACCTGTCAGTTTACGTCTTTAATTAAAGAAATCACATGCTGCTATCTCATGTAGAGTAGTTTACTTTACGCAAGAGTCAATAACAAAGTGATGTGTGAATTGTCCTTCTAGAAGGAATGTGGGCGTAACTGGGTTAATCAAAAATTTGTGAAATAAGATATGTTTTTATTTGGTTTACGAATTTAAATTTCATTATTTCCTGTTTTTAATTTCATAGGTATGTAACTATCGAACGAATAAAGATCGATGTATCACTTTATTAGTTTTAAAATTGAATCTATTTTATGGTCCTAGATTTAAATAAAACAATATGGAACAATCAGAATATTTCATTTATTGGAGTCGATATATTTTTTACAAAAATGGCATACAATTGTTTCATGTTTTTGCTTTATAACTATTTTCATGGTCAATTGTAGTTTCGAGTTGGTAAAGAACGAGAGAGGAAGAGAAAAAATAGGAACACCGGCATGGTTCTAATTAGAACCGCAGGATCGAAACGGTTCGATCGTAATAGCAGTACATCAGACAGCAGAAACAATCGTTAAGACAAAAGAAGTTAAAGCAAGTCTATTAGAATGAGTATAAGGCAGACAGTAACGCTGAGTGCTACCCATACCGAGCTATTTACGTATTCCTATTAAAGCCTAATAAATGATTATTGTTCGAAAAACAATTCCAACTTTCACTCAACCTGCCGGCCAACGGTCAAGTAATGAGGAACAACGATTTGAATGGAAATTTCACAATGATGCATAATGTCAATTATATTACGTAAAATAAGTGGAAAACAAAAATAAATAGAGTGTAATACTGTTTCATTTTGTAAAATTATTGAAGTTATAATAAGTAGGTAGGTTCAATTGCCTTCTAGGATATGAGGCAAATTACTATTTTCTATTAAACTGCTTTGATGTATAATACTGTTATATATAATGTTAATTATGTTAACAAATTAGAACTTTTTTGAGGTAACATTGATGAAAATAGGTGTATATGAAGTATTTTGTAGTCCTAAATCTGAAAATGATAAGCTAATTACTGTAACATGTACAGTTTTTTTGTTACAGAGGGTCGGTGGTGAGGAAAAAAAAGACGATTTATTTTTACAATCTAATATTTATGTAATATAAACATGTATAAGTGTTAAATTTATGCAAAGACATTACTGAGGATTACGTGAATAAAAAATATATTACATGAGGAGTCATACAGCGGCAAAAACTTTAACTTTTTCCCTTTTGTGTTCTGTAGCATCATCTCTCTTTAAAAACCAGCAGTAGTCGCCGTATATAGATGGGTTTCAGCGTCCCCGGTATCTTGCTTCCATCATCCTGATGTCCTGGTGAAATCTCTCACCTTGTTCGTCGCTTACAACACCCAAATTTTCCAGAAAAAATCAAAATGGGAGTGTAAAAAATGTATTTTTAAGGACATGCGACACCCTAATATTTCATAGGCTTTTAAGAGTTTATCTATGATGTTTTTATAGTTTCCATGTTCCTTGTTACCTAGAAATCCTTTCACTACACTTACAAAACAGTTCCAAGCTTCCAGTTTCTGTTTATTTAATTTTTTTGAAAACGGAAATCACCTAGAAGCTTCCTTATTTGAGGTCCAATAAATAAGCCTTCTTTTAGTGTTACATCACTTAATTGAGGAAATATTTCTTTTAGGTACTTGAAACCATTACCTTTTTTGTCCATAAGCTTTAACACAGTTTTTCGTTAGACCAAGCTTAATACGAAAAGTCGGAAAAGGCACCTTTTTTAGGTTAATAAGAGTGGTATATTTTATGTTTGAAGTACCAGGTTTAAAATAAGTTCTATGAGGCCAATTTTTCTTATTGTAATGTTCTTTAGTTGCCCTACTGTCTTATAAACATAAAAAATAGCAATACTTTGTACAAAAGTACTCTTTACCTTTGGACTTCAAAGTCAGGTACATATAATTTTAGTGAGCCTATGACATAAAGGAGAACCAGATACTTGAAACTGGGGTAGGCTAGGCCATTTCTGTGAAAAGGTGTTTAATAACTACCTAAATGAAACGCAAAAAGGGCATTCTCATCAATATTATAAAAATCATATCGATCTGTGTTACTATCAGAAATAATACGTAAACTGATCAAAAAATGTAAAGACCGAAAGAAATATGGAGCTATTAACGATGATTGAAAACTAGCCGAATAGAATGCTCTATTTTTTCTTATGGACACGTGTAAAGTTATATGTGGTTTTGTCAATTTATTTCAATTTTAACAAATGTTTAAACTAGACCTCTTTAGTATTTTTTTAATAGAAACTTAAAAATCGTGCCAGTCATTGAGTATTTGTATTAAAAAGGTATATTCAATGCCGTACAAAATTGGGCAATGAATTTAAAGGTGGTCATAAAAAAATCGAAGTTGAAACGCTTAACATGTGTAACAAAAAGTTATTACTGAAGTGCTGTTAATGACTTCAAAGTTCAGATCATTGAAAATGCGTGAGATACCTGTATCTATATGCATCGTATATGGGTCGACTTTTGATAGTGAAACTAAGGAATAGTTATCACCAATATTAGGGTTGTTTCAATAAAATCGATCTTCTTCTTCTTCTGTTTGTCCCTTGACAATCAGAATAATCGAGAAAAGTCAAATTTTATTCACTCAACAGTTAATCTGATTTTGACCAATGAATTGGGTATGATATGATATAACAATGATTGGGTATTAAAAATGAGCTTCATTTTCTGGAACATGTTATTACTGGTGACGAGTCTTGGATTTTCGAATACGACCGAAGTGTTCACAAGTAGAAACATTACTGTAGTTTAACAGTTCCCTTTTTCACCGGACTTGAGTCCTTGTGACTTTTTTCTTTTTGTAAGATTGAAAGTTCATCTCAAAAGACACCGTTTTGGGATATTAGAGAACATTGAATAGGCCGTAAACGACCAGCTGAATACGATTCCAGTATCTGAGTTCCAGCCCTGCTATGAAGAGTACACAAATGGCATCTATGCCAATTATTTTGTATTAGACAATGTAGAATTATACTTTTAATTAAATAATAACAATTATAAGAATTAGTTTTACTTCTCTATTTACACACCTCGCATCAGGTTTCGTAGTAACAATTGTTTTCTGGGGTGGGACTGTTAATCCCACGACCGAATTTGAATGGTATTGATCTGGCGGAGATATTCCAACAGGACGGCTTCATATGCCATACAACCAACGCAACAACGATTTATTGAGGGAATATTTCGATGAGAAAATGATTTCGATCAACAGACCTGTTAATTAGGTGTTAATTAGGATAATGGATAATAAGGATATGCGATTTAATGCTTTTAGATTATTTTCTTTTTAGTTTTAGGTTATGATAAATCTTTGATAAACCAGCAACTATGACCGCAATAGCTTGATAAAAAAATTGTCTGAAATTGGATTGACAGAATGGACTTTATCAGAAATAGCCGCGGCGGACATTTGTTCGAAATTGTTTTCAGACATTAATGCCATTAAATGTTATTTTACATAAAATAAATAGTTTCAAGGGATCTAATTTGGTTGTTGTTTTATTTGAATTTAAAGCTTGGATGCACTAAAGAATCGCCAGATATATATGGTTTATTGTCGATAAGTCTGGGGATCTTGCCTTGCCGGCCAGTCTAATACCGCCATCCCAGACTTTTCTAAATCTCTTCTTAACCAGTTGTTATTAGCATAACGCTCTCATTATCCACGATCTGTAATATATCGATTACATAACGGCCTGTATTTGAAATTTTGGTTTTCCTCTGATTGTTACTAGTGGTGACCTGCTTCATAATTTCTATATGGTACGTGCGGTTCTAATAGAAAAGTTAAATTTTGTCTTTCAGTGTGGAAACATTTGCCTCTTCTACGTCCACCATGACTTCCTAAACAACTTCTAAATTTATCCCTAAAGCAAATAGTCGAGGTCCCATTAATTCTAGCTCAGTACCATACTAAAACACATATGGCACATTGTAAGAGCAAACACTCAAGTCGATAAGCACGCATTTTCATCGCTGGTAAATATCAGTTAACAGTCATTTTTGAAACAGTCCTACCGGTAGCTTCAACAAAAGCATTACGCAATTGTTGGATATCTTCCTTTTGATTTCGTTTAGCAGAGTATTTAAGATACCTTTATTAAGATTTTGGATAGTTCTAGGTCAATTAGATCCTACTACTCGTGGTTAACTCTGATTCTCAAATCATTTTATCTATATCTTCATAAATGTGGAATCAGAAATGGTTAGTCGGGTTGCCTTTTCATGAAAATTTAAGCCTGCTTCTTTCATGTTAACCAGTAATTTCTTTTGAAATTCATGTAATTACCTTTAGTTTAGCAATATATTAAAAACACAGTATAGTAATCCATAAAATACATTATATCTAAAAAAATCTTAACATTTATAATGAGTACAACCAAAAATATATATGGTTCAAAGCAAAGATCGAGAGGGAATTGCATGATGTACAAAAGGGATTTAGGTCAGGCAGCGGAATAAACGATACGATATTTGTATTAGAGCAATTAATTGTGAGAACAATAGTGACAGACGAAACCATGTGCCTGTGTTTTATAAATATTTAAAAAGCATTCGATTTAGTAAATAAAAGACAGATTTGGAAAATACTGGACAAATATAATGTAAATAAAGAAATAATTAGAAGTATCTCAAATCTGTATGCGGAAAGTAGAAACTATGTTCGAACAAAAAATAGAGTATCCCAAAGTTTCACAACTGCATCTAGTGTGAAACAGAGAGTAGACAGACATTAAGTGTCTATCTGTTTTACATAGTAATAATGTCTAATATAATAATATAATATCATGCTGAAGCACAACCCCCACCCCAAGTATCTGGGTGTCATCCTGGATCGGATACTTACCTTTAAAACACACCTGGAGAATCTATCTGCGAAAGTTAAAACTACTACTAACCTAATCCAAAAGTTAGCACATTGGCTCTAGTACACTCCACAGCATAATGCTGTGCCTCTGTCTGGGCTAATAGCTGCCACACCAGACTCATTGACACGCAGCTGAACCCGGCCATGTGAATATATCTGAAACCATACGACTCCCCCCCCCCCCCCCATGGCTGTCTGTTCTGAACAACATTCAACCGCCTCAAGCCAGACGCCTAGCTGATCTAAAGTCACAGTTTGATAAATGTAACCACAATGCCACTTTTCGTATCCACATCTGCGCTGCTCCTCTATACCAACAACAGAGACTGAAGTCCAGACTCCCGCTCGCGGCAACCACCAACCAGCTGATGGACTTGCTCTGCCACGAACACTGGGTATCACAATGGAAAGATCACCACGATCTCAACAATGAAGCACTGGAATGGCTATACAACTGTAAACTGCGCCTGTGATATAACCTTTTAATATTATACTATTATATTTATATTTGTTTCGATTGTCTTGTGATATTAATTGTTAGTGCTAGTAATACCTAACATTTATTGTAAAACTGCAATGTGTAAAGTTAATATATATATATATATATATATATATATATATATATATATATATATATATATATATATATTTATATATATATATATATATATATATATATATATATATATATATATATATATATATATATATATATATATATTTATATATATATATATATATATATATATATATATATATATATATATATATATATATATATATATATATATATTCCCTTTGTGGTTCAGACAGCTTGGATCCCTTTTGTGGATCAGACCTTGACATGGTAAAGGAGTTTGAGTAGGACAATGAAGCTTCGAGCTATGCCGTCTGGAGCGTAAGTTCCTGGAAAGGCCACCCCTGGCGGACAGATCGCGGCAGAGGCCTCAGACTAACATGATCCAAAATCTGCTAACCCGCATTGGATCAGCGTGGCAGATTACGATCAATGCCTTCAACATGACAGTACAACTTCAAACACGGCTTCCATTCCCCGGAGGCCAAGGGGCAACTACTTTCGGCAGCAGGATGATCTGCCCCAAGGCAGAGGGGGTGCTAATAATAACCGGGTTAGATCAGGTTGTCATTGGAATTTTGACATTGTTACGCTTAATATACGGACAATGAAAACGGAGGCCCGCGTGCAGGAACTGTTAATCGAACTTGACAACATACATTGGAATATTATTGGGCTCTGTGAAATACGAACAAAGGGCGAAGAGTTAATCAAATTAGAACAACTGGTTACGTCCTCTATACCTAGGTACGGAAAATGGACGATGTGGTGGAATTGGATTCCTCATCAATCGAAAGCTGAAAGACAGTGTAGACAAATTTGAAAGTATATCCGACAGATTAGCCCAATGCCTCATTCAGCTGAATAAAAAGTTAAATCTTCAAATCGTCCAAGCTTATGCACCAACTATAAGCCATAAAGATGACGAAATTGAGGAATTTTATGACGATGTGGTCCACCTTTTAGACAAAGAGAAGTGTAGGTATAAAATCCTGATGGGCAACTTTAATGCCGGAATCGGAGAAACAAGAACTGGTGAAAATGCAACTGGTCCATATGGAAATGGTGAGCTGGACAATAGAGGTGACAGACTGGTTGACTTTGCTAGACAAGAACTCTATATTATGAATTCGTTTTACAAGAAAAAGATCAACAGAAAATGGACATAGAAAAGTCCATCTGGACTCACAAGTAAAGTTGATTAGATCATGTCAAACGATAAAGCAATATTTTGCAATTGTACAGCCCTTAACCATTTTTTGTGGGAAGTGATCACCGAATGATATGAGCAAAGATTAGCATAAACTGCAGAAAAGAGCGCGAAAGAATGATAAGATCAAAAAGGGGCAAAGTGGATTCTGGG
Source organism: Cosmopolites sordidus (assembly GCA_031761425.1). NCBI lineage: Eukaryota > Metazoa > Arthropoda > Insecta > Coleoptera > Curculionidae > Cosmopolites > Cosmopolites sordidus. The sequence goes on from JARFXV010000536.1 coordinate 402,383, forward strand.
AAGCTGCTGGAGAGGGGCAGAGATTTTGAAATTGCTTTGTCGAATCCCTTTGCTGTGTTACAAGTTATTGTACAAGTGTTAAATTACAGACCAATATGATAAAATCACCAACAATGTGCTTAAAACGGCAGCTCTAATAGCAGCAGAAGATAAATGTTGCAAATAGTCAAAAATTTCCAATGAGACCATTAATTTAATGAAAAAACGCCGGACAATCAAGAATGCCGACAGTCCTTTTGGCAGGGTCGAGTACGTTGAGCTTTGCAAAACTATAAGAAAATGTATTTGAGAGGAAACGCGTCGATTCAACATGCAGCTTGTGCAAAAGACTCTGGAAGAAAGCAGGGGAATTAACAAAGCTAAGCAGAGATTAAGAAAGAAAAGGACACAAATGTTTTCCTTAATACGTGAGGATGGTACAATATGTAGGGAACGGACGGAAATGTTAGGGGTTGTCCGAAGATTTTATTCAAAGCTATGTGAGGACCAGAATCAAGCAAGAACAGCAATACCCAATGAATAACAAGTGCCGGACATCCTGGTGGAGGTAGTGACAAAGGCTATAGAGTCGATGAAAAATGACAAGGCCCCAGGAAATGTTAGTATAACTGTGGAGATGTTAAAAGCTGGTGGTCGGACTTTACATAAAACACTAGCAAAATTATACTCAAAATGTCTCAAACTACAAGAAGTACTCAGCTTATGGAAAAACGCAGAAGTGATTCTTTTACATTAGAAGGGAGCCCGGGAAGATTTTAAGAACTACCGTCCAGTAAGCCTCCTATCAGTTGAGTACAAAGTTTTCACCCAAATAATATCCAAAAGAATACAAAGAAAACTTAATGACGCACAAGCAAGAAGCAAACAGGATACAGAAGTGGATTCAGTACAATGGATCACATCCAGGTCCTATAGCAGGTCATAGAAAGGCACAATGAATACACTATGCCACTGTGCTTGGCTTTTATCGATTATGAAAAAGCATTTGTTTCAATCCCAAAGCGGGCCATAATGGATGCATTGCTTAATCAAGATATAGAGAAAGCCTATGTAAATTTACTAGGATCGATATATGATGAAGCTACAGCGACAGTCCACCTTGACGATCTTGAGGTTGAAATAAATGCAGAGCAGGGTGTACGGCAGGGTAACGCAATACCGCCTCTTCTTTTCTCAGCCTGCCTGGAAGAAGTGTTCCGTAATCTGGATTGGGTGTAGGATGGAATAAGGATTAATGGTGCATACTTAAACCATCTTAGATTCGCAGATGATATCGTTCTTCTTTCACAAGACCCAGAGAAGCTGCAAAGACACGCACAAGAGCTGCAAAGGGCTGGGAAACAATTTGGTTTAAAAATAAACCAGATGCAGGGTCAGGTCATGTTCAATAAGTTTGCTCAGGACAAAAAGATTTCTATTTTAGGAACGGATTTGGAAGTTGAGGATCACTATATATATCTTGGGCAGACGGTTTCAATGGAAGGGGATGCCGTCCGGGAGGTGGAACGACGTGTTAAATGTGGGTGGCAGGCATTTAGCAGGCCCAACATAGTGTTTAAGAGCAAACTACCACTTTGTCTGAAAAGAAAAGTCTTTGATCGGTGTGTCTTGTCCGTTATGATATACGGAAGTGAGACCTGGACACTAACATCACAGCAAACGTCCACGGAGAAGACCGAAAGTACGATGGACTGATGATATTATTAAGTATATTGGATCTGAATGGCAGAGGGGAGCTCAACGTGGAGTGCGGGTATATATATATATATATATATATATATATATATATATATATATATATATATATATATATATATATATATATATATATATATATATATATATATATATATATAATTTTAATACCCTCAGTATAATGTGATTTGTCCAACTTGTTTAAATAAACGGTTGTTTCAGCTTTGTCATTAATATTTGAAGAGATTGTTCATCCAGCAAGCCATTCGTTGAGGTTTGAGAAGAGGAAGGGATCGCTGGGAGCAAAATCATTTGAATGCGGCGTATGTGGAAGCAGTTCAAAATATAGGTCAAGGAGTTTTGTAACAAAAAAACGAGACCCGTTTATATTATCATGGTGACTAGTAAAAGAGTAGTTTCGTTTTAGTTAGATGTGGACGGTTAGCTTCAATAGGACCTTCCAATAGGTCCAGTAGTACGTAATACTTCCCAGTGAATGTTTTACCGTTTTTGATGTAGTATATAATCGCCACATGACAATTCCAGAAAACTGTAAGTAGTACTTTTTCTGCAGATGGAACCATTTTCGCTATCTCTGGCCCACTTTTATCTGCTCCCTCTCCAGAATTGCGTTTAAATAAGTCTACTACTATTACTCTTGAGAAGTGTTCAAACGTGGTACCCATTGCACGAAAAGATTTCTTATAACCAAAATTGTAGTGTGTAAAATGTATTAGACATGGTCCATCGCGATGTTTGTCTTTTGGGCATTCAGAGTATTCATCAACGAATTTAACGAATATTCGAAAATATTTAAATCTTTTTTAATATTCCATTCCACTATTTTACCATTGAAAATGAATGGATTCTTTAAAGGAAAATGTAACATTTTTTGTATATCTACCGTGGTTAAACAAAGAATTTTACAATAGACCAAAGTTCGATTTAAATATTTTTATTTTTCAGATAATGTCAAAACTTTTTTGCTGTACTCGTTCGCCACAAATGAGTAACTAAATGCATGTGTCTGAAACTTCCCAGCACACCATCTAATGAATCGTTCTTAACAAATATCTTAGTCACCTGGTCATACTGGCGCCATCTATGTGTTAGGTAGAGAACTTCGTAAAATTAATAAAACTTGAACGAAACATGCATATGTCGATTAATGACTATTATGCTAGTGGAAACAATTTGTGAACCATCCTCCCATATTGGCAAATACAAATGACATGATTTTTGAATTCTTTTGTAGTGCGCCCCTATTCTTGAATTAAAGAATTATAAAAAAAGCAAATGGGAAAAAATAAATTTATGAAATATTGTCCATATATACGAGGTGTATAAATAAAGTAATGCGAGTGGTGTGGCATTTGATCTGACAACACTCTTAGCTTCCTCTTTGGAGGGGTGGCAAGCCTGCATCTGATGTCTCTTTAGTACGAGTTTGAATTTCCTAGAGTCTTAGTAACTTGGTGGTTCGTAGTAATTAGTGAACGGGATTTTTCCAGTGCGTTCTGAAAATGAGTGACAAGTTCGAGCAATGATATACTATCAACTTTTATTTCAAACTTGGACATAATGTGTCGGACACTTTTGCGAAACTTTAACAGGGTTATGGAAACAGTCTTATCAAGGGTCTAGCTTTGCAAGTGTTTTGAAACATTCTCAGAAGGCCGAGAATCGATTCAAAATTAAATTGGCAGCGAAAGACCTTTAACCCGAAGAAGTAATGAAAATGTCCACAGAATCCGATACCTTGTGCGTTCTGATTATTGGTTGATGGTCAGAATGATCGAAAATAGTTTCGAAAAACCTTTCGCTAGAACAAAAGGACAACAGCAGGGAAACATGTCTTGACTTTTGGGGCGGATAGAAAATTGCCTTTATTTTCTAGAACCTATTACAACTGGTGACGAGACTTGGATTTTTGAATATGAACCGGAGACGAAGTACTACAGTCAGGAATAGCACACTCCAACATCAGCACGGCGAACAAGTTTTAAAGTCTGAAACAAAACTTGATAGCGCACTGTTACTTAAAATTGTTGTTATTCATTTTGAGAACGCACTACAAAAATCCGGTTCATGAAAATAATTACTACAGCCCACCAAGTACCTCTACGAAGTTCAAACTCGTTTTCAATCCATCAATCCTGCCTGATCGAATACTACGCAACTAGTCTCGTTACTTTATTTACAAACCTAGTACGGTGTATTGACAGTATTTGATGCAAATTTCTCCGATTTTCGTCTCTTAGAGTTTTTAATATGCTGAAAAGTTAGGTCTTTTGAAATTGGGTGTTTTGAAATATTTTAAAAACCGAAATATTTTATATCGTTGTTTCAAATACACGTTATAATTTGGGCTTTCATTTTCAAAAAATATGGAAGAAATTCATACGATTAATTTTCCAAATCCCAGAGATGGAGCGGATTCATTTTCGGAGCAAATGTAATTGGACGAGTTCGTTATTTATGGAACCTCTGAGACCGGCACAAAATAATTGACAGTTAAAGTCGGTTATTTGAGATGAAATTGCCGCGTAACAAGACAACGAAAAATTTAAAATTTAATAAATTCTTTCCGAGTTAACAATAACAAGATTGGATCAAATAAAATCAATAAACTACATTGTTCGGTTAAGTTATGGCGCGGGTCCCATAATGGCTATAGCTCGTTTAAGGAAAATACGACCGACATGCCCATAACAATGCTCATTGTTGAGACGACGAGAAAATGTAAATGGCATGACAGTTGATCTTGCTATTTAAGTTGCTCCAACTGCAGGATATTTTAGTGTGGACGAGTTCACTGTTTTTTTTTTGTTTCGCACAGTTTAAGGGCAATAGACTCCTTATTTCTTAATTGTCAACAAGGTGATTCATTTTCGTTTCATTTTATGTGGGAGACAAACATCAGTAGAATTAAAATAAGAGGCTATTATTTAAATTTAAAATTAAAGTAGGAATTGATATTTGTAATCATAATCATAATTAATAATAAATCATCATAATAAAGCTATAAAAATAAAGGTCAAAATATGCGGCATTATAAAAACAATTTTTTTACTATTTCATTATACACATTTCAATTATCGATAAAAGATCAGCCGTGTCGACCAATCATCAGCCCGTGTCGATCCACTGCAGGATGAAGGCCTTATCAGCATGCTTCCAACTTTCACGGTTCTGGGCTTTCCTCTGTTACTCGGGTTCAGTATACTTAACGATGTCGTCAGTCCATCATGTTTTCGATCTTCTTCGTGGATATTTGCGATCAAGAGATATCCACTCCAGGATTGCCTTGGTCCATCTGTCGTCCTATTGCCTCGCAATATGGCCTGCCCATATCCATTTCAATTGCTTAACTCTTCCAATGATGTCACATACTTTCGTTTGTCCCCTGCCCTATACGCAGAAATTTCTGTCTCGACTTGTAATGCCAAGCATACATCTCTCAATTCCTCTCTGTTCTACCTGAAGTTTTTGAATTGATTGCGATGTGAGTCTCTAGGTTTCACTTCCGTTTATTATTACGGGTAGGACGCAGTGATCGAAGACTTTTTTTTTCAGGCAAAGTGGAAGTTTGCTCTTAAACACCTGAGCCTGCCAAATGCCTGCCAGCCACATTTAACACGCTGTTCTACCTTACGGACGGTATCCCCCTCCATTGAAATCTCCTGCCAAATTCTGTGCACAGCAAATTTATTGAACATAACCTGACTCTTTTTCAGATTTATTTTTAAGCCAACTGGTTCGCCAGTCCTTTGCAGTTCTTGTATGCATTTTTGCAGTTCCTCTGGGTCTTTTGATAGAAGAATGATATCATCTCCAAATCTAAGATGGTTGAAGTTTGCACCATTGATCTTTATACCGTTCTATTCCCAATCTAGATTACGGAATTCTTCTTCAAAGCAGACCGATAAAAGAATAGGCGATATTGCGCCACCATACCGTACATCTCACTCTACATTAATTCCAACTTTAAGGTCATCAAAGTGAATTGTCGCTGTAGTTTCATATACCTCACAATAGGTTTACATATACTTTGTCCCCCTGGCTAAGCAATGCATCCATTATGGTCTGCTTTGAGATTGAGTCAAATGTTTTCTATGGCCTGCTGTACAACCAGGATGTGATCCATTGTAGTGGACCCAATTCTGAATTCTGCTTACTCTATTGGTTGTGTGTCATTCAGTTTTCTTAATATTCTTTTAGATATTATATTGATGAAAACTTTGTATTACTTATAAGGGGCTTATTGGACGGTAGTTCTTAAATCTTCCTGCGCTTCTTTTATGTAAAAAAATAAGTTCTGCGTTTTTCCATAAGTCAGGTACTTTTTGTTCTTTGATGCATTTTGAGTAAAATTTTACCAGTGTTTTATGTAAAGTCTGACTATCAGCTTTTAGCATTTCAACAGTTGCACTGTCCTTTCGTGGAGCCTTGCCGTTTTTCATCGATTCTATAGCTTTTGTCACTTCCTCCACGAGGATAGCTGACATTTGTTCTTCCGTGGGTATTGTTCTCTTTGACAGGTTCTAGTCATCATATAACTGCGAATAAAATCTTACAACCTCTACTATTTCCGTATACGCCCGGCACTGTGCCATTCTGACGCATTAAGGCATACATTTGCGTTCTTCTCTTTCTCAGCTCCTGTTTCGCCTTGTTAATTCCCCTGTTTTCTTCCAGAGTTTTTTGTACTAGCTGCATGTTGAACCGGCGGGTCTTCTCTCTAATAGGTTTTCTTATAGTTTTGCAGAGCTCAGCGTACTCGACCCTATTAAAAGGTATCCCTGCATTTCTCATTGTCCGTCGTTTTTTCATAAAATGAATGGTCTCACTGGAGATTTTCATCTGTTCTCTTTTGTCTCCCTGCATTTCTCATTGTCCGTCATTTTGTCATTAAAGGAATGGTCACGCTGGATATTTTTGTGTCTTTCAAACATATATATATATATATATATATATATATATATATATATATATATATATATATATATATATATATATATATATCTGAACATCAAGAGACCAAACATAACTGCTGGGTTTCATAATCTCATGTGGAACACACAACAACCTGCGTCTCCGTCCAAATAAACATTTTGTTAGCTGCTTGACTGGGGACAAGTCCCACCCATTCCTTCAATTGGAGGGCATATGTCTTGATGTTCAGACTCTTCGCTTCGGAGCATGGATCAAACCACACAAGAATTTTTGGACCAAATTGAAAAAACAGCGTTTTAACAATAATGCAATGCTGTTCTTTCGAATAATATTCAATATTTCTAATCGGAAGAATTATAACTGCAAAACAAAAAAAGTGAGTCATACATTGAATCACAGCATTTATATTCACATAACAATCAAGTTTTAGACTCCTAAACTTTTTTTAGATGCTGAAGTAGTGGTTTGTTGATAATATATAGTAAGACGTTTTTGTTAAAACAAAGATAATTCAATTAAATATCATTAGATCAAATTATCCAAGAAATAAATAAGAGAATATTTATTAAAAAAAAAAAAGTTGAAAGCTAAGGTTGACCCTAAACAGCCTAGTTATACACTGGACTAAAGCGATGTATACAAGTATAGAGTGGCGAGATCAAAGCAAGACTTTTGATTCTAGATTAGTAAGCTCTCCTACACATTAAGGATGTCAGTAGGAAAAAGTTTCCTAATGAGAGTTCATTTACTATAACCGTGTATCAGGGAAGTTTGATGATCAGAAGACATTTAATGTATATTCTACTCTGGTCGACAAAGGAACTAAAACAGTTCACCCATTTTGTCTTGATCTATTTTATTCACATAATACCTCTGATCATTTTTTTTTAATTATTAAGATTCCAATGATAAGAACCTATTACAAGAAAAATTTGTATTTTTCTTGCAATGCTATTAAATCCAAATGGAAAAATCTGATATGCTGATACACAGATATGTTTATAATTTTTTTCTTCAATTTTAAATAATAACCTGTATATTATTATAAAATCAGACATTTCATATTACAATAAAATGGCTTGATAAAATAATGTAATTAATTTATTTACACAGACGTATAATTCAAAAAGCATTTCATCTTGAGTTCGCTATCATATTGATGTAATTGGTTTAATCAAAACTCCTCGGTTCAATGAAACAATTATTTAAGACGTTGAAACGGAATTTTTCCACCTGCGCTTGAGCAACAACAACAGCGTATAAAAATCTTGATTGCTTCTGCTTGCTACCAGTAATAATATATGCTGTATAGTTTAAAAGTTTTTCTACCTCAATTTATCTTTATCTCTAAAACGGTTTAAAAAGCCTGCTTAGCCTCGCATCAGATAAAATCTTTAATTATCTTTTGTTACAATTTATTGCAAGTTGCACTGCAATTATATCCGAAATTAGTGCACTGCAAAAATTAGTGAAATTATTATTTATGTCTTAATTTTTAAATTACATCCAGCGCTAATAATCTTCAAAATGTTTTTTTCTACTTTAATTCTTAAATATAAAGCAATTTTTTATTTATAAAATTTTATGTTATTTTTCAACATAATATTTAAAATTATTTAGTTTTGCAAAAGTTCATTCGAAAGCTGATTAGTTATCATATATATTTTAAAGCTGCTCGAAAATGCTTCCTTGCAAGTGGTCACTCTTTTGTGGTGGTAAATAATCCATTTATGGAAGGATAATTTTTTGAAGAAAAAATTGCATTTCCATGATCTGTTTAGGATTTTCTTCATGCAGAAATATTGTTTGTTATCTCTCGATTTAAACAAAATTACAATTAATTGCAATTCAGTTTAAGAAATATTGTAAACTGTAATCCATATAAATATGGATTACAGTTGCTGCAAAGAAGCTCATTGTTGAAAATCTCCTTACAGTCTGGTATTGAAGGCCTTTAGTACATGAGAGATGAATCATTGTTTTAAACTTATTAATATGAAAGCCTGACATTATATTTTATAAACTACATTAGGAACGACTGCTACATTCTTTGACTGGAAATGCATTGTAATTTTAATATTTGGGTTGTTTTTAAATTATACAAAATGTATATAATATTTCATTTTCTCTGCTCTCAAACATTCTTAAGGTTGTGGATATAGTAGCTATAACTTTGCATAACAATATTCAAATTGTTTAAAAGAGAAAACTTTTTCCCCTTTGGGAAAAAGTATGTGCGTTTATATGAAAATATATGTGCATTTATATGAAATAGGTTAAAACAAACCCTTGTAGAGATGTGGTAGACCATTTTACGTAAACTTATTTTAGGAACATAAGCTATTCACTAAAGTTGGCTACATCTTTTTGTATAAATTTGTCATGCAAAATTTAATATATGTGGTACATGACAAAACACAACCGTTAAATTGGAATATTATTATTATTATTAGTATTCACGTATGGACCCTGGTGGACCACGCGAAGTATAGGTAGAGGCGTTTGTTGTTGTTAGCCTTCCTTTGCGCCCTTACAGATTTCATTCTTTCATTATGAGCTTTTTTCCTTTCATCAGACCAAGTTGTTCCGGTCTTCCTAGGTTTTTCTCTCTGGCCAACCTCTGGAACGTTAACCTTGTGTCTGAAACAGTTTCTGTTCCGAATTTTACTTTGTGTAATATTTGCCGATCTTTAATTGCAGCAATCTATTTAATTTTTTCTATTTTAGCTCTACTTTTATTTTCATAAAATTCAACTATTTGTCTAGTTAGCCTACTCGGATTCATCCGTTTTATGTATCCGTAAAACTTAAGTCTTTTTTTCTCATATCGTTATATATATCTGTGTATTGTTTGATTTCTTGGTTTTCTCGAAGTCGGTACGTTGTGCTATTTATTTGTTTGGGACCTAAGATGTTTCTTATGATTTTTCTTTCCTTCTTTTCAATGTACTCGATGTCCCTCTATTGAAAATGAGCATTTCTGCCCCATATAGACATTCTGGCTTAATAACTGTGTTGTAATGTCTCAGTTTTGTGTTTTTAGATATACATTTTTTGTTGTAAATATTTTGTGTAAGACTCAATGCCGTTTCCATCTTTTGACATCTACCCTTATTGGCTGCTTTTTCCAACACGTTTTCCATGATTATTTCACTCAAATATTTAAATTGAGAGACTCGTCTGATGTTACCATATTTTGTTTTTAGAAATGGTATTCTTAGTCTGTTGCAGGTATGTATTGTATCTTTTTAAAGGAAATTTGGAGTCCTACCCTTTCTGCTGTTTCTTTTAGTATTTCAATTTGTTTTTGTGCCGTTAATACATCTTGAGCTAAAATTGCTAGATCATCAGCAAACGCCAGACGCCAGTTTAATGGTCTGGTCAATATTCAGGGCCGATTTTTTTACACGCCACTTCTGTATTACTTTTTCTAGAAAACAGTTAAATAGGAGTGGCGAGAGTCCATCCCCTTGTCTCACTACAGTTTTAATTGCGAAGGGATCTGAGATGTCAGCCATGAATTTAACTTTTGACCTTGTGTTAGTGTTTTTTAATAATTGCCAGTGTTTTCAAGTCTAGTACTTATTCTGTGAAGATTTGGAATAAACATTCGCGGTCAATAGAATCATATGCTTTTTTAAAATCCACAAATGTTCAGATGAGACTTTTATTGCATAGTTTTTGATATGTTAGAATCAACTGTAGATTCAGGATCTGTTCCAGGCAGGATTTGCCCGGTCGAAAACCTGCTTGATATTCACCTATTTTAGATTCTAACTGTCCCTGTGCCTATTTTTAGTAGACATTGAGAAATAATTTTGTAACAGACTGAGAGAAGAGATATCCCTCTATAGTTGTTTACATCCGTTCTATCTCCTTTCTTATGCAGTGGATAGATTAGAGCATCTTTCCAATCTTCCGGAATCCGTTCGATTCGCCAAACTTCTCGTAAGATTTTGGTTATTTTCTTGATTGTACCTGGACCAGTGGATTTCAAAAGTTCAGTAGTGATTCCATCTTCACCAGAAGCTTTGTTATTTTTAAGTCGCTTGATTTGCCTAATTATTTCATCTTCGTTCGGTTGTAATGAATCTGGGTTTGTTTGTTTAGGGTTTCGTGTTTACTGTTTAACGTTATCTGCATTATCTGTTTAACGGCTCAGGACAGTTTTGTTGTTCAAAATATTTGGCGAGTTCTTTGTAATTGTCTTGGTTATTTAGAGCTAATTATCCGTTTTCCTTTCGGAAGCAAAGACTGTGGGGTTGATAGCCTGTTAATTTAGTTTTAAATGTTTTGTAAACATTTTTTTGGAAATCTTTTTAATCTCATTAAGTTGATTTTTTTCATATTTTCTTTTAGTTTGTCTAATTAGCTTCGATGTTTCTTTTCTTACTTCCAAAAAAGATGTTATAGTTTATTTCTGCTTGTTGACTGTTTCACATTTGGAATGCTTTATTTCGGGTTAATACTGCTTGCTCGCAAACTTCATTCTACCACGGACATTTTCTACGTTTTTGTAAAGGGACCACTTTAGGGCTATTTTAATTATTTTTTGTTTTAGTTCTTGCCAGTTCTGTGCTGGTTGTTTATCAAGTTTATTTTCGTAGGGTCGAACTTAAGGATTAGTAGTCTCTTTTGAATAAGATTTCAAGAATATTATATTATTGATACAGTTGAAATATTATATTATATATTATATTATGTATAAATTGTTATGACGCATCATTTTATATCGGCTATTAGACATATATAAGCGCAATCCGAAGGAATTTCTGCGAGGATTCGTGACTGTCGATGAAACTTGTATTCATCATTGCAGACCAGAATTGAAGGAATATTCAAACTAGCGGGTTTTACACCGCAACGTGTCCAGAAATAGGAGAAGATGCTTCCAATCTGCCGAAGAAAATCATGGCTACTGTTTTCTGTGATTCGTAAGGTATTACTTTTACCGATTATTTGGAAAAGCGAACGATGATCTTAGAAGAGTATAACGCTGATATTATTGATCAATTTTCAGGAAGATATATAGAATAGTCAAGATCGCGAAGAGCTAATAAAAACGCGGCATTGATGACACATCCACCTTATTCTCCAGACTTGGCCCCCCGTTTAACTTTTTTTCGTTCCAAACATGAAGATATGGCTGACTCAAAACAGATGTACTTTAAATGAATAGATCATAGTCGAAACACCGGACTATTTTTCAGAGTTAACAAATCGTCCTTTTTGGAAGGCATATTATCAATGGAAAATGCAAAGCTATTGAGCTAAAAGGCGACTAGGTTGAAAAACAAATCAATTTTCGATTTAACTTTTATTCTGTCCTTGCATTACTAAATAGTTAAATATAGTTGATTTAATTGTTTTAGGTGTAAACATAAGTATGTAAGGTAACGAGCAAATACCCTGTACTTTGAACTGTGATTCCAAAATCCAATTACTTTTAATATTATCTGGTTCGTAATTGTTTTCATTTAATTAATTATCATGCACTTTCTTAAATATCTGAAATATAACTACAAACTTCTAAACTATACTTTAGTATTATTAGAATGATAAGATTGTACTTTTTCGATTCTATCCTCGGGCATAGTCAACTAGTTTTACCGTTTTTCCACGGTTTTTAGTTCGCGTCTAGGATCACATTCTTTTCAACCTGCTCTGGCACGTTTTCTAATTTGCGCAATTAAAACTGGAAAAGACGACGATCGAACGACAATGCAAAAACCATCTAAATAGGTGAAAAACTTGCAGCGAAACGAGCCGTAATGCGGCTTGGCGATTTCGTTTTGATGAGCCAATTAAATAACTTAATTAAGTGCTTTTACAACTTGTCGCACCGGAATAAATCTTGAAGTAACCGGTAGGAGAAAATGTGGAAGTGGTATCGGTTGATTGAATGTTCCGAAATTATTTCGATCAAAAATAATTACTGTTTCTTGTACCGTTAAGTTATTGTGCTTATCTTTGTGTGTTAATTTGGCTCTTCCCTGTATGGCATTGTGATTGTTTTTGGTCGCTCTATTTTTGGCACAATGACGAGAGATATTTTAGAGGTCTTCTGATTATTTTACTGTTGTCTTATTTTGGTCGCTGCTTTAATACTGAGATAAATAAGTATTAAAGACGGGCAACAGTTTACCAACTGATTTGTTTCTTGCTAGTTAAATTAAAAGTACTGTTATTAGTATTTTTGAAAAATATATTTATTACCGACTTCATTAGATCACTTACATATTTTTTAATTCACACATCTAACATAAAATTAGTTCCAACTATAGGAATTACGTTAACTTATTTCGTCGTTCAGATTAAAAGAAACTTCATACAAGAAATATGCCAATGAATGGAGCCCAAAACAGATTACGATTTCAAAATTTCACAAAACCAACCATGGTCTGAAAAATGTGTGATGTTTAGTTTTCTAGTTAGATATATAACCTTGGTTTTGATTATCAGAATTAAGGAGTTCTGGTGAGGTACCGCAATATCAAATAACCGGACAAAGAAGGTGTTGCTGTGTTTATAGTGTAGTCAATTGTGTGTCGTGTACTATGATTTGCTACTATCTGATCAAACGATCCCTGCTGACCGTTATCAGCAAAAACTGATTGATATTAGTGACGAGTAGGAGGTTACAAAGATTTAATTTCTATTACTTTTTTTATAAATACATGTCAAAAGTCGTAAAAAGAGAGATAATTAAGTTGAGGATTTAATAATAATTGAAATTAGTTACATGATTAGTTCCGTTTTGTGAAAGTATTATAAGTAAAAGTTTAAAGTAAATAGAACATACTTTTTTGCAAATTTCGACTTTATTCATCAATATATACACCTTGAAATCAATACAATTATTCCAACGCTTTTCTAACATTTCTACACCTTTTTCAAAAACGATTTCTCGTTGCCTTCAAAATAACCTTCGGTTTCGGCAATTACCTCTTCATTGGAGCGAAATTTCTTTCCAGCGATCATTTTTTTGAGGTCTGAGAATAGAAAATAGTTATTGGGGGTTAGATCTGGAGAATACGGTGGATGAGGAAGCAATTTGAAGTACAATTCATGCATCTTAACCATCATTTTTTGGATCTAATGATTTGTGACACGGTGCACGGTCTTAGTGAAACAGCACTTTTTTTGCTAATTTGGAGCTTTTTCTGCGATTTCGTCCTTCAAAAGCACTAATAACACTATGTAATATTCGGTATTGGTGGTTTTACCTTTTTCGAGGTAATCCATGAACAATATCCCATGCGCATCCCAAAATGCAGAGGCCATAACCTTGCCTGTCGATTGTTTGGTATTAGAATTTTTGTTCGATTTGGACGGTTTTCACCGGCTGCTGTGCACTCAGCTGACTGCCGATTTGACTCAGAACTGTAGTGATAGATCTATGCTTTATTCATTGTCACATACCGGATAACAATTTTTTTTTAATTATATTTCGCTTAAACAGCTCCAAACTTAGCTGAGAATCATCAGTACATGGTTGTTTTTGGTCCACTTTGAGCAAACGCGGTACCCATTTAGATAGAAATTTACGCATTCCTAAATGTTCTTGCAAAATGGTGTAAACACTTCCTTTCGATATCTTCATAATATCAGCTATCCCCTGCATCTTTATTTAACGGTTTTGCAAAATAATTTTGTGAATTTTTCCGCTGTTGTCTAGCGTAATCACCTCATTTGGACGTCCAGAGCTTTCAGCATCATCGGTACTTGTATGGCCACGTTTGAAATCAGCATACTAGTCAATAATGACTGATTTCCCAGGGGCAGTTTCCGGGTAATGTTTAACAAGCCATTGTTCTGCTTCAACGGCTTTTTTCTTCATCAAAAAGGAATGCTTAATCAACAAACGAAATTCTTTTTTTTCTTCATTGTTTTGAAAATAACAAAAGTAGCGTCACTTAAAGCACCACAACTCAGAAACTAGTAGCCAGATTGTCATGAAATTATGACACTTGACGTTTAAAGCATTGTATAATCGACCACTGGTAAGAATTTTTCGTAAGTGACGCCATCTACATATTAGACCGGGACTAGTGGACCGATGTGTTATATAATGGTTATATAATTAGACTATTTCATCTTGACTTTTCTTGTACCGATATTTTGTAGGCTATATTTGAACTTTTATGGATATCCAATATATATATATATATATATATATATATATATATATATATATATATATATATATATATATATATATATATATGAAATACTTTAAAGTATTTCAAATATTTATTTAAATATTTTGGTGAAGCTTTTTTCGGATTCACAAAATATTATACTATCGCCGTTTACGATGAGGGTCAGGATATCCATTATATTTCCAATCATTTTAAGACATGCTATATACCAATTTAAGGGTATTCTACAAGACTAATTATATTTTATCCAAAATATTGAATTGTTCACTAGATATTGCGACTAGTGTCATTTCTGAAGCAATTGTTCAGTTACTCTTTAGCTTTAGCTAAAAGTTATTTATTTCTAGATTTCTTACTGCTTTACAGTTTTATTTAAACGAACAAATCTTATCTTCTTCTACGTAGATTCAACGTGGTAATCTGAACAAATATCTAAGAAACAACTCTCACTGGGTTTAATTGTTCACATTTCAGAAGTAGAACGGTGGAAGGAGAAAAAATATACTGTAATACATTTATAATACCGAAAAGAAAGAAAAAGGCGGTTTCTAATCTTGATCTACAACGCTCTGTATCTCTCGAAATCGTTTTAGCGGCGTCCCCAACGCATACGACAACAATCGATAAGTACAAGATAAGTTTTTCCTATTGTACTATGGCTCGTTATTTCTTCCGATTAACTGTAGCAACGCCTCAAAAGGCATCTGAATCCCGGCCGGTTCACTGACTAGTTCTAGTTCTTGTAACAAATACAGGAATACCAGTAATTTATAAGAAACAAAATCTTGATAACGCATCTTTCTACAGGGGCTACTCCAATTGTTTTGGCTTAAGTAATCTGTATTCTGACGCAATTAAAATTGTTTATTAAGTGGGCTAGTATTGACTTTTTATCGAAATTCCGTTCTTGACATTTTAATTTAATTTGTAAGCGTTGTTATAAAGAAAAGTAGTTTTATGTTTAAGATAAAACATTTTTGGTACTTACAAAAAAATATTGTTATATCTACTGGTAGATCGTTTAGTGATAGTATATTGACTGAACCATGATTGATAAACAAGATAATGATTCGTGGTTAAAAGAAATTTATTTCTGTAATGTTACATTATGAGCGTCGAATTTTCAAAAATATTTTTTCATAATAGTGTTGTGGCTTTCTTTTTATGTCACATCAACAGTGTCGGAAATATCTGGTGATAGAATTCAGTGACTTTTTATATCTCTTCGTTAAAATGACTCTTTTAAGAAAGTTGTTTTTAGTAGTTAGTTAAAATAAATTATACATTGTTCTATTGTCTTTGAAGGCCCCAGTTGAAATTGAAGTTGGAATTGAAGACACACGTCAGATACACGTTCAAGTCATCAACTTTATTCTTGACTTCTCGTAGATTCCACAACTTGAATCTAAGAGACTTTGTTAGGAAATAAACGAGTCAAATGCGGCAAATATGGAACACATTATTATTCTCTAGTCAATCTTTTTTGAAACTGTCGAATTCTAAGAGCAAGCAACCTAGATCTCTAAAATTTCTGATCTCTGCTTCTTAAGATTAGTTTTTATAACAACGAATAACTGGCAATCTTTTTCGGTGCATACCTAACAATTTCACGACATGAAATTCCCACTCATGCGCGCACTATGACTTTTCAAAATCGTTTAACTGGTGGTAATTTGGTTACCTCCAAACTGTTGGTATTTTAACATTTTTGTTTACAATTGTTTATAGTGTTAACATTGAATAACCATACAATACTAATTGAAAATAAATAACAGAAATTGCTTTTTTGACTGGAGATATATTTCTTTGTCACATCGTGTATTTAAATCGAGAAGATATAATTTGGAAGTATCAAAAATCCTTGTTTGGATCGTTCTTAAGATTTTTTGATAATGACTAGTATAGGGTAGGTTAGGTAGTAGGTTATTTTTTTTGAAATATGCATTTTGTTTGTCTAAGCGACGCGGTGAATTTCGCTGGAGGAGAAAGAACCCAATAAGGATAATAAACACGCATCCCAATGCAATGCCTATTAATAGTCATAGCTCAGACAGATATTTTCATGAAGATTACGTATAGCCAAAAGTGTACATGCCATTAGTCATATCCTTAGGTACTTCTGGGACGACTAGAATATCGTGGTCGTGTATAACTTTGAGTCTCAAACCATCTCGTCAATATCTTCATAATGGTAGAAGCAACAACTTTCAATCAACTCGCTTTTTCCCGAAATTTTAAATCTGTTTCTTTCTTACCTTTTCAATATCTCATTTTAATGTCTTAACGAAGAACGCTGTGTACCGTTCTGCTGTACACACAGAATCATGGGTACAAGGCCGCGCAGAAGAGCAACAGAACGTCAAGATCACCACCTGAGGCTGTGGGCTTTAAAAGACCGTTTCTCTACTACTAGAACAATTGCAAATCAATTATTCACAGAACACAAAAGACCCATAAGAATATGCGGTAGTTATCGTCATATAAGAAGTTTTGGACTATTTTTTACCTCTAATTCCAGAGCATTGACGCAATCGACTTGAGTGCTGTAGAGAAAGATTATTGTGGGACCACAGATTAAACACAATAGTGTTTAGTGAAGGGTCTCGATTTTGTTTAGGCATGCATGATGGCCGGCACGAGTGAGAATACGTGTTGAACGACGAGATCCACAGTTTGTTGTTGAACAACATGCTCATAATATTGTTGGGTCACCTCTAGTGTTCATCAGAGGAAACATGACCGCACTTAGTTACGTTCAAGAAATTGTGGATCCTCACATTGGACTCACTTCGACCATGCTTAAGATATTGTACTGCCATGGGCTCCAACATCTCCCGATCTAAACCCAATCGAACATGTATGGCACATGACTGGTAGAAGTTTACTAAATTTACAACAACCCTCTCAAACTTTGGCGTCACTTTGACATAAGGTAGAAGTCGCTTGGAATGAGGTACTCCAGGAGGAAATTCACCTCATCAGATCAATTGCCACACGCATTAATGAGTGGGTAACAAGCCATGGCGCATCAAAGCATTATTAAATGTAACAGGCGTTAAAGTGTATCAGGTTGGACTCTAATTTTAATAATTTGCTTACTATGACTTTATAATTATTTATGTAAATTATTATTGATATCAAATCATTTTTACTGGGCATTCGGATTTCTATGTCAGGTTGTATACTTACATAGCTTTTCTATCGCTTTTGAATAAATGATTAAAACTTTTGTGATATACGATGTATGTAAATTAAGTGTTGAAACTGCTGACATAGAGGTCAATCTGGTAAAACTATTAGCTTCGCCTTTGACGAAGGGGTACGAAGATTGTATGAATTTCAACTCATCAGATTTTGACCAATGAATTGGGGATGAAAAAAATCTGCTCGAAAATGGTTTCGAAAGACCTTTCGGAGGATCAGATAGAAAACAGGAGATAAAGAAACATGTCTTGATTGTTTGGGGTGGATTAAAAATGCCTTAAACACAACTTGATAGTGCACCGTTGCTTGAAATTGTCGTCATTGCTTTTCAGAATGCTAAATTAAATGCTACACGAGCAGTAATATTACTGCTCGTGTAGCAATGTGTGCAGTAATGCAGCAGCAACGTGTGTGCAGTAATATTACTGCTATTGATGTTCTATTTTTATCGAATTAAGTGGTTGTTAATTGTTTCCTACAACATTTATTGGAATACAATTTATTGCAGATCATATGCTATTTTAAAGCCACATTTGTTCTGTTATGTTTTGTGAATGTTTTCTTTTATTATGCGTTGTTTAGAATCAGAACTACTTATAAGGCTACTGATGAAGAACCCTTCAACTTGCCTTGTTTAAAGAAGCAGGCAGCAGAAGGCAGAGCAGTCTACCGAGTGAGAAAAATAACTATTCCTAAAAATAAATTCATCAATTTAAGATTTACATCTTAGAATTTTTTTTGGAATTAATAAAACTATCCTTTTCTACTACACCCGGTACAAAGAGGAGAATCTTGATAACGCATTACAATATCCTGATGTCAGGGCAGCCTACACTGTCCAGTGTCATCGACTTGTCGCCATATTAATATCGCGTGTCTAAGAATATATAGTGTCTTCATTCTTAATGAAAAGCTGTTTTAATACCTTTACTTATATAGAAGAAGGTTTTAATTAGAAGAAAATAAATACAACCTGATATAAAAAAGATCTCCGATTCCGTACAGGGACGTTTGTCTAATGGACATTTCAAGATTATTTTATTTTAAATGGGCTGAAACTGGTTGATACACCTCTATATTAATAAAAAATAGAATAAGTTGCCGTAATACCGCAGCTTTGTCTCATTTGTTTCATGTTCTTGAAAGTATTTGTCACTGACAAGATGTTTGATTGTGGTAATAATGGAAACAGTTTGTTTAACATATCAGAAGAAGACTTTAATTGCGGTTATCACTGATGCAAATAGATGGCATGTGTACTTAATTTATACAGGGTGGTTTGCACTGAAATAATTCTTTTAATTGTTGAATTTTTATTGGGTTATAGAGATTTATAAAAAAAAACAATAGTTTGTCGCTTATATGGGTTTTAAGGGTGTACCATTATATTCAGTATTAAGTTCAAGATTTTATACTTTTTTTTAACGTAGTCACCTTGCAATTCAATATATTTAGTCAGTTTTTCAATATTAGTTCAGTCAGTCAATGTCAGCCAGTTTGAAGATTTTTGAAACGATTTTGTCGCCCGTAGCGGATTTTGGGTATCCCGATAATTCATAAGATTCAATGGATATATCATTATTTTTTTTTTAATTTAGCATGTCACCTTGTTATTCTCGAAATCGATGTGAAACAATTCTTTAAAGTGGAATCTAGCCCTTTTGGTACGTCAGTCTCTCAAACAAAGTACCTTATAGATCGAATCGGGGTAGATCGAATTTTAATTTTATCTATTTTTAAAAAACTAGTCTTTTTAAAGCAGTAAAACTACAACACATTATAGGCATTTAGTTATACTTACGCCATGTCTGTGTTATACTTACGCCATGTCTCAAAAATGGCAAATCAACTCTTGGTTTGAACTCGGAAAACCTACCGATTGGTGAGTAACCAACGTAGAATATGGTTGTATTTTATACGCTTGTCTGTTGAAATGTCTGGTCTCTCTTTGGAGGGTCTCATCTAAGTTAGGTATTAGTTGATAATTGAGTCGATAATTGACAAGTATTTTTTAATAGATCAGATTCACTGGTTTCACGCAAGCATTCAGATTCCCGTGGTAACAGGTCTATCGGCGTATGACTGATATCCCAGGTCAGTCTTTCGTTCATTGAACTCTTTGACTCATTTTTACTTTATATGAATCTATGCCGTCTTCCCCTTTGTATGTATTCTTCTATGCTACCCTTCCTTTGGAATGTTGCTCCCCCAGTAAGGACTCAAAAGCAGACTAGTAGTATCATTTTATATAATATTTTTGAAACCAGAATAGTATACACTACAACTTTTTTAAAAAACAAATAATATGCGATACGGATAAGAAGTATGCAGAGTTATGCAATACAGGTAACTTGCCTATCACTGGTAACTGGTAATATGTCAGTATCGAATAATATCTATAATTTTATTAGGATATATGGTAGTCAACATAATGACTACTTCCTTCAATTTAATTTACAGATTAAAAACATAAATACGAAAATCATAGCATACATTATACAGTGTTTTCATTTCAAACATAGCCACTCTGATTATTTCTTTTAGTAATGAAAATTAGCTTTAAATAAAAACAAAAGTTTCTAAACACCAAAGGTTGGAAATACAGAGGGAAGTTTAAAACCAGTGTTCGTTATATTTTATATTTCACCTCCTTACTTCCAGCCATCTGTATCTAAAAATTCTAAAAGGCAACCCCTATCTTATAATACATCATCTAAAGATCTTGACAATCCTATTTAAACTGCATTTACAAAACTGAAATTGGTTGATTCGTTTTCGTATTAGAGGAAAACAATAATGGTATATTTCTATCGATGACTGTAAATAGAATTTTACGTGCGAGTGACAAATTTTCAACTGACACAAAAATAAATTCATGATATAAATGTACTTAAAAAAAAAAAGATTTAAAAATATACTTTATTAAGTGCTCCAAATGTCCACCACTGTTAGCTAAACAATAGTATAATCTGTTCTCGAATTATTTTCAAACTTTTTGAATGATGTCCTTATCCATTAACCAGCATGTATCCGTAATTCTATTTCTTAGGTCTTGAATATCCTGCGGTGGAGTTTTGTATACAACTATCTTTGGATAACCCCAGAGAAAGATATCCACTGGCGTTAGATCTGGAGATCTCGCTTTGATTCAGCCATTGTTCAACATGGAATGTGTAGTGTGGTGATGCCCCGTCATGTTGAAAATATAAATTTGGTTCATCCTACAGTGGGTTTTCTTCTTCATCGATTTGGCTTTCCAAGACCTGTGTTATGAATGGATTGATTTCGTTTTCCAATAAGTTTTGGTACAATTCACCCGTTAATAATAATTATAATAATATTATTTCATTCCCCAGAATTTCAACCCAAACGTTAATCTTTTGGGGAAACGGCGTATGATTCTCTCGAAACACATGTTGATTGTCATTATCCCAGTATGTACCGTTATGTTTATTTACAAAGTCATTAAGGAAAACGGTTGCTTCATCACTGAAACAAATATTCTTTATTAAATTCTTTAAATTCTTTATTACATTTTATAAATTCTTCCAGTCATTATTTCACAAAACTCAACGCTTCTGTCATAATCATTTTCGCTGAGCTCCGAAAGAATACTAAATTTCCAAAAAAAGAACTTGTTTCGTTTTGAAATTTTGTGTATGGACAATTTTGTGACCAATGGACATATTTCTTAACATACCGACTTTTGGCATTGAAGTGGTTAGGTCAACATTGAAATGACCTAAAATTTTAATCTGCGTGGGTTCATTCGGAACTCTCGGCTACTTATTCGCTTTGTTACACATTGTTACACATTATTCACTTTGTTACATTTTTGAACAAGTTTTACTTATTGTGTCCTATATTTTTGTCCGGATATCCTTCATTTAAAAGTCGCCACAAATAAAAATAATTTCAATTTCGAAACATTCTGTCACTGTCACTGCAACTGACAACACTTTAAAAGACAGTTGAAAATCGGTATTTCTGATAAATTAAACTAAAAAAAATTAGCTGCAATGAGGAATACATTGTGCGTAAAAACACAAATGAGCGACGAGTTAAAATAAAAAGTCTCTTATCTTACTTTTTATATTAGGAAAAGAAACATAGTGAGCGTAAAAAAATTTAAAAAAAGTTGTAAACACGATGTTGCGATTCCATTAAATACGTTTTAAAATTTATTTTTCCCTTTATTACGAGAACCGATCAGTCGATTTCAGTTTAGTAAATGCAATTTAATTAGGATTTTCAAGAGCTTTAAAATAATATGTTACAAGACAGGGGTTACAATTTAGAATTTTTAGGTAGAGGTGACTGAATGCAAGAAGCTGAAACATAAAATATAACGGACATTGGTTTTGAACTTCCCCTCGATATCTAAATAGACGTGTTTTTTGTCTACAGCTAATTTGCATTGCTAAAAGAAATAATTAGGGTGGTCACTTTTGAAATAAAAGCACTTATATGTTTCCATTTCTTTAAAAAATTTGATTTTACATATTAACTAACAAATATTGCTTTAAATTAAAATCATATTTCATGTATTCTTTTGGCTCTCTAATTTTTCGTTTTAAAATAAAGATAGTTTAGAAATTCCATCATATTTAATTTTATTTAACTTTCTGTTGAGTGATCACAAAAAAAGAAAAATCTCACCAACTACGGGTAAGTCCACAAAATTGCTCAATTAAACAATTTCTCGCAAGTTCTCGTTGTAATACCGAACGTCAAGCAAGGTAAATAATTAGCATCTTCCCGACTAGATTCTGAAAATCACTCGAAGGTAGAATGGTTGTTGCGTGACGTTTTTAACTCCCGGATAATTGGTCATAATCGAGATAGTCGGAGGCACGGCCTGTGGGAGCAAAGGCGCCTTTTCACTGGACTGAACCAAACTATTACTCGGGGTGATGCAATAAGTAGTTACGTAATTCGTTAACATATTCAATTGTTTTAAGGATGTATCGGAGACAAAAGTACTGTAAATGAATATTAATAAAAATTGGAACCAAATTGTTTCCAAACGGTTTATGTTACATCATCTGAAAGTTTGGAATTCTTGATAGCTTTTCTTTGCACATCTGTACCGTATTGAATTTATTATGTTAGTGAATCTCCATAAGATAACGTATAAAATTACGATAATTTTAAATTGTAATAACTTTTGTACGGCTTAGTCAATCGATTTGAAATTTTCAGAGTGCATTAAGGATTGAGGATTGATTTTGACATACCTCTTTTACATCCTTAAAGTTATAAATAATTTTTAAAAATAATTAATATTTAGACGTTTTAATTCATATTTAAATATTATCAAAAATTCCATATTCATAGTTCTAAAGATTTATATCAAAAATGTTTTTACTGAAAAATTAAAATCAAGGCATGTTCACCAGCAAAAGTTAGTTTTTTCAGAAATTGGTGCATATTATTTATTATTATTAATTTAGTTCTAGATTATAGGTGAAATTTGCTTTTATATCATTTATATTGTTTGTGGTAAATACCATTTTATATTTACTCTTTTATTATTTTAAATCAATTTTATATAATTTAAAAAATATGGATCATTTTGTAATTACATATTTTTCTGTCATTTTTAATGTAATAGTTTAAATCGATGGAAGGGATGTAGAAAGCCAATAGACAATCTTAATTCCTGTAATACATTTCCTGACAGGATCTATGTTAACCTTGTTCCAACTAATCAAGCCAATGCGAATAGCTTGAATTAGTCGTATCAAGGTGATTATGCAGTCCAGCGTGGTTGTACTGAATATTCACTTATTTCTTTTATACAAGTTTGGCAACTATTTTATTTCAACGTGTCATTCATACGAATAAGTTTTGTTTAAAGATGGCTGCATTAACAACTTGATCAGAATACAGTAATGTATATGCCATTTTAAATATATTATCATCAATAATTTTTTAAAGAAATATTAAGTTCCTTAGTAGACTGTTATAGTTGTAGTGTATAGTGTAATTCATACATGATATTCTGTGTCTTTGATTTTCAAAATACTTATTTTGAATTATCCCTAATACTTTTTACAAAAAATCGGAAATCGAAGATATTGTTTTATTACATTTTCATTTCTTGTTATTTGGGCTAAAAGGGTGTAAGTAGGAAGGAAGTATCACTATGTGCTAATCCTTACAGACTCTAAAATTTTACTAAAATTTTTATATATATATATATATTTTTATATACATATATATAATATATATATATATATATATATATATATATATATATATATATATATATATATATATATATATATATATAGTTTTATTTCCTTTAATAATTTTAACCTAACCAAAGATATTTTATTACAAATGTTTAATAAAACATAATTTATATTGGCTAATTCTAAAAACGTACTAAAAGATAAACTACCGTTTTAAAGTAATGACGCAAATATAGAAGTGCGAACTTTAAAAGCTATTTATATTTCATTTAACATTTTGTATGATTTTATATAATGTCGGGAAAAATACTGAGATACAAAAGCCCAACAATTTGTGCACAATGTTTATGAATATTTCGAAACGGAAAATAAAGGAATGGGGGACCTTAAGGGTCTATTTTAACCAGTCAAGAAGTAAAGAACACTTAATTTGATTACGTTTTACTTATTTTGCATTATAATATCGTAATATTTATTTTAGAGAGTTGCAGTAAGTTTAAAAATATAAAGGAAAACTTTGTGATCTATAAAGAAAAGAAAATAACATAATCCAGTTATTTTTTCTTCTGGAACAAGTAGACTTCGTGCAAAGACCAAAACAACAGACTTACCTGAAAGAAGTGAAATGGAAGTTTGAAATACTTGAAATTTGAAATATTGAAGTAAATTGAAATTGGAATTTATGAAATAAATATATAATTATATGATATATTTGTAATAAATGTGTAACGCAACTGTTTAAAGACCCGTATATTCCTAAAGTAACATTTTCATCATAAAAAAATGGGTCTCAACAACAATGTTTATAAAGTAGATAATACCAAAATAATATCATTCATTGTTTTGACCAATAACAAAACAATTTCATTCATTGGTTACTTCCTTAAAATTTCGTGATAACTTGAAATTGTCCGTACAATTTTAACCTACAAAATTATCCGTTTGATCTATGACATAAAACAATCGAAATTTTAGGTTAAAATATCGATTTATAATATAACGTTTTCTAATTTTATTTGTATATACAAATAAATGTATCATGGATTTAAATTATAAACATAAATCTTTCGAGGCACCAACCATGTCTATTATGAAAGTTAGCATTAATTTGGCTAATCATTTTTTATTTGATTTATATGGATAAAATTGATGGCGCATTGATGACATGGTTTAACTGTGTAATACATCTATTGCGCTTACTGCTGGTAAACCTCTTAACACATTTCAAAAGTTTTATTTATACGCTACTATATTATTAACAAGACATCAAAAAACCTGAAGTAAAGAGAATATTGCTACTAAAAAAATGTTTTGGAAGATGAAAATATATCGGTTTCTGGTGATTTTTCTTATAGGCTTCGAGAAATAACGTGGGTTTACCACCTTGTACGATTTTGACTTAAGAACTGAAACCACTTAGCTACCATTATTTTGGAACAAAACCGCATTGTTTTGGTTACATGGTTTTGTGAATAATCAGATTTTTTTCTGTTGTGAGAACAATCTACAGGTGATTCGAAAAGAGCTTGTACATTTTCAAAATTTTATCTGCATCTGCAAAATAAATTTGTACTTAGTTTTACGGTAACTGTAATGTGATTCGGTGTCATTGGACATTCTTTGGCCAAAATTAGTAAGAAACGGGGCAGTGAAATAAATTTGTGGTTAGTTTTACGAAACTGTAATGTGATCCGGTGTCACTGGATATCTTTTGGCCAAAATTAGTAAAAAACAGGGTAGTGAGGGGGAATTGTAATAATTGGAATGCTTTGAATGCTATGTGTTTTCAACAAGATGGAGCTGTATGAAACACTGCTGCTATCACTATTGACTTATTGCACAAAGTATGGTGAATCGATATTTTCAAATTGTATATTAGCTTACAAAAAGTTGTAACCACGAAAAAGTTAATTTCTTTGGATTTTTTTCCTCTGAGTTTGTTGAAATTATCGGTATATGCATACCAGATTTAATTTATTGTACAGTCAGGGAAAACTGGATTTATTAAATACCCTCCTGTAAATGAAACTGAGATGGTATCATTGTCAAATCCGGAACACAATGTACACAATCGTACTTAAAATTAGAAAAAAAACTCAAAGCAAACTTTTTGTTTTATTTTATTTAACATCATATTCGTTCAATTTACAATTTTTAATTACGTAAAGTACCTAATTTTAGAAAGGGTGTAGTAAAGGTGTAACCTAGGGTGTAACAAAAGTTTTTGCAATAAATAAATAAACAAAGATTAATATCTAAAATTTCTACTATATTTAAAATTGTATGTATAATAATTGTTTCGATGCACAGTGTCTTTTACAAATATGAACTATATTAAACTAACAGTGAGAAAAGAAGAAGAAGAAGAAGGGAGAAACCCACCATAACCCTTTCCACCACTTACCCCTGAAGGGCATAGATGATGCCCCTCTTTATTATTAGTATTCTTTAATTATAAAAGAAAAGAGGTCTATCTTTCCTTCTTTTTCAACGTATATATTTATTTATTGCCAATATTACAATATAAGGATATATAAAAAGTATTATAAATTTAAACTACTCGTCAATAGCTAATTACATTCTTACACGAGCTAGACTGCACCGTGAAGCGGTGGCAGCAACCCTCCTGAAGTGCCCCCATTTGATTTGCCACCAATGATGTTAGTTCATCCTTGAAGCTTTGCAGAATGCCAGAGCCTATTGTTACTTATCGCCATAATGACGAACGCCATCAGACGCCAAAGCCACAGCTACTAATTAAAACTATTTAATAAGTAATATCTAATAAGTAACATCTTATCTATAACCTGAATAAAAAAAAGTTAAGTCCTTCATAAAATAATAAAACTAGGCATCAACTTTTAAACAGCTAGGATATATCCAGCCCCTCTAGCACAAAACTTTCCAGCAGGTGAAATCTATTTTCTTGAATCAGTTTCGAAAACTAACAGTAAGAAAACTAATTTCAACCTAAACTGTCTATTCATCTATTAATACAATAAAAGATGATTGTGGGGATATCCATTTTTTTAAAGCCTAAGGGGAGCAATATAAGTTTTACAACGGTAAAACATTTAAGTCTAGCTGGTCATTTAGCAAAATACCTACATTTTTTCTATTATTAATTTCTAGGGTCTCTAAAAGATTTAATTTTTTAGACATATTTTCATTATATATGTTAACATTTTAAAATTATCATTGAAATTATGATTTTCTAATTTTAAGTGGTTAGCATATGAAAATTATTTTGTTGTTTAGTAGCATACGAGCATATGAGAATTTTTTTGTAGTTCAGTATAACTTCTTTTATGTTCATTGAGCCTTGTAAAGGAGACATTCCTGTTTGTCCAACATAGACTTTTAGACAGGACCAGCAATGAATTTAATAAATTCCTGATTAATAAAGTTTATTTGTTTGACTTTTATTGCTTTTAATGAGTAAGCGATATTTATACTGTTTGTTTTAAATAAATGTTTATTCAAATTAAACTAATTTGATAAATTTTCCTGAATATGTAATTGTTTTGTACGCGGTATTCTTAATACTATTGACTGGATATAATAAAATAATTTTTATTAAAATTTGTCTTATTTATTATTTTATTTAAAATGTTTGGTTTGGTTTGGTTATTTACCGCGATCTGTTTGATAACATTTAATTCGTTGTTATAATTATCTATTGACATTGGGATATTTATTAATCTGTATATAAATGAATTAAATGTTTAGATGTTTTGTGAATAAGGATGAAAAATGTGTTGTGCTTAACTAAATCTGCATGTGATGGTTTATGAAAAATTGCAATTTTCATTCAAATACTGGTTAACGGTGATGTGGAATACTCTTAATTCCCTGAAAGTTTCCTAGTGCTTGTTCTAGGATGTAACGTATAGTTGCTATTAAATCGTTATCATAGAGAGACGGTGGACGATCTGATTTCCCATCTTCAACACTCATGTCTCCCACCCGATGTTTTTTGAACCAGAGCTGAGCGGTGCGGATTAATAAGAAACCTATCCATTCTACACCGCAAATCTAACGAGGGGTGTCAGTTACTTTGAAGCTCCTTTTTAAACAATGTATTAAAATCCACTTCCAATCCAATTCCACATACATTTTTACTGAAATCAGATTAGATTAATAGAGAAATTACAATATTTTTTTACCAGAAGAAATTTCCCTCGGAAGCGCCACTGTCTGACTAGTTTGGTGGAGCGCGTCTTCAGAAGGCCGTGAGCGATCAGATATCCTCGTGATAAGTAGAATCCTCAAGACATTCGTTTCGAGGAGGATTATTGTCCGCTCGTCAAGGCGGCTTCTAATGGAGCCGAACAAAGACCCGCCGTCGGCCCGCAGCATTGTGAACTAACTAGACGTCGTCTAATTGACAATTGTTTACAGCAGTTATCATTCATGTACTGCAAATTCCTTGTAGAGAACCGCTAGATGCAGATAAACGTTGCCGAGTTTCCGAACGGTCGAACTCGTGATCCTCCAGTCTAATGAATGCTATAAAGTGTTCGATCAAATTGCCGACCGATGTCGGTTTTGAGAGCTCGCAATCGAAAAGGCCGAGACGATGTAAATGGGGCTGGTCAATAAACACTACGGCCCGAACTGCTAGGTTTGGTTCGGATCGTGGAGAAACACTAACATACGTTTCTCGTAAGTCTGATAATAATTGTGCCTGCTAATGCCTTGATTTAATTAGATGATAAATGAAATGATGTACAGCGATCGCAATATTGGTGTTGAAAAATCGTAGTTGATTAAAAAATCCGCCAATTAAACATTTTTGATATTTTTACATAAAATTCAGACCGTTTTAATAATGCAGATTTTTTTTCCTGCTTTAGAGTAGCAGCGCAGTAAGTAACTGGTCTCTGAAAATGGAGTAACTTTATATGTTATCTTGAAATTAATGTTTGATTTCTATTAGTTATTAGTTCTATTATTATTATCTATTAGTACTATTATTATAAAGGGTGGATCAAGAATCAGGCCACCATTTTGTTTTGGCGCCATTTTTGGTACCATTGTCACAATATTTGTGACCTTTTGGGTTTAGCTCTTATATAGTGCAGATGTGTAAGTTTTCTTTTGGATAAATATACTCTAAGAGAACGCATTAAAATTGTTGCAGTTTGCGTTAAAAAAATAATTATTGCAACTTAACGTGCACCTAGACGAAAAAATTCTAATCATCCCGGCACTTCATAAATCGACAATTTATTGTTTATTCAAGCAATTTCAAGAATACGGATGAGTCCCGCAACAAAGGTACAATAACAGTGCGAAGCGGCAAAAATATTGCATGTGTGGAGCTATGTATGGAGGTGTCTCCAGAAACGTCGATTTTTTGAGCTACAAATGTATTAAAAACGGCATAAAAAGTTTTATAGCTTCTAATGGCTCCCATTTAATTGACATAATTTTCAAAAATTAATGAGTACACAATTTAAAGACACATAGAAAAAAATTGTCTTGTTTCTTTTAAAAGTTATAAACACTCAGTATTAGCTATTAAGGAGTTATTTATTATATACTCCGGAATTAACTTCGATTTTTCTAGTAGTATTTCGTATGATTAATATTATCTAATTGGTAAGTATTTGATTGTTATCATGTACGGAAGTGTTGGACGACTGGACGAATGCGGTTCCATTAGAAGCTTTCAAATAAACCTTGACATACATTTAAATGAGCTTAATTGGAACCAGTTTGACACAGCCTAAAAGGGTGTGTTTGAAAGGGAAATAACGAGTGAATTGATAGTGACGTATCCTGAGTATTGTCTATTTAGCGAATAATATAAATATTTAGAGTATGTAGAGATCTTAGGAGATCCTAGTATTTCAGCGGTAGATATCCTAAGATTGAAAATAGTAAATTAAGATCTCTGGTATGAAAGGATAACTGTCAACAGAAAGTAACTCTTCATATTACCTGATATGTCTCTATTGCCAATATACCAAACAAATCGTAAGGGGCAGACTCAAGAGATGATGTCGTCATTTAGATTTAAGATCCTAACAAGCGGTTGGAAATTTATCTTATGTTGGTGGTCACTAGTGCGTTTTTGGAATCAGAGACTACGATCTAATTGAGTGGAAGTCAAATTTTGACGTATGGTAGAGATCCTAGAATGCAATCAGTATACTAGTGGGAGCTTCAAACTGGAGTGAAAGTCATAAACAAGGCTACAACCAGTAACTGACATCAATTTGGAGCGCTTTATAAATATGAAAGAGTAAGGATATGCACCCGTGGTGTTTCAGCGCATGCTCCTCCTGGTGCACTATGGGTAATGCCTACATGCTATATAGGTAGCTAAAAATCTACTGCTAACTGTGCTGTCGATCTATCTGTGTGTATATATGCATCTCTCGATCTGGGATAATTATAAGATAAGACTGCTCATCATGATTGCTCATCATGATTCTTCTTGTGAAAGCCCTTTGACAAAAAACATCTGACCATCAGTTCGTGTTCTGCAACTAAAAATAGAAGGAACGAGTAGGTTTAAATGTCAAGTCCTAGCACGATTAGCTAGATCCCACAACATATAATATAGGTGGCCTAGGCAACACACACCGGCAATGAAGATAAGTTTACCAGAGGACAAATAGAAGGATATATATAACTATGAGCGAGCTTAAGGCTCTGCAACATATATACGTAGCGAGATTAAAAACTAGTTTTTTGTCAAAATATCATTAAGAGAATTCATGTAAAAGAAATTATTGTTGATAACCTGTTTGATATCAATGTATACAAGCCACCAGGCGCCGCTTGGATAGATACTCTGCTGCCTAAATTGCGTTATCCATCTCTCGCAATTGGAGACTACAACAGCCATCACCAAATGTGGGGCTACGTTAAGAATGACATTAATGGTTCAAAACTTCTGCAGTGGGCTGACACCGAGTATCTGGAAGTGATCCAATACCCAAAAGATAAAACTACCTTTCACTCCACAAGATGGAACGGCGGCTATAATCCAGATCTATGTTTTGCAAAAAGAAACGGAAAAGGCCGTGCCGACCAAATTACCTGAAAAGTTTCATCTAACTTTCTACGCAGTCAGCGCAGTCCAATATATATTAACATCGAAATCCAGATTCCCTTACTAAAATCTGCACTGAAATATAGATGCAACTTTAAGAAAGCAGACTGGATGAGTTATTCTAGATATATTGATGAATACGTCAGAGGGCTCTCATCCACAACTGAGAATTGCGACCGTTTCACGAAAGCTCTTATTAGAGATGCTAGAGGATTGATCCCGCGAGGCTACATAAAAGAAATATATTGCAGGATGGAACTACGAAAGCGACAAACTGTACGATTAGTTGGAAAGATTTAGAAATACGGAGGTGGCCGAGGAGTTTATTCAATCACTGGATAATGCAAGAAAGGAAAAATGGAGAAATACAGCTGAGAATATCGACTTTAAAAGAACCAGCCTGGTCATAATTGAGGCGGCTAGTATCATGTCTTCATAGTCATCCCTGAAAATCTAATGTAGTCTCCCCTAACGCTATAGCCAACCAATTTGCAGCATTGTCAGCATATCTAGAGCTCCCCTCATTAAGGAATTTGTGAGAAATATCAGAAACTAGCTGAGTTTCGAAAAAAGACTGGCTATCACTAGATTTGATAAAATGGTGCCATTGACTGAGTAATAAACGAAATCAAGACAGGTAAGACTGCGAACAAACTACAAAATTATTGAAAAAGCTCATATTCAATCGTATTGCTCCAACCATAAACGGAATACTGTAACCAGGATACTCTAATACAAAAAACTTGTGAACGACGATTTCAGTGCTTAGGAGAACAGCCGAAAAAGATTGAGGATGCAGATTTGAAAGCATTATTATATAAAAACTAAATTCACACGTTGATACAACAGGCAGAAGCACTGAATGTTGCCTAATCCACCATTTCCGAATATCTACATGCATTGCGAAAGATCGAGAAGGAAGGAAAATGGAATGCATATGAATGGAATGTGAGACATTGAAAGGCGAAAAACCACCTTCTGAAATTCTGCTTGACAGACAGAAAATAATAGGTTCTTTGCATCGACTTGTGATAGGTGATGAATAGTAGATATATATATATATATATATATATATATATATATATATATATATATATATATATATATATATATATATATATATATATATATATAACGAAGGTTTTGCTGCGTATTTGGTGAGATAGTCGGAGAGCTGTCTGTGTATTACGAACCGTTGAAACCTGGTGAAACGATTACTAGCGATCGATACTGACAACAATTGATAAAATTGAACTGAGCATTGAAGGAAATACGACCAGAATACATACGCCCAAAGACACGATAAAGTAAAGTTTCAACTTGACAATGCTCGGTCTCAGAGCAAGCAGTATTAACCCGAAATAAAGCATTCAAAGTGTGGAACAGTCAAAAAACAGAAATAAACTATAACATCTTTTTGGAAGCAAGAAAAGAAACATCGAAGCTAATTAGACAAACTAAAAGACAATATGAAAAAAAAAACAACTTAAAACAGAAATAGAAAAAGATTTCCAAAAAAATAACACCCGAAATTTTGACAAAACATTTAAAACGAAATTAACAGGCTATCAAACCCCAAAGTCTTTTCCGAAAGGAAATTGGACAATTAGCTCTAAATAATCAAGCCAATTGCAAAGAACTTGCCAAATATTTTGAACAACCACAAAATTGTCCTGAGCCGTTAAACAGATTACCAACACTAAACACTAAACAAACAAACCCGGATTCATTACCACCGAATGAAGATGAAATAATTAGGCAAATCAAACGACTTAAAAATAACAAAGCTTCTGGTGAAGATGGAATCATTGCTAAACATTTAAAATCCGCTGGTCCAGGTACAATCAAGTAAATAACGAAAATTCTACAAAAAGTTTGGGGAACCGAACGGATTCCGGAAGATTGGAACCATGCTCTAATCCATCCACTACATAAGAAATGAAATAGGACGGTTGTAAACAACTACAGAGGGATATCTCTTCTCCCACTTTGTTACAAAATTCGATCTCAATGTCCAGTAGATAGAGTACAGGGACAGTTAGGATTTAAAATTGGTGAATATCAAGCAGGTTTTCGACCGGGCAGATCCTGCCCGGAACAGATCCTGAATCTACAATTGATCCTAAGATATCAAAAACTATACAATAAAAATCTCGTCTGTACATTTGTGGATTCCAAAATGCATATGATTTTATTGACTGCGAATCTTTATTCCAAATCTTGAAAGAACATGGACTAGATCTGAAAACGCTGGCAATTATTAAAGCAACACTGACAGAAGGTCAAAAGTTAAATTTATAGATGATGTTAAATTTATAGATGATAGATAAATTTATAGAAATGAGATTTCAGAGCCCTTCGAAATTAAAACTGGAATGAGACAAGGGGATGGACTCTCGCTACTCTTATTTATCTGTGTTCTAGAAAAAGTAATACAGGAATGGCGTGTAAAAAAATCGACTCTGAATATTGACCAGTCCATTAAACTGGCGTCTGGCGTTTGCTGATGATCTTGCAATTTTAGCTCAAGATGTATTAATGGCACAAAATCAAATTGAAATCCTAAAAGATGCAGCAGAAGGGGTAGGACTCCAAATTTCCTTTAAAAAGACACAATACATGACCTGCAACAGACTAAGAACACCATTTCTAAAAACAAAATATTGTAACATCAGACGAGTCTCTCAATTTAAATATTTAGATGAAATAATCATGGAAAACGGGTTGGAAAAAGCGGTCAATAAGGGTAGATGTCAAAAAGTGGAGACTGCATTGAGACTTATACAAAATATTTACAATAAAAAATTCATATCTAAAAACAGAAAACTGAGACATTACAATACAGTTATTAAAGCAGAATGGCACAGAAACGCTCATGTTGAATAGTGTGTTGAAAGTATCATACAACAATTTTAAATAAAAATTCTAGAAGAAACAAGGCCGAATTTTTTCCCTACAATATATTTATTTCGTCTTTAAATTGTATGTTAGCAGTAATGTAACTTTGTACCCTTTTTAATAGATTTTCCATAACTTTTGTTATCTTGGTGTTAATACAGCGATTTTAGGACAGATGGTGTCCTTGAGTTGAAATAATTAATTTTTTTAAGTAGGTATTTAAGTTTTTGGATTGTGTTGGCTTCTACTTGATGGAAATTCATTGTAAATATTTAATGAAAGATTGTTTCGTCTATATTTCCACTTTATTATTAATATTTGACGCGTTTCGCTAACACTGTAGCTTCATCAGAACTGGGTATTTTCGATGTTAAACCAGATATAAATACAAAAAGTTTCTGCAATAAAAATATACATTTTATAAAAAATTCACACAGATGTTATTTATTGTCTGTACAAATTCAGTAAAAGATTTAATATTTTAAAATCACTATTAAAAAGATGGTTCTCATTTAACAGATGTGAGGCATAGTTCGAATTATGTTTATGACTGAGAAAGCTTCTTTCGTGCTTTTTAATTATTTTCTTGAAAGATCTGCGTGTTTGTCCTATGTAAGTTATTGGACACGACCCACAATACAGTTGATATATCCCTGATTTATCTTTTTTGTTTGTTTTTGCCTTGCAATTTTTGATATGTTTTCAAAGGCTGTTATCGGTTTTAAAGGGTACTTTTGCATTGTTTTTATATAAGACTTTTTAAATTTTTTCCAACGATTTTCCAAAGTATGTTATTAATTTGAATGAATGGCCTTTTTCATTCATTTGTGGATATTTTTTCAGAGACAGCCTAATTGTATAATTTTCTTTTTAGAATGTTGTCAATTATTCTCTCTGAATATTCGTTGTTTAGAGTAATTTGTTTGATGGTGTTCAGTTCATTATTAAAATCTGCGTCTGATAAATGAATATTGATCAGTCTATGTACAAGACTATGATATGCTGCTAATTTATGTTGTATTGGGTATAATGATTTATTGTGTATTGTTGTATCTGTTTGAGAGGGTTTGCGGAATATCCTAAAACTATGTTTGTTTGAGATTCGTAAAATGGTTTGATCCAGGAAGTTTAAACTGTTATTTTCTTCTAATTCGATTGTAAAGTTTATATTTTTGTGCATTGCATTAATATATTCAAGGAATACACTTAGTCGTCGGTTGGTAGTGACAAAATATGCCAAAATGTCGTCCACATGTCTATACCAATATACAAATTGTCTACTTAGTCCACTCTAGTGGATTATCGTTTTAATATTGTCCATTAATATTTCCGCGAGTAAGGGGCTTAATGAATTGCCCATTATCAAACTCTCTTTACTATTGTAAAATGTGTTGTTAAATGAAAAGTAGTTTTGGGACATTCAAACCATTAGCAAATGTATGTTTTCCATGGTTATAACTGGGTTGACATTATTTTTAATTAATTATTTTTCTACTAATATTATTGCGTCTTGAGGCGGAATGCTGGGGAATAAATTCTGGACATCAAATGATATTAATCTGGACTTGGTTGGGATTGTAATGCTTTTTATTTTGTCAACTGATGCGTATGAATGTTTAACACTATAGTTAGCTCGAAATTTACAGTACAATTTAATGATATCTATTAAGTATCTTAATACTTTGTAAGCAGGTGCAGGCATATAAGACTATGCCTCACATCTGTTAAATGAAAACCATCTTTTTAATAGTGATTTTAAAATATTACACGAACACAGCAAAGGCAAAAAACTAAACCATCTGGAGAGTTTAGAAACAAACCGTCTCAAAGATGCAAAAACGCTTCTAAATGACCAAATAGACCTGAACAAATCCCCTTTATTGAATTTGTACAAACAATAAAAAACATCTGTGTGGATTTCTTAAAAAATGTATTTTTTTATTGTAGAAACTTTTTGTATTTATACCTATTTTAACATCGAAAATTTTCAGTTCTGATGAAACTACAGTGTTAGCGAAACGCGTCAAATATTAATAATAAAGTGAAAATATAGACGAAACAGTCTTTTATTAAATGTTATTAATTTTGTATGCAATGATTTTCCTATGTTGTTTTAACATGTATTTATCCCTAATGAAACTACACTACACAAAATATAAACCCAAACTTTCATAAATATTACAAAAGAAAGTCGCCAAAAAAATTGTAGTGTGATACTTGCCCCACCATATATAACGATAAATGTATACGAGCTGGAAAATATTGACTACCCAGCATCTAGCCTCGACGTAACCTCTTCTAGCCAGGATTTATATTGAGCTATAAAGTGAGTGTCTATTTCAATATCAAGAAGCATAACCCTCCAGAGCAATAATTGTATTTTAAGTAAAATGTATATATAAGTAAATCACATACATACATATCATTAGATAATTAAATAGTATTTATTTAATTAAATAAACAAAGATTAATATCTAAAAAAAAATTAGATATTAATATTTGTTTATTTATTTAAAATGAATTTCCATCAAGTATCGGCTACTCAGTTAAATGTATTGTTTATTTATTGAGCTAATATCGTAAAAGTAGTATAGACGCATGAGTATAGCCATTATAAGTGTTTACTAACGAAACAAACCGAACAACATTTTTTTTGTTAAATTTTATTCTTCTTTTTCTACCCGTTACCTGTGCTGTAAATCAACATTCACGGGCAGACATTTTAAAACAAAAGGCAGTTCAACAAAAAGTGTATCCCGCTGTTGGTTCTTTTCTCGTGACAATAAAAATTATAGGCCAAGTGAACTGGAAAACAGCGGGTCAAGCAAGCAGCAACCGCACCGATTGTGGATTGCATTCATTAACGGCCGACACGCAACTCGTACCTGTTGCCGTTGGCTGCATTTCTTTCGAGATTGGGCCGAGCTCATAGCACGGATCTAGATTATTTCGCATATCGTATCGTTAAATCAACGCTAATTACCCAAAATTGATTTCATACGGCGATCTATTATGTTGTTTTAGTTAGTTTTCGTTAATACTTTCAAGTTTTGCACTTTATTTTATTATATTATCATTATATCACTTTATTTTATTATGTTAAATTATTCCAACTTTCCAACTATCTATATAGTTATAACTAACTATAGCCTAAACTATGTGTAGGATTTATTAGTTGCCTCACAAAAAAAACTATTTTTGTTTAATACAGAACTTTTAATGATAAGTCAGTATAGTGAACATTCAAAGAAATACTTTTCTAAATGCATTTTTTAAAGCATTGGGCATTTTTTTGTCAAATCACTTCTAACACGTCTCCTAATAGTTCCCAGTATTCGGCTAACACTTTAGAACCTAATTTTCTCTGATACCTCTTCTCCATATTTAAAATATCTTGGTTGTACTTCCACTTCCTGCACTACAATTTTCTAGAAACTAATAGTGATTGGAATCAAGGAAATATATTTTTAAGGATATGTTGTATCTTAACTTCTGGTAGCATAAACGAAAGTTGGGAATAAAATTTTGGCCTCTTATTTTTATCGGAATTTGAAGCCCTTAATTCATCAGATTCAAGTATCAAGTATCGAAGTGTCCTAAAAGGTTCCTCCTTTTGAGAAACACAAATTCCATCTTTAATTTTAGCATCACTGATTCTAGTCAGTATTGCTTTTAGGTAATTGAAAGCAGGACTTTCTTTGTTTAAGACTTTTAAAAACTTGTTTATAAGACCCATTTTTATATACGAAGTGTGTAAATAAAGTAATGAGACTGGTGGCGTGCATCTCATCGTTCTATCTGACAACATTGTTGGCTTTCTCTTTGGAGAGGAGGCAGTCCAGCATCTGATGGTGTTGAGTAGCAGTTCTTTTCGTGAACCAGATTTTTAATTGGTTGCGGCATTCTCAATGTTGTCCTGGGAAAATGAAAAAAGTCGCAAGAACTTAAGTCTGGTGAACAAGGGGCTGCAGAGCCACAGTCACATATTTTTATGTGCCTAAAACTCGTTAATCAAAATAGCTGTGTTGCGAGGCTTATTTTCAAGATTCGCCTGAATTGATGTTCAGTCTCCCTCAAATGACACTTTTTTGGAGGTTTTAAGAACTTCTCGGTAAAAATGCTGGTTTACCGTTTGATGGTGAGGCTCAAATTCTATACGGATGATCTTCTGGGTATCAAAAATAAAATCAGCATGTTTTTGACCTTGGATTTGCTAATTCT
The DNA here is from genome assembly GCA_031761425.1 of Cosmopolites sordidus. Classification (NCBI taxonomy): domain Eukaryota; kingdom Metazoa; phylum Arthropoda; class Insecta; order Coleoptera; family Curculionidae; genus Cosmopolites; species Cosmopolites sordidus. Next base: position 440,782 of record JARFXV010000536.1, read on the forward strand.
GACTGTTTTTATCCGAAGATAGTTTGGATTGTACTGTTCCTGGCTCTGGCACTTCATTTCCAGGTCGTATTTGGTCGAGTCTCAGTCTTCTAATAAGGCCCTAAAGCGCCTGAAAACCCGAATCCTTGACAAAACACTGTTTGGATATATATGTTAAAGTTTTGCAAAAGTTTCCGTCGCACTGTGCTCAAGTCTGAAACAAAACTTAATTGTACACCTTGGGTCAAAATTGTTGTTAGTCATTTTCAGAACGCACCAGCAACATCCGGTTCACAAACAGGATTTTTACGGACAACCAAGCTAGTCTAGGGAGTTCAAATTCGTATTAAATATGCCTATGAAATGATCCAAATGAAATGTTGGCCTGCCTCGCCTCCAAAGTAGAAACCAACTGTTGTCAGATTCATTCATAGCAGTATTTGGTATGTGTTTAACACATGTATGTGTTACAAAATACCAAAACAAAATTGCCGCATTTCTTTAGATGTTTGCCATTTATACCTTTTGTTAATTACTACATTTTTCCTTCATATGGGGCGATTAGAATTAATGAAAACTTTTTTGCATTTTAGAATAATTTATAAAAGTCCGCAGTCTTCTGAATTATGGTTTATGTATAAAGCAGTCAATAAATCATTAATGTCTCTATAGGTCACCACAAGTTGTTCTATTTGAAAACATAATGTTAAGTTCATTTTGATGACTTCGGCACATAGAACCTTTAATTTTTTTTTCAACAGAAAATAAAAGTTTTATAATTTTTTTCTCTGATTTTTATAATACAATTAAAAACTTACAATTACATTAGGATTTTTTCCTATTTAACTAAGCTGCAGATTAAGTATTATATGAGTGAATTACGAGGTCTACGTGATGATATATTAGAAAATGGAAAAATATTTCGGATTAAAATGAAAAATCACTGTATAATCTTCACTCAACTTTTTTAAGTTTAATGTCACCATTTCAGTGCTCGTCGAAGCTTCCTCTGTATAGAACATTTCTTCCAAGTCGGTTTCAGTCAAATCTTCATCTTGCGATTCAAGCAATTCTTGAATGTCACTTGATTCTATCTATTTGAAACCATCTCGTCTTATGCCATTCGCAACTTGATTAATGGTTTCAGTTAATGTTTGAATTTGCACGGATTCTTCATCATTACCGACAGTTAGATCAGACCACAGTTTTTTCCAGCATCATTTCAATGAGTACGGCTTCAGCTCTTGCAATGATACCTTTACGTTAACATTGCACTTTGCTATATCAAAATGTTTCCATCATTGCATAATGATCATGTCGGGATCACATTCCATGGTGTCGATTATGATTTTAAAGATGTGTCTGAAATAATAGAGCTTAAAGGCATGGATTATTTCTTGGTTCATAGGTTAGAGTAAGGCCGTCTTCTTAGGAGGAAAAAATATCACCTTTATATTTGGATGCATAGTTTCATGCTCACGAGGGTGACCAGGAGCATTGTCCAAAACTAAAAATGCTTTGAAATCTAAATTATTTTTCTTGAAATAAGTTTCAACTTCAGGAACAAAACAATCTTGGAACCAGTCACAGAAAATGACATTTGTAACCAACGCTTTCTTGTTTAACCTCCAAAACACTGGTAGATTGTCCTTATTTTGATTTTGGCATTGTTTTCGAGTTTTGTTTGGTATTCTTTTCCAAAACATGGGAGTTTCGTTAAACATTAAACACTTGTTCAGATTCGTATCCACCATCAGCAATTAACTTTGAAAATCCTTCTGGATATGTTGCTGCTGCGGAAGTGTCTGCAGATGCAGCTTATCCAACAATTTTGATGTTATGCAGTGATTGTCGCACCTTTAACTTATTAAACTAACCTTGCAATGTTTGAAATCGTCCATCACCAGGTCCTTTAAAATATGCGTAAAGACGTTCAGCTTTCTTACGGATTATAACACCACTTTGATGCACTTTCTTCTGGCTACAGTCTTCAATCCATAATATTAATGCAGTTTCCATTTTTTCAATTGCAGGATCAAGAAAAATTTTTGCTGATAGTGAGGTTGAAGCTGTAGAATTCCTTATTTTGTCATTTGATTTCTTGATAGATCGTACAGTTGATTGACTGGCATTAAAATAACGTGATATGGATGCGAAACGACTCGCCAAGGCGTAAGCGATCAAGCATTTCTATTTTTACCTTAAGCGACAACACTATTTTTACCGAAATGGCGTTCCGTGTATGAACTAATTTTCCTTTTTTTTAGGTTTTTTAGGTGAAAACTTCTTTAGCCGCGTTGAACGATTTTTGGTAGTACATGTATATGTATATACTATATATGTATATTACTGTGCATATGTATATGTATATATGTATATTACTGTGCAGTACAAAAGTGAGTACTTAATATGCTAATATTTTTATGTAGAAAAATGAATAACAAAAATAACATTTATTTTCAAATATTTCCAATGTTGGTATTGGAATTTAATTATATAAAGAAATTTTAATTATCTATACCATAATTAATTTAAAAATTCAAAAAAACACAGTTATTCCAAAGTTTCAAGTTTTCACTTCTGTCGGCAGTTTCCATGCCTACCTTTTTTTATTCCGCGATTTGAATGCGCGTAAAATGGAATGAGGAATAAGGCTTGGATTTTACTTTAACTGATAGATAATTGTTTGATATTGTTGATCAAATTTTTTTTATATTATACTAAAAATCAACCTTAGCGTGTGCTTAGAGTGTGGAGTCATATTACGGTATAATGTGGAGATGTTATGGTGTGGTTTGTTTCCAATTTGCCAGCATTATAATTCGATTAGTAAGTATATGAGAATCGTTGGAAAAGTTTTCGACCTCACAAAGAAAACCCAAGATTTTTGAGACTTTCTTTTTCAACGTAGTCACCTTGTAATTTAATATATTCAGAGTTTCGATGCTCGAACTTCTTATACTTTTAATATAATATGATTTGTACAACTTATAGCTTGAAGTGAATCTTTGTCCAACGAGATATTTCTTCAGATTTGAAAAGATCGTGCAATCGCTGGGAACCAAATCTTGCGGATACCGCTCTTGTGGAAGCAGTGCGTAGCGTAGATAGTGGACTGCAATCGCAATATTGTGGTGAAAGGCCACTTTATTTTTGATTAGATATGGATGTGGCTTCTTTCAGAAATGGCTTTCCTTGGTGCACCTTTATCTGCTCCCACAAACTGTTTAGACTACTGCATCGTCTCTAGTGAAAGGGTGAATCCATGTTCGGTGAATTAATCTACTCTACGTCGTTCAAACTTAGCAGAATCACGTTTAAATGCATCTAAACACTCTTGGAGTGTTTACATGTTTTTCTACGACTTGAGAATTATTTATTTGAATGTTTCTCTTATACTGAAAACAACATGTAAACTATAGTGGATACGATCTATCGATATGTTTACAATGTGAGTGAGCTTGTAAATCCTCAGAGTCAGTGAGTTAATATTTTAATGGATTTTTGTGGTGATTTTGTCGATCCTAGAGATTTTTGAGAGTTCTGAGCATTCATCAACTTCAATGATGGTACGTCTGGATTTAAATTCATCAGCACCTTTTTTTTACGGTTGAAGGGAAAGAATCCTTTTAAAAAATAATCTAACCCTTAATTCGTTAATTATATCTATTTTTCAGAAAACGTCATAACTTCTTAACGTACATGTCTGAAACCTCTCAGCATACTATTTAACGACTCATACTTGACTAATATTGTAATCATTTGGTCATGTTTTGCGCTAACTTTGTATCAGGCCGAGTATTATTACATCAACCCTTATATTTCTGGATATATTTGATTTACCAAACCTGATGAAAATTATTCAGTTAATTACATTGATAAAAATTACACACAACTGATAGTTTAAAATGGCGAAAAATATTGAAATAAAAATGCAGAATTTTAAAGAACCAAGTCACAATGATAACAGTGCGATTTTTATACTGTAATATATTTGCAAGATGTACAAATAATTTGTCAACTGTGGTTTGTTCCATAGTATATAATTAAGACCTATAATAAAAATCCTCTTGTAGTTTCGGTAAGATTATCTTAATCAATTCCCGGTATTATAATAATTTTAAAAAAAGTTAAGTACACTTTAACTTTAATGACGGCTATTAATATACAATTTAAATATAACGTACTTATAAAACAATTTTTAAGTTTTCACCATGAACTTGAGTATAAATAAATTGAAAAAATAAAAAATCAGCCGAGAATCTTCAGCTACGTGAGACATACCAACCTTTGCACCCTGCTGATTCGCCTTGGGACTCGGTAGTAGCATGCGTTCTAGTTAATTAGGGTTAATCTTTAGACAAGTTCCCGAAGGGTATATATTTATATTTAGTAACGGTTTCGAATAAGGCGCTGACCCCTTAAATATTTATTTATGACTTAAATGCATAGACACAATTCTACTAGAACAAAAAACATACTACTATGAAAAATATATTTTGTATGGTTAATTTTGGAATTGTTGTGCACAACATGACAATATTATGTAATAAAAATATAATCAAGGACTTTCAATTACATTTGATATAAGAATTTCATAATAAGTAGGTTCATCACGGTTATCATACCAATCTGTAATTTTGCGATACATGGACTCAGTTAGATGATCTGTTTTCTTGTTGTAAAGTATTCGAGATTCATTGTACACATGTATGAAGTTCTTTAAAACTGCTTGCAACTGGGGCACTAGCTTAAATGTTCGATCAATATTATCACATACATTCAAGTTTCTATCGATTATAAATCCAAGGATCTCGACAAACAGTCAAGTGTCGCTATCGCAGAATTTTCTAAAAACTGTACCATTTGATGATCTATATGAGGTATAGCGTTATCCTGCTTGCAGATATAACCTATTAATGACCTGCAACATTTTAGTTATATAACGAGATGCGATTAAACTTCTTGTGAGGTTACTAGGGGTGACCTGCTTTTCGTACTATAATTCTTGGGAGGGGGGGGGGGAAGCTGTATGATGTTCTAATAAAAAAATTATTTCGCTTTTCACACACAATACGTTCATCATGACAATCATTGAATTCTATCTAAGCACCATTCAAAGCCGTGAGTTCTCTGAATTAATAAGGACGATAAATGCATATTCTCATCGCAGGTGAATGATTAACAGTCACCCTCGGAACACTTCTACTTATAATTGCAACAAAAACATCACATACTTGCCGGATATTTTCATGTTGATATCGTATTTCAAGACGTCCCATGACGTTCATTATATTTTTACTTAAAAATCATACTCTATATCAACGCCACGTTACATCATCGCCATGACAATGTTATTTTGAAATAGCAACAAAAATTATTACAGTGTGTGTCAATGCACGTATTTAAGTTCGTTTTCAAACCAAAAATATATTCTGTACGCGAAAATCACGACATGCTTCGTATTTACAGAAAAGTTCTCCAAAATTCCGAAAGCTAGGTATTTATGGGTAACGATGCCCAGAAAGTCTGCTTTCAAGTCAGTAAACATTTGTCTAAGTTTCTCAAAGACTTTTTGATATGGGTAACGTGGTTTTGAGTTTTCTTGATGGCAGTGCAGATGTCAATCGCTTCAAGACCGTTGAATTCCATTTGTGGAAGTGCATCAGTCTGTTTTCGAATTATTGCAACCCACGGGGAAATTTTTTCATAACCATCAGATTTCCCAGACAGATTTCCAGTATTTTTCAATGGTAGATACATTCACATTTTCAAGTTTTGACTGGTTACCCTGGGCTTCTAGTTCTCTACAAAACTTCTTCTGGCTATTTCGAAACATTGCATTTTGGTGCCGTCGTTTTTCTATCTCATTGTATCTGGCTAGTCTGGCTCCCTTCGGTTTAGCCTTCTGTCTAAATCGATCTTTCAGGTCTAATAATTATTCGCGAAAGTTTGAATCTTCAAATCCAATACCAGATTTTTTAGCAATTATTTTCGTTTTTTTCGTCACTTTGCTAGATGTATTTCTAGCAAGATACTCAGAAATAATGCCAACTTTGCCCGAAAATCATTGATATCAGTTTCCAGGCGCTTTTTCCAGGCAGGTGTATCTTTTTGGATATTACGCCTTGTCGCATTTGTGTAAGTTTTTTGACCTGAAACCGCGATTACAGTTACTGCTGCACAATACAACGCAAGATGTATGTCGCTAAGATTCATTATCCCCGATAAATGCGATTCCGAAACTTTATTGACCTCCATTATAGTAAAGCGGGATTTTGCAATGTTGCGCAGTACGGTATTTTTGGCTTATTTAGTGGATTTGAGCCAGTAAAATGGGCCCATGGACTGTAAAATCTTTCTCGTATGTTAGAAATGTTTCCATTCATGACTGTTTCTTCATTTTGAGTTGATGATACTTCTGTTGTTAGGATTGGAGTTTGTATAACCGATTGGTTCTCTGTGTTCAAGTTAACGATATCCATATTCACTTTACTGATATTTTCTTTTGAAATATATCTCCTTCTATGAATTGCTTTTCTTCGGGTATCTAAAGGCCTCTCATTTATGTGCCCGAGCAGTGGAGCATGCATTTCAATCCCCGTTGATATTGAGGCAGATGTCTCCTGAGCAGTCCGATTAGTGCTGTTCGTGCGATGTCAATTATAAAAGCCCTTTTCTCCTTTTTACTAATTATAACAATGTCTGGTCTATTATAATCGACCGTTCGATCTGTTGTGATTGGTCTGTCCCAGTATAGGATTGAATCAGATGATTCCAATACGGGAGAAGGTAAGTACTTATGATATGGAGTAGGTGCGTTATCTAATAGCGAATACTTTAATGCAATTTGCCGATGTATAATTTTCGCCAGCTGATTATATCTTCCTAAATAAGCATTAGGGGCTAGAACTGCACACCCACCGATAAGGTGTTCAATCGTTTCCCCCACTATACCGCACTTCCTACATCGGTCGACAACATCCATGTGTAGTATATGCTTTTCATAGTTCCATGTTCTTACTACCTTATCTTGAATAGATGTCGTACAACCTTCTGTTTCTGGGTACAACAGCCCATCGGTCAGCCATTTTAGAGACAATGGTCCATCAATGGTATCATCCTCGAGTCCCTGCTCCCTCCCCCAGCTCCAGGATTCAGGGCTTTCACTTCAATTGAGGACCAGTTTAAAATTCCGAAGGTGTAGGTTAGTATTCGAGCGGCCCAGGTGTTGAGTGCAGTTACTTTGTTTGTTGCGTTGATTTGCTTTGATTTTTTGTTTATTTATTTTTTCATCTATATTGAGGTCTTGTTGGAATCCTATATATTTATATGTTTCATGTGGGCGTAAGGCTGGAATAGTTGTGACATTGTCCATTAATGTAAGGTTTTGAGATTGGGTGATTTTTCCTTTTTCCACGTGCAATACTGCACAGTTTTCTATCCCCAGCTTCATTTTGATGACCTGGCTAAATGACTTGAGTAATTCTAGCAAACTTCTAAGTTGATGTTGATTTTTTGCGTATAGTTTCAAGTCATCGACATAGAAAAGATGCGAGAGCACAACTCGCTCGCCAATGCTGTAGCCGTAACCACTACTGTTCAACATACGACTCAAGGGATTAAGAGCCATACAAAACCAGAGTGGGCTCAGACTGTCGCCTTGAAATATTCCTCTTCTAATAGAAATCTCAGCAGTCCTGTAGTCTTTCAAACACAGACTGATTCTCCAGCTTCCCATTAAATGATTGAGAAGATTGATTATTCGAGCATCAGTTTAGTAGATATTTAGTATTTCTTTAAGCCAAGAATGGGGCACGGAGTCAAAGGCCTTTTGATAATCTACCCATGCTAGTGATATTTTTCTATATTTTGATTTAACTTGCTTGGTGATAATTGTGTCAATAACCAGTAATTCCTTGCAACCTCGTGCTTGTTGTTTACATCCATTTTGCTCCCAAGCCAATATATCAGATTTCGTGAGATGTTCTCTAATTTTGGAGCTTATGATTGTGGTGATAATTTTATTTATTGCTGACAAACACGTAATTGGCCTATAATTCTTGGCATCTTCAAAGTTTTCTGATTTGGGCAACATGTATGTTATTCCTAAAGTAAAATATGCAGGGATCTTTCTGTTATTATCTATTGCGTCCTGAATTTGCTGTGCTATAACTTCATGGCTACAAGTGAAAGCTTTCCACCAATAGTTGTGAATCCCATTGGTGTTAAAAACTGATGTTCTCTTTTCTCTTCTTCGATCCAATACGCCCTATCGTCGAATTTTTGATCATATGTCTGACCAGTACTTTGTCATATTTTCTTTATCAGGAATGGCGGTCTCTAACATCAATTTGTGTTCGCTGAGGTTTCTGTAGAATTGATTTTGAGCTCGATTAAACTGAGTATTTTCTTGGTATCTTTTTACTCGTATCCGATACCTCCTTAGTCTGTTTCCTAATGCTGCAATTTTCTGTTTCAAAGTTTCAAGGTAAAGCATAAGGTCCTGTAGGAATGTTGGATTGCTAATCTTTATTTTAGCTTTTCTCCCAATCTGAACAGCCTTTTTTTGGACCTTTTTACTGGCTACTGCAGCATGAAGGTAGTTATGCAACAGACCCACCTTACTCCTTATTCCATTACTCCTTCTTTCCCAAGGAGGGCCCTGTTGTTTTGCAGTGGGGGGTGTATCAGGTCTTGGCCATTGTTGAGTAAATATCTTGGAAATCATGGCCGCGGCGCAGTACACAACGTGGCAGGTTTCCAATAAATCATCACTGCGCTCAATCATTCCACGTATATTAACATTTACAGATGCAACTGCGTTCTTTATTTCCATGGTGAGTTGAAGTTTGGAAAGTCTGGGGCGCAGTTCCATGGGTATACCTCTGTACTTAGCATCATATTCCATAAAAAGTGATGTAGTTTCAGGATTGTTTTCCTGTTCAAGATCATTCTCTGCCACCTGGTCAGTAATCGGCCGTGCTGGTGAATTTAAGCTGGTTCGAGCAATAAATGATTTTCTCCGAATATTTCTTTTGATATTATCGAGTTCTGCCGCTGATAGTGCTTTCCTTTTAAGAACCGAGCGTACTTCATCTGAGAGTCTTTGTTCGGATAATTCACTTTCAGGATACTTGACTTTCCATATTGTTTGCAGTCGGTCTCTATATCCAGTCTTGTTCATTTCCATTTCCGTTACTATGTAATATGCGCGCAAAAGCTCACTATTGAGTTCTCTAGTCCAGCGCATTCGTCCCTTTCCCCGAGATTTTTGAGCGGAGCTCCCAAGCTGTCCCCTTGTATATTCTTTTGGGTTTTAGGTACGGGGTCGGTGGACCTTGTAGATATATTTCGCCGGGCAGTGCCACTCGCTCCACTGCTGCCGACTAGGCGCTCGACCGTCCCGCTGGCAAAAGTAGCGCCTCCTTTGCCAGCATCCGAGGCTTGACTTCTTGTAACAGGAACCATCTAATACATCCGTCAGGGTGGTTAACCCTTAGGAGGGCTGCCGTTAGCCGCATGGATAACCCATGCGTTTTCCAGGGTGCACCAGTCTTGGAGGTGGTAGCACGCACCCCTTTATTATTATTATTCTGCTCATCCTTACTGTAGAATCTCAGCTCATGCTGGCCGGTATTCCAATGCCAAGATGAAAAAGCAATTCAGCTCCTCTCACCCTAGCGTAATATCTTACGAACAATGTGACACGTCTGCAAGAGCACGGCACGCTGTCCCACTATGGCAATCGATCTCGAGATCCCGAGGCTCTCGAGGTTCTTTGAAAATCTCTTACTTATCAGGCCTTCGGCGGATATAACGAAGGGCACTACATCTACCTTACTCAGTTTCCACTGGTTCTTCAAGTCGTATGCCAGATTTTCATACTTTGTGGATTTTTCTATCTCAGTTTTTCTAATGTTGTGAGATAGTGGCACTGCGATGTCAATTATAAAAGCCCTCTTGTCCTTTTTGTTGATTAGAACAATATCCGGCCTGTTATAATCAATCGTTCGATCAGTAGTGATTGGTCTGTCCCAGTAAAGAATGGTATCGGATGATTCGAGTACAGGAGAAGGCGAGTACTTAAAATATGGAGGAGGTGCATTTTCTAATAGCGAGTATTTTTTTGCAATTTGTTGATGTATAATTTTTGCCAGCTGATTATGCCGTCCTAAATAAGCATTAGGAGCAAGGGCCGGGCAACCGCCAATAAGGTGCTCAATTGTTTCCCCCAAAGTACCGCATATCCTGCACTTATCGACAACGTCCAAATGCAGTATGTGTTTTTCATAGTTTTTTGTTCTTGTTACCCTATCTTGAATAGATATCGCGAAACCTTCTGTTTCTGGGTACAAGAGTCCATCGGTCAGCCACTTCAGAGACAATTGTTCGTCAATGGTGTCATCTTCAAGTGACTTAGGAAACCTTCCGTGCAATGTTTGTCCTTTCCATTCTCGAACACAGTCCGTGAGTGTTGTTCTGCTATCAATACGATTTTGTTTATTTAGGTTCAGTGGGGTGAAACCCCGATCCTCATTTGCAACCAACTTCATTAACGTACTATTTGAATCAAGGAAGTGTTTTCTCATTCTATTTTCTTGATTGAGACAGATATTTTTTACGTTTACAAGGCCTCTACCCCCGAACTTTCTTGGGATGTATAGTCTTTTCGTAGATGAGTTTGGATGCAGGCATCGGAACTTTGTCAATGTTCGGCGCGTCAACCTATCGAGTTCATCAAGGTCAGTTTCTGACCATTTAACTATGCCAAAAGAATATGTCAGAGTTGGCACCGCCCAACCGTTGATCGCTCTAATGAGGTTTCCTCCGTTCAGTTTGGTGTTTAAAAGTTTTGTAAGTCTCTTTTGGTATAGAGTGGAAAAGTCCTTCTTTAACTGGTTATGATCAAGTTTATGCTTTTGGGGTATTCCTAAATATTTGTAGGATTCTTCTGGTGCTAGTTGTTGTATGTTACAAAGTGTTGAATGTTGAGTCTGAACCTTTCCCTTCTGTATACTAATGCTAGAGCATTTGTCCAGTCGGAATGACATTCTGATATCCCTACTGAATGTTTCAACCGTTTTTATCAATGAGTTTAATTTTTCTCTAGTTTCCCCATATAATTTAAGGTCATCCATATATAGCAGATGAGAGAGCTTTCTTGGATTCCTCATGTTAAGTTTATATCCAATATTGCTGTTGTTGAGTAGTGTGGACAAAGTGTTCAATGCTAAACAGAACCAAATTGGAGAAAGGGAATCTCCCTGAAAAATTCCCCTCTCGATATTTGTAGCAGCAATGCATTGTTGGCCGACAAAAAGATTCGTTTTCCACTTCCCCATCAGGCACTTTAAAGAATTAATAATCTGGGGGCTAATTTTATAGAAATTCTTTTATTATTATTATTATTATTATTATTATTATTATTATTATTATTATTATTATTATTATTATTATTATTCTGCTCATCCTTACTGTAGAATCTCAGCTCATGCTGGCCGGTATACCAATGCCAAGATGAAAAAGCAATTCAGCTCCTCTCACCCTAACATAATATCTTACGAACAATGTGACAAGTCTGCAACAGCACGGCACGCTGTCCCACTATGGCAATCGATCTCGAGATCCCGAGGCTCTCGAGGTTCTTTGAAAATCTCTTACTTATCAGGCCTTCGGCGGATATAACGAAGGGCACTACATCTACCTTACTCAGTTTCCACTGGTTCTTCAAGTCGTATGCCAGATTTTCATACTTTGTGGATTTTTCTATCTCAGTTTTTCTAATGTTGTGAGATAGTGGCACTGCGATGTCAATTATAAAAGCCCTCTTGTCCTTTTTGTTGATTAGAACAATATCCGGCCTGTTATAATCAACCGTTCGATCAGTAGTGATTGGTCTGTCCCAGTAAAGAATGGTATCGGATGATTCAAGTACAGGAGAAGGCGAGTACTTATAATATGGAGGAGGTGCATTTTCTAATAGCGAGTATTTTTTTGCAATTTGTTGATGTATAATTTTTGCCACCTGATTATGCCGTCCTAAATAAGCATTAGGAGCAAGGGCCGGGCAACCGCCAATAAGGTGCTCAATTGTTTCCCCCAAAGTACCGCATTTCCTGCACTTATCGACTACGTCCAAATGCAGTATGTGTTTTTCATAGTTTTTTGTTCTTGTTACCCTATCTTGAATAGATATCGCGAAAACTTCTGTTTCTGGGTACAAGAGTCCATTGGTCAGCCACTTCAGAGACAATTGTTCGTCAATGGTGTCATCTTCGAGTGACTTAGGAAACCTTCCGTGCAATGTTTGTCCTTTCCATTTATTCCTTTATTATTATTATTATTATTATTATTATTATTATTATTATTATTATTATTATTATTATTATTATTCTGCTCATCCTTACTGTAGAATCTCAGCTCATGCTGGCCGGTATTCCAATGCCAAGATGAAAAAGCAATTCAGCTCCTCTCACCCTAGCATAATATCTTACGAACAATGTGACACGTCTGCAAGAGCACGGCACGCTGTCCCACTATGGCAATCGATCTCGAGGTCCCGAGGCTCTCGAGGTTCTTTGAAAATCTCTTACTTATCAGACCTTCGGCGGATATAACGAAGGGCACTACATCTACCTTACTCAGTTTCCACTGGTTCTTCAAGTCGTGTGCCAGATTTTCATACTTTGTGGATTTGTCTATCTCAGTTTTTCTAATTTGGTGAGATAGTGGCACTGCGATGTCAATTATAAAAGCCCTCTTGTCCTTTTTGTTGATTAGAACAATATCCGGCCTGTTATAATCAACCGTTCGATCAGTAGTGATTGGTCTGTCCCAGTAAAGAATGGTATCGGATGATTCAAGTACAGGAGAAGGCGAGTACTTATAATATGGAGGAGGTGCATTTTCTAATAGCGAGTATTTTTTTGCAATTTGTTGATGTATAATTTTTGCCAGCTGATTATGCCGTCCTAAATAAGCATTAGGAGCAAGGGCCGGGCAACCGCCAATAAGGTGCTCAATTGTTTCCCCCAAAGTACCGCATTTCCTGCACTTATCGACTACGTCCAAATGCAGTATGTGCTTTTTATAGTTTTTTGTTCTTGTTACCCTATCTTGAATAGATATCGCGAAACCTTCTGTTTCTGGGTACAAGAGTCCATCGGTCAGCCACTTCAGAGACAATTGTTCGTCAATGGTGTTATCTTCGAGTGACTTAGGAAACCTTCCGTGCAATGTTTGTCCTTTCCATTCTCGAACACAGTCCGTGAGTGTTGTTCTGCTATCAATACGATTTTGTTTATTTAGGTTCAGTGGGGTGAAACCCCGATCCTCATTTGCAACCAATTTCATTAACGTACTGTTTGAATCAAGGAAGTGTTTTCTCATTCTATTTTCTTGATTGAGACAGAGATTTTTTACGTTTACAAGGCCTCTACCCCCCAACTTTCTTGGGATGTATAGTCTTTTCGTAGATGAGTTTGGATGCAGGCATCGGAACTTTGTCAATGTTCGGCGCGTCAACCTATCGAGTTCATCAAGGTCAGTTTCTGACCATTTAACTATGCCAAAAGAATATGTCAGAGTTGGCACCACCCAACCGTTGATCGCTCTAATGAGGTTTCCTCCGTTCAGTTTGGTGTTTAAAAGTTTTGTAAGTCTCTTTTGGTATAGAGTGGAAAAGTCCTTCTTTAACTGGTTATGATCAAGTTTATGCTTTTGGGGTATTCCTAAATATTTGTAGGATTCTTCTGGTGCTAGTTGTTGTATGTTACAAAGTGTTGAATGTTGACTCTGAACCTTTCCCTTCTGTATACTAATGGTAGAGCATTTGTCCAGTCCGAATGACATTCTGATATCTCTACTGAATGTTTCAACCGTTTTTATCAATGAGTTTAATTTTTCTCTAGTTTCTCCATATAATTTAAGGTCATCCATATATAGTAGATGAGAGAGCTTTCTTGGATTCCTCATGTTAAGTTTATATCCAATATTGCTGTTGTTGAGTAGTGTGGACAAAGTGTTCAATGCTAAACAGAACCAAATTGGAGAAAGGGAATCTCCCTGAAAAATTCCCCTCTCGATATTTGTAGCAGCAATGCATTGTTGACCGAGAAAAAGATTCGTTTTCCACTTCCCCATCAGGCACTTTAAAGAATTAATAATCTGGGGGCTAATTTTATAGAAATTCAGAACCTCAACCAGCCAATCGTGAGGGACACTATCGAATGCTTTCTTGTAGTCTATATAGCAGATATTTAAGTTGCGTTTTCTTTTTCGCGCTTGCTCAAGAACTACAGCATCGATCGTCAATTGTTCCTTGCAGCCCATACTTGCTCTTATACATCCTTTCTGTTCTTCTTCAAAAATGTTGTTTTTATCACAATGTTGGTAGATTTTTTCATTGAGTAGGGCTGTGAACAGTTTATATAACACTGACAGACATGTGATTGGTCTGTAGTTATTGGGTTGCTTAACGTTCCCTTTTTTGAACAGTAGGTATGTATTGCCCTCCATTAGAAAGTCAGGGAAAGTGTCTGGATTTATTAAAACCTCTTTAAATGCATTTGCAAGTACGGGATAGGCGGCTGTAAAGCTTTTAATCCAGAAGTTATGCAATCCATCTGGTCCAGGCGCCTTCCAGTTGTGAGTCTTCCTGACAGCAGTGCAAATGTCAATCTCTGTGAAATCGTTAGACTCCATATCTGGGAGAGCATTTGTCTGTTCTTGAATGGTTTTAACCCAAGGAGCCAATTTTTCGTAGCCGTCTGATTTTTTCCAAGCCGATCTCCAATATTCCGCAAAGGAAGACACATCGATATTCTTAAGTTCTGACTTGCTGTTACCTTCTGCTTCGAGTTGTCTATAAAATTTCTTTTGGCTGTTTGCAAATATTGAATTTTGATGTTTTCGCTTTTCTAGTTCATTATATCTTGCTAGCCTGGCTCCTTTCGATTTAGTTTTTGCCTAAACCGATCTTTTAGATCCAACAATTTTGCTGTCAGGTTTCAATCATCGAAGTCAATACCAGATTTATTGGCAATTATTTTTGCTTTTCTCGCTACTTTATTTGACTGATTACCAGAAAGATACTCTGAGATAATGTCAACTTTCCTCCGGAACTCATTGATATTGTTTTCAAGGCGCGTTTTCCAGACAGGTGTATTTTTCTGGATACTACGACCAGCCGCATTATGGGTGTAAGTCTTTTGACCTGAAATTTCGATGACAGTCACTGCTGCACAATATAATGCAAGATGTATATCGCTTAAATTTGTCATACCAGATAGATGTGATTCCAAAACCCTATTAATCTGCATTAGAGTAATACGTGATTTTGCAATATTACGCAGTACTGGAATTTTTGGTCTATTCAATGGGTTTGAGCCAGTAAAACTGGCCAAATTGCTGTAAAACTTCTCTCGTATGTTAGAAAAGTTACGTTGCGAGATTGATTCTTCATTTTTAGACGATGATGCTTCTGGTGATACATTTTGAGTTTGTTCTACTTGTTTCTCCTCTGTATTCGAGTTAAGAACGTCTATAGTATCTTCTTTATGTTGTTGATTTGTAATGTTTTGATGTAGTTCATTACCGATTTCTCTCTTGATGTTCATTAATTCCGATTCGGTTAGATAGTTTTTCCTTAGAATTACATTTTTGCGGTCGGCTAAGTTTTGTTCCGACAGCTGAGTTTCAGGGAACCTCTTTTTATATTCTTGGTGGAGTGCATGCCTCCATCCAGGGAGCGGATTATCTCCGCACTGGTTTGCGTAGTAATAGACACGCATTACATCAATATTCATTTCGCGTGTCCATCTGATACGTGGAGTGCGTTCGGTCCTAGTGACAGCCTTCCTTATTAGGGGCGAGCCAGCAAGTACCGGGGTATTTTGATCTTCTACTCCATTATTAATTTCCGCTCTCTTTTGATTTTGTAGTAAAGTCTTTGGTGTTGCTAGACTTAGATGATCTAATTGTTGTTCGAGTGCCTCTTTCATTGCCGTTCTTGTGGTGCCATAGAGTTGGGAACCGCCACTCGCTCCAGATTCACCAACCCCGGACAAATCCTCCCGACGGTTCCGAAGGGTTCTTGTCCGCAAAACCCTACCGCCTTGTATAATATTATGTGTTTTATTCTCCATAAATATATTTGGGTTCAAGGGAAAAACGGTCACCCAAGGCAGAGCCCCGATTTACCATGGGAAAGCTATTTACTTCCGGAGAGCGCTTGGTATCCGGAGACATCGTTAGAGACACTTTAACCCTGTGCCATTCAGCTCCTCGGCACGATGGATTTCCACCTTAAGCTTGGGGATTTTTTTTTCAGAGGTTTACTCCTCTCAGCTCGGGAAGGTGGTGGCGCCACTCACCAAGCGGACTAACCGCCCCCTGCCATTTATTATTATTATTATTATTATTATTATTATTATTATTATTATTATTATTATTATTATTATTATTATTATTATTATTATTATTATTATTATTATTATTCTGCTCATCCTTACTGTAGAATCTCAGCTCATGCTGGCCGGTATTCCAATGCCAAGATGAAAAAGCAATTCAGCTCCTCTCACCCTAGCATAATATCTTACGAACAATGTGACACGTCTGCAAGAGCACGGCACGCTGTCCTACTATGGCAATCGATCTCGAGATCCCGAGGCTCTCCAGGTTCTTTGAAAATCTCTTACTTATCAGACCTTCGGCGGATATAACGAAGGGCACTACATCTACCTTACTCAGTTTCCACTGGTTCTTCAAGTCGTATGCCAGATTTTCATACTTTGTGGATTTTTCTATCTCAGTTTTTCTAATGTTGTGAGATAGTGGCACTGCGATGTCAATTATAAAAGCCCTCTTGTCCTTTTTGTTGATTAGAACAATATCCGGCCTGTTATAATCAACCGTTCGATCAGTAGTGATTGGTCTGTCCCAGTAAAGAATGGTATCGGATGATTCAAGTACAGGAGAAGGCGAGTACTTATAATATGGAGGAGGTGCATTTTCTAATAGCGAGTATTTTTTTGCAATTTGTTGATGTATAATTTTTGCCAGCTGATTATGCCGTCCTAAATAAGCATTAGGAGCAAGGGCCGGGCAACCGCCAATAAGGTGCTCAATTGTTTCCCCCAAAGTACCGCATTTCCTGCACTTATCGACTACGTCCAAATGCAGTATGTGCTTTTCATAGTTTTTTGTTCTTGTTACCCTATCTTGAATAGATATCGCGAAACCTTCTGTTTCTGGGTACAAGAGTCCATCGGTCAGCCACTTCAGAGACAATTGTTCGTCAATGGTGTCATCTTCGAGTGACTTAGGAAACCTTCCGTGCAATGTTTGTCCTTTCCATTCTCGAATACAGTCCGTGAGCGTTGTTCTGCTATCAATACGATTCCGTTTATTTAGGTTCAGTGGGGTGAAACCCCGATCCTCATTTGCAACCAATTTCATCAACGTACTGTTTGAATCAAGGAAGTGTTTTCTCATTCTATTTTCTTGATTGAGACAGAGATTTTTTACGTTTACAAGGCCTCTACCCCCCAACTTTCTTGGGATGTATAGTCTTTTCGTAGATGAGTTTGGATGCAGGCATCGGAACTTTGTCAATGTTCGGCGCGTCAACCTATCGAGCTCATCAAGGTCAGTTTCTGACCATTTAACTATGCCAAAAGAATATGTCAGAGTTGGCACCGCCCAACCGTTGATCGCTCTAATGAGGTTTCCTCCGTTCAGTTTGGTGTTTAAAAGTTTTGCAAGTCTCTTTTGGTATAGAGTGGAAAAGTCCTTCTTTAACTTCTTTAACTTATTATTATTATTATTATTATTATTATTATTATTATTATTATTATTATTATTATTATTATTATTATTATTATTATTATTATTATTATTATTATTATTATTATTATTATTATTATTATTATTATTATTATTATTATTATTATTATTATTATTATTATTATTATTCTGCTCATCCTTACTGTAGAATCTCAGCTCAGGCTGGCCGGTATTCCAATGCCAAGATGAAAAAGCAATTCAGCTCCTCTCACCCTAGCATAATATCTTACGAACAATGTGACACGTCTGCAAGAGCACGGCACGCTGTCCCACTATGGCAATCGATCTCGAGATCCCGAGGCTCTCGAGGTTCTTTGAAAATCTCTTACTTATCAGGCCTTCGGCGGATATAACGAAGGGCATTACATCTACCTTACTCAGTTTCCACTGGTTCTTCAAGTCGTATGCCAGATTTTCATACTTTGTGGATTTTTCTATCTCAGTTTTTCTAATGTTGTGAGATAGTGGCACTGCGATGTCAATTATAAAAGCCCTCTTGTCCTTTTTGTTGATTAGAACAATATCCGGCCTGTTATAATCAACCGTTCGATCAGTAGTGATTGTCTGTCCCAGTAAAGAATGGTATCGGATGATTCAAGTACAGGAGAAGGCGAGTACTTATAATATGGAGGAGGTGCATTTTCTAATAGCGAGAATTTTTTTGCAATTTGTTGATGTATAATTTTTGCCAGCTGATTATGCCGTCCTAAATAAGCATTAGGAGCAAGGGCCGGGCAACCGCCAATAAGGTGCTCAATTGTTTCCCCCAAAGTACCGCATTTCCTGCACTTATCGACTACGTCCAAATGCAGTATGTGCTTTTCATAGTTTTTTGTTCTTGTTACCCTATCTTGAATAGATATCGCGAAACCTTCTGTTTCTGGGTACAAGAGTCCATCGGTCAGCCACTTCAGAGACAATTGTTCGTCAATGGTGTCATCTTCGAGTGACTTAGGAAACCTTCCGTGCAATGTTTGTCCTTTCCATTCTCGAACACAGTCCGTGAGCGTTGTTCTGCTATCAATACGATTCCGTTTAGTTAGGTTCAGTGGGGTGAAACCCCGATCCTCATTTGCAACCAATTTCATCAACGTACTGTTTGAATCAAGGAAGTGTTTTCTCATTCTATTTTCTTGATTGAGACAGAGATTTTTTACGTTTACAAGGCCTCTACCCCCCAACTTTCTTGGGATGTATAGTCTTTTCGTAGATGAGTTTGGATGCAGGCATCGGAACTTTGTCAATGTTCGGCGCGTCAACCTATCGAGCTCATCAAGGTCAGTTTCTGACCATTTAACTATGCCAAAAGAATATGTCAGAGTTGGCACCGCCCAACCGTTGATCGCTCTAATGAGGTTTCCTCCGTTCAGTTTGGTGTTTAAAAGTTTTGCAAGTCTCTTTTGGTATAGAGTGGAAAAGTCCTTCTTTAACTGGTTATGATCAAGTTTATGCTTTTGGGGTATTCCTAAATATTTGTAGGACTCTTCTGGTTCTAGTTGTTGTATGTTACAAAGTGTTGAATGTTGACTCTGAACCTTTCCCTTCTGTATACTAATGGTAGAGCATTTGTCCAGTCCGAATGACATTCTGATATCCCTACTGAATGTTTACAACCGTTTTTATCAATAAGTTTAATTTTTCTCTACTATTATTATTATTATTATTATTATTATTATTATCCTCGTACTGAACTCAGCATCTCAGCCTAGGCTGGTCTATATTACAATGCCAAAATGAGAAAGCAATTCAACTCCTCTCACTTAGCATAAAATTTTACGAACAATGTGGCACGTCTGCAAGAGCACTGCACGTTGTCCCACTATGGCAATCGATTTTGAGATACCAAGGTTCTTCAAATATTTTGAAAAGTTCTTACTTATTAGGCCTTCGGCGGATATAACGAAAGGCACTATCTCTACCTTATGCAGTTTCCACTGGTTTTTCAAATCGTACGCAAGGTTTTCATACTTAGTGGTTTTCTCCAACTCGGTTTTCCTGATATTATGAGAGAGTGGCACTGCGATGTCAATTATAAAAGCCCTTTTCTCCTTTTTACTAATTAGAACAATGTCTGGTCTATTATAATCGACCGTTCGATCTGTTGTGATTGGTCTGTCCCAGTATAGGATTGAATCAGATGATTCCAATACGGGAGAAGGTGAGTACTTATAATATGGAGCAGGTGCGTTATCTAATAGCGAATACTTTAATGCAATTTGCTGATGTATAATTTTCGCCAGCTGATTATGTCTTCCTAAATAAGCATTAGGGGCTAGAACTGCACACCCACCGACAAGGTGTTCAATCGTTTCCCCCACTATACCGCACTTCCTACATCGGTCGACAACATCCATGTGTAGTATATGCTTTTCATAGTTCCGTGTTCTTACTACCCTATCTTGAATAGATGTCGCAAAACCTTCTGTTTCTGGGTACAACAGCCCATCGGTCAGCCATTTTAGAGACAATGGTCCATCAATGGTATCATCCTCGAGTGACTTTGGATACCGTCCATGCAGTGTCTGTTGTTTCCATTCACGGACACAATCCGTAAGTGTTGTTCTACCATCAACACGATTCAATTTATCTAGGTTCAAAGGGGTGAAACCCCGGTCCTCCTTAGCAACCAAATTCATTAGCGTGCTGCTTGAATTAATGAAGCGTTCTCTCATCTTACTCTCCTGGTTCAGACAAAGGTTCTTAATGTTCACGAGGCCTCTGCCTCCCAACTTTCTTGGAATGTACAGTCGCTTCATAGATGAATTTGGATGCAGACATCGGAATTTTGTCAATGTTCGACGTGTTAATCTATCCAGTCCATCAAGGTCTGTTTCTGACCATTTAACAATACCAAAGGAATAGGTCAGAGTTGGCACTGCCCATCCATTGATCGCTCTAATCAGGTTTCCACTGTTCAGTTTGGTATTTAAAAGTTTTGTAAGCCTCTTTTCGTACATAGTAGAAAAGTCTTTCTTTAACTGGCTATGGTTAAATTTCTCGTTTTGAGGTATACCTAAATATTTATAGGATTCTTGTGGTGCCAGTTGTTGTATGTTACAGTGTGTTGAATGTTGATTGTTGACTATTCCTTTTTGAATGCTAATGGTAGAGCATTTATCAAGTCCGAATGACATCTTGATATCCCTACTAAATTCTTCGACCATTTTTATTAAGGAGTTTAGTTTTTCTCTAGTTTCTCCATAGAGTTTAAGGTCATCCATATATAGTAGGTGCGAGAGCTTTCGTGGATTTCTCATGTTTAGTTTATATCCTATATTACTGTTGTTCAGTAATGTAGACATAGGGTTTAGGGCTAGACAAAACCAAACTGGAGAAAAGGAATCTCCCTGAAAAATTCCTCTCTCGATATTCGCAGTTGTAATGCATTGTTGGTCGATAAAGAGATTTGTTTTCCATTTCCCCATTAGGCACCTTAAGGAGTTAATGATGGGAGGGCTTATTTTATAAATCTT
This sequence comes from Cosmopolites sordidus, assembly GCA_031761425.1. Lineage (NCBI taxonomy): Eukaryota > Metazoa > Arthropoda > Insecta > Coleoptera > Curculionidae > Cosmopolites > Cosmopolites sordidus. The sequence continues at coordinate 462,081 of JARFXV010000536.1, forward strand.
CAGGACTTCTAGTAACCAATCGTGTGGAACACTATCGAAGGCTTTCCTGTAGTCTATATAGCAGATGTTTAGGTTGCGTTTTCTTTTCCGCGCTTGTTCGAGAACTACAGCATCGATCGTTAGCTGTTCCTTGCATCCCATACTTGCTCTTATACATCCTTTCTGCTCTTCTTCAAAACTATTATTATTATTATTATTCTGCTCATCCTTACTGTAGAATCTCAGCTCATGCTGGCCGGTTTTCCAATGCCAAGATGAAAAAGCAATTCAGCTCCTCTCACCCTAGCATAATATCTTACGAACAATGTGACACGTCTGCAAGAGCACGGCACGCTGTCCCACTATGGCAATCGATCTCGAGATCCCGAGGCTCTCGAGGTTCTTTGAAAATCTCTTACTTATCAGGCCTTCGGCGGATATAACGAAGGGCACTACATCTACCTTACTCAGTTTCCACTGGTTCTTCAAGTCGTATGCCAGATTTTCATACTTTGTGGATTTTTCTATCTCAGTTTTTCTAATGTTGTGAGATAGTGGCACTGCGATGTCAATTATAAAAGCCCTCTTGTCCTTTTTGTTGATTAGAACAATATCCGGCCTGTTATAATCAACCGTTCGATCAGTAGTGATTGGTCTGTCCCAGTAAAGAATGGTATCGGATGATTCAAGTACAGGAGAAGGCGAGTACTTATAATATGGAGGAGGTGCATTTTCTAATAGCGAGTATTTTTTTGCAATTTGTTGATGTATAATTTTTGCCAGCTGATTATGCCGTCCTAAATAAGCATTAGGAGCAAGGGCCGGGCAACCGCCAATAAGGTGCTCAATTGTTTCCCCCAAAGTACCGCATTTCCTGCACTTATCGACTCCGTCCAAATGCAGTATGTGCTTTTCATAGTGTTTTGTTCTTGTTACCCTATCTTGAATAGATATTGCGAAACCTTCTGTTTCTGGGTACAAGAGTCCATCGGTCAGCCACTTCAGAGACAATTGTTCGTCAATGGTGTCATCTTCGAGTGACTTAGGAAACCTTCCGTGCAATGCTTGTCCTTTCCATTCTCGAACACAGTCCGTGAGTGTTGTTCTGCCATCAATACGATTCTGTTTATTTAGGTTCAGTGGGGTGAAACCCCGATCCTCATTTGCAGCCAATTTCATTAACGTACTGTTTGAATCAAGGAAGTGTTTTCTCATTCTATTTTCTTGATTGAGACAGAGATTTTTTACGTTTACAAGGCCTCTACCCCCAACTTTCTTGGGATGTATAGTCTTTTCGTAGATGAGTTTGGATGCAGGCATCGGAACTTTGTCAATGTTCGGCGCGTCAACCTATCGAGTTCATCAAGGTCAGTTTCCGACCATTTAACTATGCCAAAAGAATATGTCAGAGTTGGCACCGCCCAACCGTTGATCGCTCTAATGAGGTTTCCTCCGTTCAGTTTGGTGTTTAAAAGTTTTGCAAGTCTCTTTTGGTATAGAGTGGAAAAGTCCTTCTTTAACTGGTTGTGATCAAGTTTATGCTTTTGGGGTATTCCTAAATATTTGTAGGATTCTTCTGGTGCTAGTTGTTGTATGTTACAAAGTGTTGAATGTTGACTCTGAACCTTTCCCTTCTGTATACTAATGGTAGAGCATTTGTCCAGTCCGAATGACATTCTGATATCCCTACTGAATGTTTCAACCGTTTTTATCAATGAGTTTAATTTTTCTCTAGTTTCTCCATATAATTTAAGGTCATCCATATATAGTAGATGAGAGACCTTTCTTGGATTCCTCATGTTAAGTTTATATCCAATATTGCTGTTGTTGAGTAGTGTGGACAAAGGGTTCAATGCTAAACAGAACCAAATTGGAGAAAGGGAATCTCCCTGAAAAATTCCCCTCTCGATATTTGTAGCAGCAATGCATTGTTGGCCGACAAAAAGATTCGTTTTCCACTTCCCCATCAGGCACTTTAAAGAATTAATAATCTGGGGGCTAATTTTATAGAAATTCAGAACCTCAACCAGCCAATCGTGAGGGACACTATCGAATGCTTTCTTGTAGTCTATATAGCAGATATTTAAGTTGCGTTTTCTTTTTCGCGCTTGCTCAAGAACTACAGCATCGATCGTCAATTGTTCCTTGCAGCCCATACTTGCTCTTATACATCCTTTCTGTTCTTCTTCAAAAATGTTGTTTTTATCACAATGTTGGTAGATTTTTTCATTGAGTAGGGCTGTGAACAGTTTATATAACACTGACAGACATGTGATTGGTCTGTAGTTATTGGGTTGCTTAACGTCCCCTTTTTTGAACAGTAGGTATGTATTGCCCTCCATTAGAAAGTCAGGGAAAGTGTTTGGATTTATTAAAACCTCTTTAAATGCATTTGCAAGTACGGGATAGGCGGCTGTAAAGCTTTTAATCCAGAAGTTATGCAATCCATCTGGTCCAGGCGCCTTCCAGTTGTGAGTCTTCCTGACAGCAGTGCAAATGTCAATCTCTGTGAAATCGTTAGACTCCATATCTGGGAGAGCATTTGTCTGTTCTTGAATGGTTTTAACCCAAGGAGCCAATTTTTCGTAGCCGTCTGATTTTTTCCAAGCCGATCTCCAATATTCCGCAAAGGAAGACACATCGATATTTTTAAGTTCTGACTTGCTGTTACCTTCTGCTTCGAGTTGTCTATAAAATTTCTTTTGGCTGTTTGCAAATATTGAATTTTGATGTTTTCGCTTTTCTAGTTCATTATATCTTGCTAGCCTGGCTCCTTTCGATTTAGCTTTTTGCCTAAACCGATCTTTTAGATCCAACAATTTTGCTGTCAGGTTTCAATCATCGAAGTCAATACCAGATTTATTGGCAATTATTTTTGCTTTTCTCGCTACTTTATTTGACTGATTACCAGAAAGATACTCTGAGATAATGTCAACTTTCCTCCGGAACTCATTGATATTGTTTTCAAGGCGCGTTTTCCAGACAGGTGTATTTTTCTGGATACTACGACCAGCCGCATTATGGGTGTAAGTCTTTTGACCTGAAATTTCGATGACAGTCACTGCTGCACAATATAATGCAAGATGTATATCGCTTAAATTTGTCATACCAGATAGATGTGATTCCAAAACCCTATTAATCTGCATTAGAGTAATACGTGATTTTGCAATATTACGCAGTACTGGAATTTTTGGTCTATTCAATGGGTTTGAGCCAGTAAAACTGGCCAAATTGCTGTAAAACTTCTCTCGTATGTTAGAAAAGTTACGTTGCGAGATTGATTCTTCATTTTTAGACGATGATGCTTCTGGTGATACATTTTGAGTTTGTTCTACTTGTTTCTCCTCTGTATTCGAGTTAAGAACGTCTATAGTATCTTCTTTATGTTGTTGACTTGTAATGTTTTGATGTAGTTCATTACCGATTTCTCTCTTGATGTTCATTAATTCCGATTCGGTTAGATAGTTTTTCCTTAGAATTACATTTTTGCGGTCGGCTAAGTTTTGTTCCGACAGCTGAGTTTCAGGGAACCTCTTTTTATATTCTTGGTGGAGTGCATGCCTCCATCCAGGGAGCGGATTATCTCCGCACTGGTTTGCGTAGTAATAGACACGCATTACATCAATATTCATTTCGCGTGTCCATCTGATACGTGGAGTGCGTTCGGTCCTAGTGACAGCCTTCCTTATTAGGGGCGAGCCAGCAAGTACCGGGGTATTTTGATCTTCTACTCCATTATTAATTTCCGCTCTCTTTTGATTTTGTAGTAAAGTCTTTGGTGTTGCTAGACTTAGATTATCTAATTGTTGTTCGAGTGCCTCTTTCATTGCCATTCTTGTGGTGCCATAGAGTTGGGAACCGCCACTCGCTCCAGATTCACCAACCCCGGACAAATCCTCCCGACGGTTCCGAAGGGTTCTTGTCCGCAAAACCCTACCGCCTTGTATAATATTATGTGTTTTATTCTCCATAAATATATTTGGGTTCAAGGGAAAAACGGTCACCCAAGGCAGAGCCCCGATTTACCATGGGAAAGCTATTTACTTCCGGAGGGCGCTTGGTATCCGGAGACATCGTTAGAGACACTTTAACCCTGTGCCATTCAGCTCCTCGGCACGATGGATTTCCACCTTAAGCTTGGGGATTTTTTTTTCAGAGGTTTACTCCTCTCAGCTCGGGAAGGTGGTGGCGCCACTCACCAAGCGGACTAACCGCCCCCTGCCCCATTATTATTATTATTATTATTATTATTATTATTATCATTATTATTATTATTATTATTATTGTTATTATTATTATTATTATTATTATTATTATTATTATTATTATTATTATTATTATTATTATTATTATTATTATTATTATTATTCTGCTTATCCTTACTGTAGAATATCAGCTCATGCTGGCCGGTATTCCAATGCCAAGATGAAAAAGCAATTCAGCTCCTCTCAACCTAGCATAATATTTTACGAACAATGTGACACGTCTGCAAGAGCACGGCACGCTGTCCCACTATGGCAATCGATCTCGAGATCCCGAGGCTCTCGAGGTTCTTTGAAAATCTCTTACTTATCAGGCCTTCGGCGGATATAACGAAGGGCACTACATCTACCTTACTCAGTTTCCACTGGTTCTTCAAGTCAGATTTTCATACTTTATGGATTTTTCTATTTCAGTTTTTCTAATGTTGTGAGATAGTGGCACTGCGATGTCAATTATAAAAGCCCTCTTGTCCTTTTTGTTGATTAGAACAATATCCGGCCTGTTATAATCAACCGTTCGATCAGTAGTGATTGGTCTGTCCCAGTAAAGAATGGTATCGGATGATTCAAGTACAGGAGAAGGCGAGTACTTATAATATGGAGGAGGTGCATTTTCTAATAGCGAGTATTTTTTTGCTATAATTTGTTGATGTATAATTTTTGTCAGCTGATTATGTCCTAAATAAGCATTAGGAGCAAGGGCCGGGCAACCGCCAATAAGGTGCTCAATTGTTTCCCCCAGAGTACCGCATTTCCTGCACTTATCGACTACGTCCAAATGCAGTATGTGCTTTTCATAGTTTTTTGTTCTTGTTATCCTATCTTGAATAGATATCGCGAAACCTTCTGTTTCTGGGTACAAGAGTCCATCGGTCAGCCACTTCAGAGACAATTGTTCGTCAATGGTGTCATCTTCGAGTGACTTAGGAAACCTTCCGTGCAATGTTTGTCCTTTCCATTCTCGAACACAGTCCGTGAGTGTTGTTCTGCTATCAATACGATTTTGTTTATATAGGTTCAGTGGGGTGAAACCCCGATCCTCATTTACAACCAATTTCATTAACGTACTGTTTGAATCAAGGAAGTGTTTTCTCATTCTATTTTCTTGAATCTCATTCTATTTTCTATTTTCTTATTATTATTATTATTATTATTATTATTATTATCCTCGTACTGAACTCAGCATCTCAGCCTAAGCTGGTCTATATTACAATGCCAAAATGAGAAAGCAATTCAACTCCTCTCACTTAGCATAAAATTTTACGAACAATGTGGCACGTCTGCAAGAGCACTGCACGTTGTCCCACTATGGCAATCGATTTTGAGATACTAAGGTTCTTCAAATTTTTTGAAAAGTTCTTACTTATTAGGCCTTCGGTGGATATAACGAAAGGCACTATCTCTACCTTATGCAGTTTCCACTGGTTTTTCAAATCGTACGCAAGGTTTTCATACTTTTATTATTATTATTATTATTATTATTATACTCCTTATCTTTAAATGAAGTGCGGGCCATAGCCAAAACACTTCATTACTCCAAAAATTTTCGGGCCATGCGAGTGGTATTAAGGATTACTGCCCTCTGCATTATCTTAAACAGATTTTTTTCCAGTCCCAGAAATTTGATGTTATTTTTCAACTTCTTTTGTATAATGCCAGTAGTTGAGATTATCAATGGTACAATATGGACTTGGTTCAACCTCCATATCCGTTTTATTTCTAACTTGAGGTCTGTATATTTTTGTACTTTATCTTCAGCCGTCTATTGAATGTTGTGTGTATTTGGAACAGCTATGTCGATTAGGAATGCTGTTTTCTTCTTTTTGTCCAGCAATATAATATTTGGCCTATTACAGTGTTACGGTTTTGTCGGTTATTATTGTTCGGTCATAATATAACTTGAAATCGGCTGAATCTGGTACCGCATCCGGGGTGTATTTATAATAAGGAACTTGCTCTGTTATAATGTTATTACGACTTGCAAGCTCCTGATGGACTATACTGGCCACCTGGTTATGACTGTGAAGATAGTCCGTCTGGGAGAGTCTGCCACCTGCTCCTACAATATATTGGATAGTCTCAGGCTTTTTGTGGCATTTCCTACATGTTTCATTTGATACTTGTGCATCCTTAATGATATATTTTTGGTAGTTCTTAGTGTATACGACTTGATCCTGAATTGCACACATAAAGCTTTCAGTCTCCGGAAAAAACCTTCCCATGTCAACTAGGCGTTCGACGCACTTTTATCGACTACATGACGATCAATATCATGGGGGTGTCTACCGTGTAAAGACATATTTTTCCACTCTTGTATAATTGTTGCAGTTGTCTGAATGCTCTCATTTTGTCGTTCCACTTGTTTAAGATTCAGGGCCGGAATTATCCATTCAGGATAATTATCATCAGCTAAACACACGCTTGCATATAGCGGGCATTCGATCATTCTTTGATGAAAATATTTTCTTAAACTGGATATTTGTTTTTCGTGCTGATTACATATATTTATAATTCCTCTCCCTCTTTCAATTCTTGGAAAAGTAAGTCGTTTTTTACTACTGTGCGGGTGGTGTTTCCAATATTTCGTTAGTGTAGTCCCAATTATTCATTGTTATTGTTAATTATTCGTTGTTATTGTATATTATGTTATTATTATTATTATTATTATTCCGCTTATCCTTAAGGTAGAATCTCAGCTCATGCTGGTCGATATTCCAATGTTAAGATGAAAATGTAATTCAGCTCCTCTCACCCTAACATAGTATTTTACGAACAATGTGACTCGTCTGCAAGAGCACGGCACGTTGTCCCACTATGGCAATGGATTTTGAGATACCCAGGCTCTCGAGGTTTTTTGAAAATCTCTTACTATCAAGCCTTCGGCGGATATGACGAGGGGCACTACATCTACCTTATTCACTTTCATCTGGCTTTTCAAGTCGTATGCCAGATTTTCATACTTTGTGGATTTTTCCATCTCGGTTTTTCTAATGTTGCGAGAGAGCGGCACTGCGATGTCAATTATCAAAGTTCTTTTCTGCTTTTTTTGATTAGAACAATATCTGGCCTGTTATAATCAACCCTTCGAACAGTAGTGATTGGTCTGTCCCAGTAAAGAATGGTATCGGATGATTCAAGTACAGGAGAAGGCGAGGACTTTTAATATGGAGGTGCGCTTTTTAATAGCGAGTATTTTAGTGCAATTTGCTGATGTATGATTTTTCCTAGTTAATTATGCTGTTAAATGTGCTAGTAATTATGCCTAATGCTAAATAAGCATTAGGAGCAAGGGCCGGGCAACCGCCAATAAGGTGCCCAATTGTTTCCCCTATAGTACCGCATTTCCTGCACTTATCGAGTACCTCCAAATGCAATATATGCTTTTCATAATTCTTTGTTCTTGTTACTCTATCTTGAATAGATATTGCGAAACCTTCTATTTCTGGGTACAGCAGTTATCGGTCATCCATTTTAGAGACAACTGTTCGTCAATGGCGTCATCTTTGAGTGACTTAGGAGACCTTCCATGTAATGTTTGTCCTTTCCATTCTCGAAAGCAATCCGTGATTGATGTTCCGCTGCCAATACGATTTTGTTTATTTAGATTTAGTGGCGTGAAACCCTGTCCTCATTTGCAACCAATTTCATTAGAGTACTGTTTGAATCAATGAAGTGTTTTCTCATCCTATTTTCTTGATTGAGACAGATATTTTTTAAGTTCCCAAGGCCTCTACCCCCAACATGGAACTTTGTTAATTTTCGGCGTGTCAACTTATCAAGTTCATCAAAGTCAGTTTCTGACCATTTAACAATGCCAAAAGAATAAGTCAGAGTTGGCACTGCCCAACCGTTGATCGCTCTAATGAGGTTTCCACTGTTCAGTTTGGTGTTTAAGAGCTGTTTAAGTCTCTTTTGATATAGAGTTTGAAAAGTCCTTCTTTAACTGGTTGTGATCAAGTTTTTGTTTTTGAGGTATTTCTAAATATTTGTATGATTCTTCTGGTGCCAGTTGTTGTATGTTACATAATGTTGAATGTTGACTCAGTACCTTTCCCTTCAGTATGCTAATGGTGGAACATTTGTCCAGTCCGAATGACATTCTGATATCCCTACTAAATGTTTCGACCATTTGAATCAAGAAGTTCAATTTTTCTCTAGTTCCTGTATATAGCTTAAGGTCGTCCATATATAGTAGATGAGAAAGCTTTCTTGGATTCCTCATGTTAAGTTTACATCCAATATTGCTGCAGTTCAGTAGTGTGAACAAAGGGTTCAAGGCTAAACAGAACCAAATTGGAGAAAGGGACTATCCTTGAAAAATTCCTTTCTCGATATTTGTAGTAGCAATGCACTGTTGATCTACAAAAAGATATGTTTTCCACTTCCATTGGGCACTTTAATGAATTAATAATCTGGGGGTAAATTTTATAGAAATTCAGAACACCAACCAACCAATCGTATGAGACACTATCAAATGCTTTCTTGTAGTCTATGTAGCAGATATTTAGGTTGCGTTTTCTTTTTCGCGCTTGATCAAGAACTACAGCATCGATGGTCAACTGTTCCTTGCACCCCATACTTGCTCTTATACAACCTTTCTGTTCTTCTTCAAAAATGTTGTTTTTATCACAATGTTGGTAGATTTTTTCACTGAGTAGGCTGTGAACAGTTTATACAATACGGACAGACATGTGATTGGTTTATAGTTATTGGGTTGCCCAACGTCCCCTTGTTTGTACAGCAGGTATGTATTGCCCTCCATTAGAAAGTTGTGAAAATTGTCTGGGTTTAATAAAACTTCTTTAAATGCGTTTGCAAGTACAGGATATGCGGCTGTAAAGCTTTTAATCCAAAAGTTATGTAACCTATCTGGTCCAGGCGCCTTCCAGTTATGAGTCTTCCTGACAACAGTCCAAATGTTAATCGCTGTGAAATCATTATACTCCATATGTGGGAGAGCATTTGTCTTTTCTTAAATGGTTTTAACCCAAGGAGCCAATTTTTCGTAGCCATCTGATTTTTTCCAAACCGATCTCCAATATTCCGCAAAGGAAGACACATCCATATTCTTAAGTTCTGACTTGCTGTTACCTTCTGCTTCGAATTCTCTACAAAATTTCTTTTGACTTCTTTTGAATTTCTCATCCTTGCTGTAGAATCTCAGCTCATGCTGGTCGATATTCCAATACCAAGATGAAAAAACAATACAGCTCCTTTCACCTTAACATAGTTATTATTATTATTAATCATACTAATTTGTCAATAATTTGGAGAATCTATAATAAAGTTCAATTTCATGAAAAGCTCTATAAATTTGGCGCACAGAACACTGATTTTAATAATAAATTTTAGCAATTTGCAAGCGTCGCTCTGATATTAAACGTTTCATGGTGATTTACCAGACTATTGAGACACATATTAACAGACATGCGTGCAAACTCACAGTTTGTTTGACAGCGACACCAATAGAAAGTTCAGACACACTAAAAATTCACCCTTTATATTAAAATATATTAGATGTGGAAAGAGAAAAGATATTAATAAGAAGTGGGAGTATAATTAATATAAAAATAATTATATCAATAAAGTTTATATTAAAAAAAGCTTTGAAGTTGCGCGAAAAAAACTGAAAGCAACGCTTTTATAACCAACTAAGCAAGGAGACTAAATAATAACTGAATCCTCTCGGTGATCAAATTGAGATCAAGTAATTGATTTTTAGTTATAAAAAACTTCAAATATATTACAATAGAAGGGTTTGAATTTTTTAAAATAATCGCAAAATCAATAAGAATTCGTCTAATGTAATAAGACGATTATATTTTTAAAAAAGTTCAGCGTATATCTGGTCGTTTATGTCATTCGACTCCCTTGTTCCACATATTTCTAATTATAATTTTTTCTCTTTAAAGTCTTCTAAGGCTATTATCACCCTCCTGGGTCGTAATTTTTTTTTTATTCAGACGGAAAATAAATTTGCCTTTTGAATTTTTCTTCCATGTATCCTTTTATTACGGAACGACGTTCGTCTAGATAATGAAGCAGTCCCCAGCGTCGTTTCTGATATGCAGGGCAGGGTTTCATGAGCTTAATTGAATATTTCATTTTAGATTTTAATGATAGAACATCAGAAGTGGTGGAATAAAAACACAATATTCTGAAATAAAAATAAAATGTAAAAAGTTCAGCAGTACAAGATTTTTTCTTTGTTAACTTTATACATTTTAACAAATTCTAATTAACTCGTTTTAAAATGTTGAATTTGTCTTAGGGAAATCGAAGAAAGGTTAAACGGGGTTCAGAGCTAGATTTAGATTTTTTATGAGATGGTTTAGTGGAATTGAATATGAAGATTTTTTTATAAATTCTAAATGTATACAACCTGTCCTTTTTAAAAACAATAAGTAAGTGTTATGTTACTAATAAGTAATGTGTTATGTACAATTTAAAAGTACCATAGGGAATTTTTTCACGGATATCATTCTTAGCACTTTATTTTGAAACCGTTCGAATATTTGAAGTCTGGACTGACTTGCTGAGCCGATGACTGAATGCCATAGGTCCAGATTGATGCTTGAGGATGTTTTTGTAAATGAATAAGATATTTTCTAAATTTATTTTAGATTTCCTTCCGATGTGCTAAGAGAGTTATAATTTGATTCCGAAGTTTTTTTCTACTTGCCGAAAATATGTTTTGCTATGTTCGATGTAAATAAATATGTTTGCCAAATATTATGCGTTGTTGGCCTGTGACAGTTGATGAATATTTAAATCATCTGATGGACAAGTGTTTTTCTTTATCGTGAATGTTGCATTCAATAATATGTCTTCATTTGCTTTGATTTTTCATTTCTTAAACCAATGAGAAGAATGTGGCAGAAATGAAGTGATTCGAGAATGTTTGCAAATACTAAAAAAGCTTTTGGGGCTTGTTATATCTGTTTCTATGGTTCAACCAGCTATTTACTTAGAAACTATATATCTCGTTCATTAAAAATTAAGTATTTAGCAATATTGTCCTTATTGTTTGTATGTCATTGTTTCTATTTTTTTCGAGTACATTGCATTTTTTGAAGTTTTTTGTGCATTTTGAATCATCCGAAATTCATCGTTCTTGACTGCAATCAAGTAGTTTTTCTTCTAAAAAATACGCATTTCTTCACCTATTAACACTGTTTTTTCCTTATTGGTGTTCCTTAATTGGTTTCCCTAATTGAATGTGAATTCCTAGCAAAACTATTTTTATGACCAGCTTTAGCTTTTAATCACAAAAATTCCCAACCATATTAATCACGGGCATCTTCGACAAATAAAGTTACAAACAACTTGCAAGTTCTAAAAATGTAAGGAATTATAAAACCAGTTACGTTTTGACTTATAATGTAATATAGAGCTCCAATACTGAACATAATATTTCTGGGTCTATACATATAGGTTGTACTGACTTTCCTAATTTCAGATTCAAAAAGAGGTTTTTGATATACATATATATGATACTTAGTAATTTTTTTACGTTTTGTGAGTTATCATTATGAAAAGCCACTCTTCAAAAGATTTAGTACTTTTGCTTGAAACCTTTTCAAACTATTAAATTTGTCTTAACTTTTAATAGTTAGTTATTATAGTTAATTTAAATTAGAGACGCGTCAATGCACTAGGCGTTATTAACGTGGCTTCCGAACCACAGCCATCGGCTACCAATAACGCTGGTCATTACCCCTCTTGGACTATCAACCCTCGGTTTTGTGCTTAACCGTAAGTATCTCGAGAAGCCTACCTACCGACTGGCGAGTGACCAACGTAGAATACCTCTCAGAAGGCATCCCGCCTTACTCAGCCTCGATCTGGCATGACTGAAAGGTGATTCCTTGTCAGATTTTACACTCTGGCATGGAAACAATCACAACTATATAAGAAAGTCACATTACAAATATCTACACCGAGGGCGAACTACATACCACGCTTACTACTGTGCAGCAAGGCATCCACCTTAGACATCAGGGCTAACGTGGACAACTCTTATTGTTAACGGCGTAACTTTTATTGTTATAGGATTATGAATGAGTTATAAAATAAAACGCCTTTTCAACTATCTGATAAGCCCGTCTTTGAAAAAAAGTTCTTCATATATATTTTTAAATAATTTTTTGATGTCTACGTAGAGCATATTTTCAAAATAAAGATTGCTTTTCAAAAAACCTTTTCCAGCAGTATTGAATATTATTTCTTCGATATTTTATATATGAATTTTTGTTATGTATATTTTGTGTATTTCAAAGGTAGAAATCGAAATATTTTGGCAACTAAGCTAGATAACCTTTTTGAAGATAATTTTTAAACAGGTCCAGTACAAGCCTGTAAGATTCTCATTCCCTTACAACAAATTGCGTATATTGTAACACAGTCAGGGGGTAAATAAAAATACACCGAACACCGGTAGTAATTAGGGTGTCAAGAACACTCTTCCCGTCTTATATAATATTACAAGAAAACAATATAGCATTTTTGTATTGCTGTCTTTTCATTTCTTTTTCTTTTCAGATAGTTCAAAGTACTTTTTAATATATTTTTGAATTACTTTTTTTACAGGGGAAAGTTGAAAAATTATTATTTAAAATTAGGTAGCAAAATATTATTATACATTAATACCAAATAAAGCGACTGTAATTTAGCAATATGGCATTCATTCTTGTTAGAATATTTGTTTAGTTCTAATTTGCAAAACTGCAGTTATTTTTAATCTTTTGCATATATCCAGTTGCAGTACATTTTTATATTTGTGTTCATTAATGATGAAGTTTGTTCTTTTCGAAGCCAACGTGTGACTACCTTTCAAATAATTACTGGTAGTCAAAAATCCACTTAAATTTATTTTTTTGTCTTCAAAATAGATCCCATTTTATACGATACGCTTATACCAATGAATAAATAATCCAGTCGTTGAAACAATTTCTATAGGCCCTCTCCAGTATGACTTTTACTGCCTTCTGCGAATTATGATTTTTATGGCTTCAATGGAGTTAAAACGTTCTTCTCGAAGTGGTAATTTGGGTTTGGGAAATAAAAAAGGTCACACAGAGTCATATCTGATAAATATAGTGCTAGATCGATTACATTCGTTGAGTATCCGTAGAATCAATCTTAAGGACGACGTATTATCCTGATGTAAAATCTAAGGATTCCTCTTACAGAAATCTAGCCTTTCACGCAAACATTATTTCTCAAACACCAATAATGCCCAGATCATACATTTGTTGACTATTTAAGTTCTTCTGAAAGGAATTCTGAGTGGACAACACTACGATTGTTAATGATAATAATCAACATGACTGTTTCCTTCTATTGATTCGTCATTCCGAAGTTTGTTGGTTAATTTCATAAACACATGTCTCTTTATGCGCTTCATGAATGTAAGGTCCGAATATGTTCATTTCAGCATGTCTTTAGCAACTCGTTTGCTGTACTCTTTATAGAAACTTCTTTACTGCTTTTCTTGCTAGGTCAATAGTTGGCTCCAATATTCTACGTGATAGTTAGGTACATGGGTACCAACTTACAGAAATGTCTAGCCAGATAACGCCCATTTATATTTCGGTTTCAGGCTGGACCTCGTTCCGAATATTTACTCTCGGTGAAACTACTACCTACACGAGTCCGATGCCAATGGAGGGACACTAGCCGAAACTAGTGTAGTTCCCGTCCCTTATGCTGCCTATGCTGGATAAGCTTTCTTATCTCCGTTCCATATCAAACCGGTCTAGACCGCTGTAGCAAAGCAATAATAATATTTTTTATTTGATGCCAACACTTGTTGCCCAAAGGTGCCTAGAATAAAAGTGGTAGAATACCAGTTTCATGGGTGAGTGTCGTAAGAGAAAGACTCTATAGAAGAGTCAAGTAAAAGGATCCAACTTACAGTATTTTATTATTGTTCATTTTATTATTGTAAAAAGTTTAATAAATTCAGGTCTTTAGTGCAAGCTGTTTAAATCCAATGCTCAGCTTGTGGTAGTTTTGTGTTTCTCTATTCAAAGACAATGTTACGTAGGTGGACTTTGACCTTGAGGTTGGCTCATTAATCTTGATTCGCCATTTCTTTAATCCAGTCTGGATCTTGTTGAGACTAGCCTGCAGATTGCCTGTGATACTACTGTAAATAACGGTTTTGGTAAATTTCATGTATATAGAAGGTATAAAGGTAAATCTAGAACACTTCCTTGAGGGACCCCGGATTGGATAGGATAAAGTGCTGTTTGTTTATTCTCTTGTTTTTTGAAGAAATATCTATAGTGATAAAATTTTGTATAAGAATCAATGATCATAAACAAAGTAATATTTAAAAAAATATATGATTGTTGTTATTGTTTATTGCTGTTATTAAAAATTGTCACATTTTATTGTTACATTATCTTCGAACACTATCGCAATATATCAGTTGTAGATGGACAAGAAACTATAAAAAACCATAGGTTCCTGACAGTAGCAAAAATTAAACGATTTTTTCAACGGCAATGGCGTGAAACTTTTATCTACGCCATTGACAGTGCTGAACAACATACAAAAATTATTTTCTCTTTGACTTTATTATGCGGGTTGCTGTATATGTATTCGAAATTGGCAACAATGGTGTTGCTAGGTACCATCTAACATATACATCGTAAAGTTTGACATTGTTGACTGCATGCGTACCTAGAAAGTTTTGTCATACGGACGCTATTTCTGTTGTTTAGAGACTTGAAAATTTCATCTCAGTGAAAAAATGGAATTAATGCGTGAGAAATTCCGTGCGATGATTTACTACTGATGCCTTTCGACGTGGATTATCTCAACAACAGTGCACCGATCAACTTACTTCGACTTTTGACGATTAAGCACCATCTAAAACCACTGTCGTTCGCTCACGGACGAATTTAAAGAAGATCGTCCAAAATCGGTTGTTGTGCTAGGAAACATCAATATTGCGGGCGAACTGATAAAGCAAGATCATCATGTGACATACCATGAGAATTAGGCAACCCTGGGCAATAAGTATGATAAGTATACACAAGATTTTACTTCAATATTTAGCCATATTTGTAGCGACAATCGTTCAAAAAAGGCTCGTGTCGATTGTTGCAAATAAATGCTCAAAAAATAGAATCGTGCTGTATTAAAAGCCGTATATAACATCTACATACGTGACGAATCTTGGATCCATGCATATGAGCCCGAAAGTAAACAGCAGTAGACTGTATGGGTCATTCAAATTAAACCAAACCCAACAAAATTTGTTCGCACAAGAAGTACTTCGAAACAAATGGTTGCCTGTTTTTTTAAGATAAATGAGGATGTGGCTACAGTGTAACTAAAGAATCGTAGAACGGTTAATTCTGAATGGTACACTACCATTTGTTTGCCAAAGGTCTTTGATGAAATAAAAAAAACAACCCAGGATCAACATGACCAGCATTTTTCACCATGACAACGCGAACTCTTACACATCGGACAGAACAACTCAATTTTTGACCGGTCAAAACATCGAATTGATGGGTTATCCACCGTACAGTTCTGATTAGCACCCAATGATTTATTTTTGCTCCCGTCCGTAAAATATAAACTACATGGTCAACGATTTTTGATGCCAGAAGAAGCGATTGATGCATTCAAAATACATGTTTGGGAGATAATTTAGTCGGAATGAAAAAGTGCTATGAAAATTGGTTCAGGTCTGTGTGAAAGTGTATTGATCATACCGGAGAATATGTTGAAAAAGAACAAAACAATATTCAATGATACATATTTATTTTTATTTATTGTTCTGGATACATAAATAGCAACCCTCGTAATAAAAAATATTCTCATCATTCACATTTTAACAGACAGGTATGAATAACTAAAATATGGGAAAATCAGTTTATTCTAAGAGCAATATTTTCTTTGTTTCAAACCAGTGATCCTTTCTCAACTACACTGACTAACTTATAATGTGACATTTATTTAAAAATACTGTATAACACTATTTTACACTTTCTATGTAAGGAACTACGTAACGAATATTGGGCCATATTTACGCACGAAGAATTAATTCAAAGAAAACTTGGTATATCTAAAAATTTCCTTAGTTAACAATTTTTCTGAATTTCAATAAGAAAATTTTAATAATGAATTTCGCGAACCTGTCAATATGTATGCCGCACCCTACGAACGTTTTGTGGTTTTATTTTAACTAGGGCTTCAATCAACACAAGTTTTTGTGACAAGATACCATTTATAATTGTCACAGATAGGGGGAATGTTTGAATTAGTTGAGTGGGTTATTCTCATAGAATGGATTTATTTAGAGTTGTTGCAACATTTTAAAAGGAACAAATCAAACAATATCAAAACATGATGCATGATTTAGCATAGATATTTCTACTTCAATTTAAACTGGATATATTGCAATTAAAATTGCAACTTTACCATAATACTAGTCAAATGTTTAATACGTTTGACACAGGTTTAGTGTTCGATTTCTTACACAAAATTATGCGTGATATTTTGCTAATAACGCGTTAATCTAGAAATACTAAAGATTATTAGATTTAAAGAAAGATCTTAGATTTAGAATTGTTTAAAAATTTCTCGAATACATATTGCTTTCATACAGTATCGGACATAAGTGGGGGGATAAATTATATTTTCTATTTTACAGTTAACAGAAAATCCTTTATTTAAAGTAGTGTAAATTGTAAGTAAGCAAAAACTAACATAATAAAAAAAACTATTTGTACCTTTCACATTACTTCTTTTCTTATCATGGTATATATATTTATTTACTAAGTTTAAGTAATTAAGTTAAGTTTTACTAATTAAGTAATTTACAAAAACAGTTTCTTTAAGGCAAGAAAATATCAACTTTTTTATTTCAATAAATAATTGATCCAATAGTCCCTATTTCTAATGACTATGTGACATCATTCTGGCATTAAGTTAATTAAGTTATGGAGCACTGAAGAATCTATTGATTCGCAATTTTTTTTCAAAGCATCGAACATATCGTTCAAATTTGTATAACGCTGGGTCCTAAATTTGTCGTCCATGATTTTCCATAACTCGGATTTAAATCCGGGGATTGAGCTGGGCAATTCAGTAATTCAATATTCTGCTATTTCAACCAACATTTCACATGTTTTGAAGTATGTTTCGGGTCATTCTCGTACTGGTAAATCAACTTTAGAGGCATATTCCACTCGGCAAAAGGTAGCATAACATTTTCTAATATATCGGCATAAACAAGTCTATCCATATCTATCTCTGCCGATGATATGGCTTGGACCAATACCTCCACGTGGAAAGCAACCCTATACTTTAACGTACCCTTCACCGTGCTTTACAGTCTTCACAGCGTATTTGGATTGCAGTATTTTATTATCTGGATGTCGAACGTATTTGATTCCGTTGCTACTGATTAATAAAAACTTCAATTCATCACTAAATAAAATGTTCCTTCACTTCATGTTCCAATGCACATGTTCAATGGCGAACTATAATCGGGATTTTCTATTCATTTTAGATAATAGTGTTTTTTTTTTGGCTGGTCTTCGTCCCAACAATCCTCCTTCATATAATCTTTGTTGAATCGTTCTTGCAGAAAAATTTACGGCATCCAAATTTGCTTTTATACATGCAACGCTCTTAACGGAAACCGCGTAACCTATGGCAATGATTTTTTTATCTATTCGTGAAGTAGTTTTTCTTGGTCTTCCCGGTTTCGTCACTTTTCGTACGATCCCACGACAAAAAAAGAATAATTCATAGCTTCTCACCACTTTTGTAAGCTTGTACCAGTCAATTTTTGAGATCAACGGATATATTAACACCACGAGCCATCTTGCAGCTTTTAATTACAATTAATAAGAGATTTAAGAATGCGTCGATAAATGTTACTAGATAGTTTTTTAAAAAAAATTTTGTCGTTCCTTTTTTGTCGCACTATTCAATTATAAAATAAAATGAATAGAAGCATAAACAATATCCTGTAGTTTAGAAGTTGTTTACAATTATGGGATTCAATAAGGTACGGTTATATTTGTCAGTCCACTTAAGTCCGATACTGTATAAGTCCAAGGAAAGATATTACCAATTTAGTAAAATGGTACGGTTAATTTTGATCATAAAACGAGAAATTTCTCAATCGGAAAATATGATATTAAATGAATGTTTGGTTTCTTGTACTGTATGGCAAATTATTTTGTTTGGACGAAATCATTAAAATCTGTATCATGATGCCTTGATAATATTAATGACCAGTTATATCACAAGCTCAACATTTTTACATGCAGCACCAATAAAGATAAAAATCCATATGTGGAATAAAAATATTTATGGAAAAAATGATATCAACTGTTGGTGATATTTAGGGTCCATAGGACTAAGTAGGTATACTATTTCTATTCAGTTTTTAGGCTAAAATATGCTGAAAAGTTATTTCTGAAATATATATTTGCAACTGAAATATACAATTGCTGCTATTGGTGGCTAAATGAGATGCGTTGATTATCTTTTTTTCCTTTCGCCGAACATTTCCTTCCGCCGCAGCAATATTTTTCACGAACATATTAGTAGGTGTGTAAAAAAAGTAGCGAGACTGCTGAGGTATCGTTCGATATGGCAACATAGTTGGAAGGTAAGCAGGGCGACATCTGATGCGCATTCACTACGAGTTTGAACTCCGCGAAGTCACTTGGTGGTCCGTCGCAATTTTTTTCTTGAATCGGATGAGTGACAACTATTTCAAATTAATGGTGCGTTATCCAATTTGGTTATACTTGAATATAATGCGATAGAAACTTTTGCAAAAATTCGGCAGGCCTATTTAAACAGTGTTCTATGAAGGGCTAAGATTTTCAGGTGGATTAAGGCATTTTCAGACGGCCGAAACTTGAAAATGAACCATGTAGCGTAAGGCCTTCAACTACAAGAAGTGATAAAAATATCCACAGAAGGCGGAATCTTGAGAATTTTGATTATCGGTTAACGGTCAGAATGAATTAAGGATGTGGTAGCGGATTAAAAATAACCCTTATTATCTGGAACGTTATCACTCATTTTTAGAACGCTCTAAAAACATCCGGTTTACGTAAATAATTGCTACGGATCACCAAATAACTTTAGGGAGCTCAAACTAGTACTGAAGACACATTAGATGTTGACCTGTCTCCCCACCCCACCAAAGGCGAAATCATCAGTGCTGCCATCTCAAAAAGAACGCTACGCCACTAGTCTCACATTTACACATCTCGTATATCCAAAGACATCCCATACTTAGTTGAAAACGAGATGGACTATACTAAAACGAGATGGATTATAGTTGCAAAATGATCGGGGTTTTGTTTTGAAAATTATTAAAGCCATTGCAATTTTTATTTTGAGGAATAACCCAATTGGTTGTTGTTTTGCGCGATGAAATCGGCACTGCTAATGCTAAAAAACAAATAAAAGTTTGCTTGTCAACGGGTAATTTTATATAAGGGTGATAAATTGCCATATATAATTGAATTGCTGTCGATAATTCTTTTGAAGAAAAAAGAATATTTGATTGTATGGCACTAGGTATTACCTTGGTTTGACAGATTGAGAAATAATAAAAACTGTTTTAAACTTTTAAATTGCCAGAATGTGCTTGAATATTTTAGAATTTTCTTTAGTAGCCGTTATAAATTACTAATTTTTATCAATATAGATAATATATAATGAATGTCCCGTAAAAAATTGCCACAATTCAATTATAGCAGATTTTCCTGCTCTACATTAATATACTGTGAATAATATTATTATTAGTTCATTTGCAAATATAAGGAAGGCGTACCTTGGGAGAGTCCGTAGGTTGTGACAGTACTACATCTCAATTTTTTTCCACTATCGACACAAATGTTTTTACTGTCAAGTTGTTATTCATTATGAGCAGCAAAGTTTTCATAGGAGTAAGATTTGCTAGCTCATTTTCCTTGTGAATTAGCTGAAGCAAGCCAACAAATTTGTGAAAAAATATTTTTTCGAAAATTTCCCATAAGTGTGAAAAATTTTTCATCGGTAGAAAAACGTGGATAAATTTGTACCATAGTTTTTTGTCTCTTTTATAGTCCTGAATGAATTTCGAACATATCTGGCATAAGGAAAATAATTGCA
This sequence comes from Cosmopolites sordidus, assembly GCA_031761425.1. Classification (NCBI taxonomy): domain Eukaryota; kingdom Metazoa; phylum Arthropoda; class Insecta; order Coleoptera; family Curculionidae; genus Cosmopolites; species Cosmopolites sordidus. The sequence continues at coordinate 482,471 of JARFXV010000536.1, forward strand.
TGTCATTTCAAAATGACCACGATGTACGTAAGTTGGGACAGTTGAGGTACGTAGGTTGGGACCTACGTGCCTCAACTATATCTAATTATCTATAACTATATCGAATTATATACTATATTGAACTATACCTATATCGAATTATCTCGAATGGTCTAGAATAATCCATCGAATTTTATCGAATTCTCTAGCATTTTCTAGAAACTTCTAGAATATTCTATAAAATCCTATCAGAAGAACTACATGAAACATTCTAGAATATTCGATAGGACAAATCGAAGCTTCGAGCTGGTCTATGCTGGATGCAGTAGAAATAATTTGTCAAATATATGAAGCATTATATTAAACACTGCCAGTCATCGACAGATAAACCGACACTGCTTCTTCTTGATAATCATACGTCTCACTTATCTACTGAAGCAACTAACTTGGCATTGGAAAACGGCAGTCATGTGCTTTCTTTTCCACTTAATTGTTCCCACAAAATGCAACCATAGGATGTTTCAGTTGTTGGCCCAGCCAAGGCATACTACAAGATCGAATGTAACGGTTAGCAAAAATCTAATATTGGAAATGGATTGGATGTTCGACACATCCTTAAACTCGTTTGCAAAACTCAGGATTTAGCCTTGACTCCAAAGAACATCTGTCTGGCTTTTCGAAAACGGGCATCTTTCCATTCAATCAAAAGGTTTTTTCTGAATCGAATTTCGTTCAGGCCGAAATAACTAATTAAAGTGCTACGATTCAGAACAACTTGAACGAAGAAGAGTAGCGGCGCATAATTTTAGTGGATGTTGCTGTACCTGAAAGTGAAGAGCCATCAACATCAAGTGCAACACAAAAATCATTGTGAAGTTCGTCAAATATTTCCTTACTTTTGTACAGAGTTGGACCAGTTAGATGAGCAACACCTTTAAAAAAAGTCCGATTGCGGACGTAAGCCAATGAAAAACACCATTCTCACTTCATCAGAAAATGTTTCCGTACTCAAAGAAAAGCAAAAGAAGAAGGAAGACAATGCAAAGGAGCGACGACAATGAAGAGAAGCAAGCTATCGTCGTCGTCGTCGGATGTTAATTTTTGTATAATTTGTATGATACATTTACCAGCCAAATTAACTCCCGACAATTCAGTTGAAAGTAACAAGTGCCAGCGACCATTTCATAGATATGACTCGCAGCTACTATACCTGCTAAAATTGCGACTCTGACGAAAACTAGCGTATATTTGTTTTTCTTTATTTTGTTTTTCATGGTCTTTTAAATAAATAAACCGACTATAACTATCCCAACTATGCCAAAATTCACGTGTTCAAAAAATTGACAATAACTTTTTTATTTTTGAAGCTATAAAACAATGTTCTGCAGCAAAAGTGTAGCCAAGAATATTACCTTTCGAACGGTATATTAAATTCCGAGACAAATTTATGTAGTCGAATGCAATTGCCAAAAAAACCAAATCTGTCCCAACCTAGGGACGTCTGCCTTTCTACAGTTCATAGTTATGGTTCACATCAATTTAACAAGAACTTACTTAGGCATTGTTTTTTTGATGATCAGATGGATTAAAAACATATAAGTAAAATGTTCTGTGGACCCTGGACAAAATTGTGTGAATAATATCGCTTAATAAAATTGCTTATCTCTTCAGGACCGTCTGAAATTTTGGTATAATCTTTCGGAACTTTAATTCTTCATCGGATTAGCTCAAGTCATTTCCTTGGTATTCAAGGTGAGTTTCACGAAAAACAGGGCTTTTTAAAAATAGCTATTTCTAGAGGCGCCATCTTTCGACGGGTTTTAAGCGTTGGAAATGTGCAGCCTTCACTAACGTTCTGACACAATATCATGACATTTAAATCATTAGAAGTTATCGTGCTTAAAGTGTCAGAGTGTTTATACCATCGATGGGAAAAACATCGAACAAAGAGCGAATATTCAGTTTTGTTTTATACTTCATAAAACATTCATCGAAAATTAATGAAACAAGTGTATGGTGAGGATTGTTTATCCCATAGCAGAATCCACTAGTTTAAAGGACGCGTGGAGAAGGTCGCGAGGACATCAAGGACGACGAATATCTTGGTCTGAAAAATTCCGTGGTTACTGAAAGTAATGTTGAAATTATGGAAATCTCCGTTGCGATACATCGAATCCAACATTGCAAAGACTTGATTAAGAGTCGAAAAAGGACAAAAAGTACAGCATTGTTACTGGTGATGAAATGGGTGTTTTTAAATATGATCCAGAAACTAAGCGTCAAAGTGTCGAATGGAAACACCCGAGCGAGCCAAATCCGAAGAAAGGCCGTCTCGAAAAATTAAAAATCAAAAAATGTTGATTTATTTCTACGATTTGAAGAGATTTGTGCACAATGAGTTCGTTTCACCTGGTCAAACGATTAATGCTGTATTTTATCTTGGTGTTATGAAGCGTCTATTATCGCGTATTCGTCGGGTGCGACCACAATAATATCAACAAGGCACGATAATGAGCCGTCTCATCGCTCGAGGCTGATCACTAATTTTTTTCCCAAAAATGTCATTTCAACCATTAATCATTCACCATACTCGCCTGATTTGGTTCCATGCGATTTCTACCTCTTCTACCTTTTTTTGGAAACAAGTTTTCCGTGAGATGGCCCTTTATTTTAAATTCTACACCGCAGGAATAAACAGCGGTGCTTAAACGTGAAAATCATGTTGCTACCAGTGTCAGCATAATTGCTAAATAATACTGGCCCAACTATATGGTTACGTCAAAAGATTACATCACGATTTTATCAAACCAGCTATTCTCAGATACGGGTGAGTAACATAGCGAATAATACCGATTGACAGACAAACTTTTCCTCATCTAGCGCCTTGGAATATCTTGGCATGAATTCATTTTCCTAAGCTGACAGACAAAGTATTTGTGTATGAGATTATTTACATATTTTTAAAGACATAGAAGAAAATAGAAAAGATAATAAAAAAATAATACATTTATAAATGAAGGACAGCACGAACCTTGACGATTATTTATAATACTGAGAATAAAAGAACTTCAAGCAATGCACCATTGGTGTAAGTAGTTAAGCTCACAAAATTGCGCCTGTTGAATGCTGTATGTCAAAAAATGTTTGACATCCATTTTTTGAAAGTATTTCCATAATAATCAATCACCTCATAAGACAGAGCAAATGTTTTTTTTTGCGACCACATAATGTTGCTTGGTAAGAGAGCGAAGCTATGCTGTTGTTCTATAATTTGTTAATGAGTTTTGGTTGATGCCTATCCAACTGAATAAGGTATATTTCACGTGAAGCGGACAACGATATAAAAGTGAGATTGTTCATGTTGGGCATATTTGTACTTCTAGGGGATTTGAACGTGTACATATAATATTTTTTTTATTTGAGGTTTAGTTTTTTTTTAGTGTTAAAACGCAAGTAAATATTTCAAAGATTTTGTTAATAACTTCGACCATTTTAATTTTTTTTTTTTTACTGCAAAATAACATATATAAGCTTAACATATATAAATTTTACCATAAAAATTGCAAAATGGGATCTAAATTAGTTTAGGAGATAAATCAATTAGAGTACGTACTTGTTACACTGGGCGCTAGCTAAAGTTGGCTGGTTTGTGCAATAAAGGACATACCTACATAGTAAAATTGCTGTGATGTCACCTATTTTTGCATAAAGACATATATATTCTGAACTAGTTTTACACTTTATACCTATATATTCTTAATAATGATTTATAACTAAATGAAACAATATTGTAACAACAAAAAAAATATATATATATATATATATATATATATATATATATATATATATATATATATATATATATATATATATATATATATTCAATAGTTGGAACAAAATAGTGGTACGTTTTTGTCCCTGGAATAGTTACTGATGATTGAAATCGTGGTTGGAGAAAAATTCTTTGCGTTCAATATCATCTTTGGAGCAATAGTAAATGGCTGTTTGAGTTAAACTTGAATTCGTCCATTCATTCAATCGCATTGGCATAATAATTGCTCTACTTGGAGGTAACTGCAAGCTTGTACGTGTCGCTAAACGTTTCAAGTTTCCTCCAAGACCATCACATGGTCCCTTACCGTGAGAGGTTGCGTGAAAATGAAACTCTGCATTTGTCTTAAAATCTTGTTTAAAATAAAAAAGGTTTGTAAAATTGAATTTTTTTTTAAATGCTGTGAGGCACCATCTGTGATATAGATAATTTTCGATACCACTATTGCTTTTTTTAAAAGATGCTCGTGTATTATTTTTTGGAAAGCATAGAATGTAACTGTCATGCTTCAAATCGTCTGAAATCATTACAATGCTACCATGTTTTATTTCACTTTCATTTCTATAAATGAAATTTATATAAATTTGATTTTTTCGTTTATATAAATCATAATTTTCTGCGAAATCACATTCCCCTATGACTTCACCTTCTGTGATGTTCTCCTTAAGTCTTTAAAGTCTATAAAGTGCTTGTTCTTCTACAATATGGGCATGGGGTTTCAATTTTTCCAAAGCGTCACACAAACTATCTACGAAATCATCAGATGGAAGCAGTTTAGTATATATCGTGAAGTGGTATGAGCCAACCCATTTTTCAAACTGCTCGTTTGTCACTTAATTGTCATCAATTGTCATTTGCAAATAATCACGAATCACATTCAAGCCAGGACACGATTTACAACATTCTGTTGGCGACGTCTTTGAAGTCGTTAAATGACATGTCGTTGTTGAATTAGGACACATCATATTGCGAAGGCCATCTTTATACTATGAAAGTTCCATTGCAATTGCACCGGTAAGATTGGTAATGTCTCCTCCATTCAACATCAGCTTGACATTTTGATGGTAAACTCAAACACACACCATATGTGTTCCAGAATCGCTGCCGAGAATACATTATTTGGGTCCTAGGGTAAAACATTTTGTTAGGCCTACCTGAACATTAGGATATTCACCTTTAAACTTCTGATAAAGTTCGTCAATGTTGCAAATTAGAAGTTGTTTTTGGGTGTGTGTTAGGAAATGATAAAATGCTGAACTGATTTACTAATTGCTTTGCTTTTCGCTTGTCGTCTGGAAGTTTTAAAATTTTCTGTATGTTTATTTTCACTGCAAGATTTAGGTGCTACAGTCAGTATCATTGTCTTCATAGAAGTAGAAGTAGACGGATCATTAAATTTCTCCTTCAACTGCTTCAAAATTTCTTGGTCTTGGTCAGTTTGGGTCGAACTATGTTTATACTTATCTTCTGGAACGTTCGGTACATCTTGGGCATTTTGTGGAGTTTCAACTGATAATTGACTATACTGCACGAGATTTTCTACCATTATCGGAGGTGTTTTAACTATTGGAGGTGTTTCAACCGACTTTCGTTTCCTACAGGGTGTACATATATACACATTTAAGGAACAATTCCATTTTTCAGCTAAACTTTTAGGAATTTTTGTTATATCTTTAAACTTTCGGTGAACTTGTAAATAAATTGATTGAAACACCGATCACCCTAGGGAGCCATAATAAATCAATAAAAATGATAAAACTTATTAACGAAAGTAACTCACTAAGAGGTTAGAACATCTAAAAAAAATACGGAAAACAAGCGTGGCTTGGCGTCATTCTTCTATCTCTTTCCATTATATAACTTTGATTCGTTTTGATAAAATGATTCTTTTCGCAACTAAGAGATGGTGTTATTATCCGTATTTCGACGTCACAATATGAGAAAAAATCATATAGAATAATATTTTATTATGATATTGCTTTCTACACATATTTTTGTTCAAAATAATACATTTTATTTTAAATTTAGGTATTAAATAATCTTATAATGACACAAATAGGTAAGACAATAATAAATAATCAATATTATTGAAATATAGCCAACGTTTTAATGTGTTTTTACATAACCAACCGGCTTTAACTAGCGACAAGTATCACTCTCAGAGCGACATGTTCGTACTCTAATTGATTTATTTCCTTTACTAATTTAAATCCCATTTTGCAATTTTTATGGTAAAATTTATAAATATTATGCTTTTTTTTGCAGTAAAAAAATTTAAAATTAAAATAGTCAAAGTTATTAAAAAATATTTGAAATATTTACTTTGGGTTTAACACTAGAAAAAAAAACTCAAATTTGGAATCTGATTTGAAAATTAAAAAGAACAGTAAAATTTCTCAATTCTTCTATTGGAATCTTTGGTGTGATGCACTAAACTTGAAGAGATTTACCACTAAACACCAAAACACTTTTTTGAACTGCTCGACGCACGTTTCGCTAACCATGATAGCATCATCAGGAGATGATTTAATCTATCTCCTGATGATGCTAACATGGGTAGCGAAACGTGCGTCGAGCAGTTCAAAAAAGTGTTTTGGTGTTTAGTGGTAAATCTCTTCAAGTTTAGTAAAATTTCTATTCAAAACACTACATTTTACTATTTTATTATAATTTATTTCAATATCCCTTCCGTCAATCAAGTGAATTCTTTAGAATCCCATATCTTAACAACTAAACCTCAAATAAAAAATATATTCTGTGTACAAATTCATATCCCCTAGAAGTACAAATATACCCAATATGAACAAATTTCAGAACCTCGCTTTTTTTTCATTGTCCGCTTCACAGGAAATGTCCCATAAGCCACATGTACGGAATAATGGTAGTGATAAACGACAATAGGTCATGCCTGATTGATCACATCAACATTGATTGATCAAATCGGTTATTCGGTTTCCAGTGCAGAGTGCAAAAAGAGGTGATAGTCAAATATAAAATAAAATTAGTTTGAGGTAAGTGATATGGCGCGCTTGCAGCTTTTGTCTAAGTATTTTTTACATATATACATATGTATATATACTTGAAAGGCGATTTCTTGAACAGTACCTTGTTTTCTGGTTTTTAACAGATTTAATTTTAACATTGGCCAATTCAAATAAATTGTTGTTCTGAAATATAAAAAAAGCAAGTTGTTTAGATATGTTAAATATAACAGAATTCATTTAATAGGTAAAATACGAGGGGTGTAAATAAAATAATAATAAGCGTTGGTAAGCATACGGATAATATAAGCGTAGCGACAAGACTGTTGACTTGCCCTTTGGATGCGAGGAAGACAAGCACCTAAGGCGTCTTCGGCACGTTTGAACTACTTACAGTTATTTGGTGGTCCGTAGCAATTATTTTTGTGAAACGCATTTTTTAGGACTTTCTGAAAATCAGTGTGAACAATTTCGAGCAACTGTACGCTATTAACTTTTGTTTCAGACTTGGGCACAGTGTGACGGAAACTTTCGTAAAACTCCAACAGGCCTATGCAAACAGAGTTTTATCAAGAGTCCAGGTTTTAAGATGGTTTAAGGATGCTGATTTGCTTTTTTGATAGCTAGAGGATCGTCCATAAGGAATTTTTGCCTCAAGGCTAAACGGTAAAGCGGCATTTTACCAAGATAGAGAATCTTGAAATACTTCGAAAAAAGTGTAATTTGTATGAGACCGAGCTTCTGCCTTTTTCCAACACTAAAAATGTATCTCAAAGGACACTATTTTGGGGAATTGAAAAGGCCGTAGTCGGCCAGCTGAAGGTGATTCGAATATCAGAGTTTCAGCATTGCTAGGAAGAGTGAACAAGCCATATCCCGTGCTGCGTGGCTTCCCAAGGCAACTACCTTGAATTATACGACAATTATAGACAATGTAGGATAGAAAATTCAATTGAATAAAAAATCAGTCCCATTACTTTATTTACACACAGCGCATCTAATTGTGTAAAAAAATGTAAATATGGCAGCTATAATAAAATCGTATTAATTTGGTTAGAACTTAATTAAACATGATAAATTAAAAGACACAGTTTCTTGTCGAGAAAGGACTACGACAAACCCCAGATTTCGGCTTCAAACCACCCGTACATAATTCATTTGATGCTAAAGTGCACATTTGTTTGCATAATCAAGACCAAACGTTGGAGGAAGTTGCGAACTTAATGCTTTGACGAAGATTACGTCATTCATATCAGACTAATGTCTCAAAGTAGCGCTTACTCTATTGTTTAAATACAATTTTGTCGTTTGATAATTAATGCGGGGGAACATCAAAGCGGATTCGAGACGGCCTCGTTACTCGGCACCGACGGCACAACTTAAATGGAAAGGAAGGAGGACACTGATTCTATTTTGTTTCTTACCAAGTTAGGAAAACAACCCCGAAACTTGTTTGAAACCAATATATACTTAATCAGCGAGAATAATTTATATAGACAGAACTCTTGTTTTAGTTTATTGACTGTCTAGAGACGAGCACATTTTAGAAATTGGTCTAAGGCATCGTTTCTCAACCTTTTTAGTGTTTCGACCCAGTAAATAGCCAAAAAGTTAAACAAAAAACTTTGCTACTTCCTCGCTACAATATGTTAATTTGTACACGGCGATTCGTCCTTTTTTCAGTGTCGTGATTTATGAAGAATCGTTTTTAATTTTAAATGATTTATAAATTCCTAGGAGCGTGTTCACATGTTTATGAATTGTGAAAAACAAATCATCTACTTGTTTTTAAATTAGCCCAGCATCGGTACAGTGGGGCATAATATACCTCAATGGAGTTTACCGCGGTGTAGCCCATTAGCAACACGCCACAGATTCGCGAGTATCCATGTATCTTCATATTTGGCTTGACCAAAAATGCCTGCAGTATAGTCTGATGTGAACAGCCGTGTGCATTATTTATCGTTAATTCAGTACGTGTCCCTATACCCCACTGTTCCGATTACGTGTAGATACATTTTGAGTCATACCCCACCGTGCGTTAGTTATTCTAAATAGCTGAACATATAGTTCAGCTATTTATCAAGGTGTTTTTATTGCCTATAATTTCTAATCTGATGGATAAATAATGTTACAGACACAATGTTTGCCGATATTGTTAAATTTACAAACTGCAAACTTAGAGAAAAATCAGAAAGAAACAGTCGAGCTGACACACTACATTTCACAAAAGCAACAACTTTGGGAGAACTTCGCGCTTTCTTAGGACTTTTCTATGCAGCTGGCATTACAAAATCTGGAAGGCAAAATCTAGACGGTTTATGGTCTACCAAAATCTAGATGGTTTTGGTGTTGACATTTTTAAAGCAACAATGTGTCAAAAAAGATTCAGTTTACTGTTACAATGTCTTCGTTTCGCCAATGGTGAAACGAGAGCAGAGAGACGGCAGCTGAATAAACTTGCTCCCATCAGAGGAATATTTGACATGTTTGTGGAGAATTGTTTAGCTACCTACACATCCAGTGAATACTTTACAATTGACGAGAAACTGAAATGTTTAGGAGCGGTTGCAGTTTTCGCTAATTTATACCAAATAAACATGCTAAATATGGAATTTAGATATTTGCCTTGGTAGATGCAAGAACCTTTTATGTTTTGAATCAAGAAGTTTATGTCGCTAAACAACCAGCTAGCCCCTTTGATGTAAGTAATAAGCCGCAAGATATTGTTCTTCGTCTTTGTAAACCCATTCATTTGATAACTGGTTGCCAGTTATCCAAAAAAAGACAGAAAATCTTATTACAATTGAGTTAATTGTAGGAAATTTATTTGTTCACACTACGCTTTATTAACATGTGATTCCTGTTATGTACAAAATAATGAATAATTTATTTCGATTGTTCTACGTTATTTTAGTTTTATATAACATTCTTAGAATATTAAAGTAGTTCTTATTATTGATTGATTTGTCCGTTACTTTGTGATAGTTCATTTTTTAAAAAGGAATAAAACAATTTTTTACTTTATTATCTATCACTTTTATAGAAGTGATAGATCACGAAGTAAAAAATTGTTTTATTCCTTTTTTAAAAAAGTAGTTCTTGTTATATTGAAGTTTTAAATCTACTTGAATACTATAATAATACTAATAAATAATAATTATCTACATAGGTATTTCTATTTTGTTCATACCCTACCGTATCCCCTACTGTACCCCTTAAGTAATTAAAACCCATCGTATTGACACCGGGTTAAATGACGCGTCGGGTCAATGACGGATGCATGTATGAAAGAGCCTTTACACTTATACCGAAATACAACACACAGCCACAAATACCGAACTACAAGACTTATGTAAGCTTTTGTTTTCATATTACTTTTACCAGTTTGAACCTGTGCCCTGCATTTGCACGTACTTATAAAATGACCCACCTGCGCACCTCGCGCCGCCCGCGCATTCAAGACGGATCATTCGTTCCGAGCGAGCTGAAGCAAGTTCGTACAAGCTATGCGCTTTGGTAATGAAAACAAATGGAGGAACGAGATGACGAGTTTCATTGTTAATTATGTTTTTACGAAAACAATTACTACGATTTCTTCTCTCACCATGGGTTAAATACTGCGATTTCTTCTCTCACACAGTTCTAAATAAATTAATAACAGTGTGGTAATAAAATAAATTAATATAATTAAATAAAATGGACAAATTTGTGATAAAACGAAAAGCACCATCTACATCTGGTGAAACAGTAAAGAAAAAGACCAGACATGGTCAGACAGACATGGTCAGACAGACATGGTCAGACAGACATGTTTGTTATCAAGTTCTGTCTGCGGAAAGCTTAAAGCCTTCAAAATTAGTTCGGCATCTGGAAATAAAACACCCGTCTTTACAAAACAAACACATCGTGCGAAGAAATGGGTGCCAAATACGACTCACTGCTTTTTTATACTAAAGTCAGATGGTTGTCGCGAGGAAAAGTTCTAACGAGGCTTTTTGAATTGCTAGATGAATTGAAAATCTTGTTTACAGATAAAAATAGCTCATTTTTAGAGTTTCTACGAGATGGAGAAACTTTATTACTGTTGGCTTATTTGAATGATATATTTTGACATTTGAATGACTTGAAAACAAACTTACCGCAATAAAAACATTTTACTAATAACATACATAGTCAATGCCTTCATCAAGAAGCTTGGTAAATACCAAATACTATGCTTGGTATAACAAAAATGGGCTATACGCCTTGAAAAACACAATTTTAATGCATTCACTTTTACTTCGGATTGTATTATCAAAAATATGGATTTAGAAAATTCTGTTATTGCAATATTTTCCAGATAGCAACAATGATTTGTCGAAAAGATGAGTTCTCAATCCGTTTGATGAACATGTTGTTGCAGCTGCTGAATTACCTATTGAGATTACCTACAATTAAAATTTTTAACTCAAGATTTAGATAAGTTTTGGCTTGCATGACGATGTGAAACGGAAACCTAGTAACAGGGGCTTCTAAAACATTGATCCTCTTCGCTACTTCTTACTTATGCAAAAAAAAACTTCTCATCTATGGTCGCTTTAAAAAGTAATTATAGAAATAGTCTATAATCACTGTAAAATAATTTGCTTATGTATATTTGCAATGTATCCACGTATAGAAAAACTTTTAAGTGACAAACAAAATCAACCGTTTCATTAAATTATTATTTCAAACAACTTTGGTTATTATCTTATTTAAGCTTATTTTATTATGTTGTTATTACCTGATAATATTTCATTTTCTAACACTTGTTTTTAAAATAAAAATAATTTATTAAAAGGATGTTTCGTATACGGGTCTTATTTTTGAACACACTGCGATCCTTTGCCCCCCCCCCAATATTCCTGAACACGACCCCTAGGTTGATGAACGATGGTCTAAGGCAGGGATCTCCAAACTTTCCAGTCTTTCGGCCATACGGATTACTCTGCCCGCGGGCCGTAGTTTGGAGACCTCTGGTCTATGGGATTTGATTTTCATCACATTTTTCAAATTACTTGTAATTTAGAAAATAATAATAGTAACTATTCGTAGGCCATTAAAAGTTTTTTACAATTGGACAATATTGACGGTTTATCAGTTTCATTAATAACAGTATCTTAATATTTTTAACAGAAAACAAAGTTTGACATACTAAAAAGATGCTGAAAATGATATGTAATGTCACTTTTGTATCTAAACAAAATATTATTTTACTTAAGAGTTTAATCTACAATTTAATTTCCATCGTCATTGTCAATCTTCGCCCATCTCTCTGATAAACTTTCTATCCCTTTTTGCAAAATGAGGATGATTTTGAAGTAAAATATTCGAGTGCAGTTTTGACAAAATAAAAGAAGAAAATATTTTATAGATCTAATAATACGATAATATACTAAGAAGTGGTTCCCAACCTAACTTTATGATTTATTTTTGGGTGATTCTAGCACTATGAGGTCTTGCATTGTCATGCTGCAAAATAGTACCTTTTCGATTAAACAGTCTGGTACGTTTTAAATCAAAGCCATGTTTAGTCTATTAATTTGAGTACATTAATATTCTGCAAATATGGTTTCATTAGGATTTAGAATGTTATAGTGAATAATTTCTGTAAAACTGCACTGACAGTAACACTTTTTATGATCAAGAACAGATTTTGTAGTGGGCACAGGTGGTTGTCCTGGTGTTAACTATTGTATTTTCTTAAGTAGATTGCTGAATAAAATCTACTTTTTATATCCAATAATAATTTGTTGACGAAAATGATCTCTGCCAAACCTATTTTCGATTTTCTATTTTCAATCGAATTAACTATTCGAATCGAATCGAATCGAATGAATTTATGAACTATTTTCAATCGAAAGTTAATATGGCACTCACGTTTCTGCTTTTATTATTATATAGTTATTTTTCACACCCTTTTTTATTGTGGACCATGACCATTTTATTTCTGGACCTTTTCTTCAAAAATTAGGGAATTTCTGGATTTTTGCTTCAAAAATCGCAACAACAAAAAACATGGAGGCGTCAAATTAGGAAATTTAGATGGCCATAATAAATCCTCATTTTGAGAAATTAAACAATTCTGGAAAATGTTCTTCAAAATATTGACGACTAGGGAGAATATTTTTCAAAATTAATTTGGTTTGGTTTGTCCTTGAACTTCCAATTGATGCACCAAAGTGACTATAGATTTGAATCATGTGACTATAGCCATCACCGTTAGCTGTAATTACATTTCCACTATCGTCTTCAAAAAAAATATGGTTTAACGTTTTTTGACTATGAATGCTGTACCTGTCTAATGGCGTATAATAAATGTGGCAAGGATTCTATAGACTATAAACTCTCGTTTTATAAGGGGCCAGACGATTAAGATATTTTCACCTAAATTCACGTTGAGCTGCACTTATTGAATTATTTCTTTTAATATAAATTACCATTGCGCTGCTTTATTTTAGCGTATATTTATTCATAATATAACTTGTACGTTTGCTCTACATAACCTAACCCGAATTATAACAAACATTAAAAAAAAATAGCACCAAAACAAAATAGCTATCGTGGCACTTGCCCCGCCCTGTAATTGTACATTATTGGACAAATTCAATGATGTAATTAGAAAAAAACATTTACATTTGGCGAAGAAAATCATGCTTTTTCTTCAAGACATTCACAAGTTAACAAGTGCCAATGCAAATAAATGTATTCTATTGTCAATATCAGGATCTTTCAGCTCGTGTAGTATGTGATAGAAATAATCAAGACGTACCATAATAAAATTTTTATTTATTACGCCAAATATCCTTAAAAAGACATTCTCAAAACCAGTTTTCCATTTGTCTGCACTACTAATATTTATAGTCACGATATCATCAAATATAGTTCCCCACTGAATAATTGTGGTTGATTTACGATGGCCATAAATTTTCTGAATATCATCTTTAAATAAACAAATTAACAAATATAAAAGGCCGTTCTAATTTTATTTTCGCCCAAAGGAAGAAATTTGTGATACTTTCAAAGGTTATTATAGAAAGTAAAAAAGGTGTTTTGTTAAACCTTATATTTAAGCACTTTATTATAGTCAAAATGACGAAAGAATTTGTTTTCTGATCATAAAGGAATTAAATTGGTTATTCAATTTTATATGAGTGTACGATTATACTAAATTAGCGACTGGTAAATTATTTTAAAATCATTTGGTTGTTGTAAAAAACACAAATGTAATCCAATTACAGTTATTTAGGATATTTAGGGCATAATTGCCACAAGCTTTTAAATAATCGATTAGGAAAAAGAAAAAAATATGGTAAGCATTTAGAATGGTCATGTAATAGTGGAGTTCGTATATGTTCTTGATATTAATAATTGTTTCAAAATTATCTGCTCAACTTGAAAAATAAGTTTATTAATCTAGTAAAATAAAAACTGTTCATTTACTTCTTCAGATTTAATACGCATTCGCTTTTTTTCTAATTTCCGACATCTTTTTTGTATTAGGATAATTACAATTTCGTCTCATTTTTTTGAGAAAAATTGAAGAAACATTATTTTTACTAAAAATTTCGTTTAATCAATGTAATATAAAAATATAAAAAACATAGTTTTTCATAGCTTTGCATATGTCGAATTATGTATCACAAAAAAAAAACGTTTTGTGAGAAAGTTTAATAATCTGCTGAAAGATATCGATTGTTGGTTGAAGGTTATGTTGAACATGGTCTAACCCAAAAAACTTGTGAACCATGGTGATAACGCTCTAAAAGCTTTATTTTGACAACCCAAAGCACAAAAAATTATAGGTAGACTCGGACCATCCTTCAACATCAGAACTAGTTTTCAACATGTATGGAAAAAAGGTTTTGTTATGTATTTGGTGGGTAATAGCGGAGCTGTGTATTGCGAACTGTTGAAACCTGGTGAAACGATTACTGGCTATCGAAACCGACAATAACTGATAAAATTGAACCGAGTATTGAAGGAAAAACGACCAGAATACACGATAAAGTAATTTTTTAACATGATAATGTTCGGCCCCATGTTGCAAAATGTGTAAAAAACTATTTGGAAAACGTTAAATGGGACGTCCTACCACACCGGACTTAGCTCCTTCGGACTATCATTTATTTCGTACGATGCAGCACGGACTTTCAGAACATCACTTACATTCTTATGAACAAGTAAACACTTGGCTTGATGAATGGTTGTCTTCAAAAAACCAAAAGTTCTTTTGGCGCGGAATTCATTCTTTGACAGAATAGGAAAAAATAATAGCTAAAATTGGCCAATACTTAGCATATTAAGGCAATTTATTTTATTATGGAGATAAGCGCTCAAATGTTTGCTCAAGTAGCTTTATAATCCTACACTCATAACAATTCAGAAGTTTCTAGCTAAAGAAGTGATCCTGGTGATTTTTCGAGACTTAAATGATGTAAAGTTTTTAACATATAAGCTGTTTTGAAGTAACCCAAATAAATGGTAGTCTCCGGGCGTAAGGTCGGAAGAGTACTGTATATGGACCAAAATATCCTAATCAAGTTAAAAGAGTCTGAATTGGGTGGCCAAGGACGCGTGTGGTCTAGCATTTTCTTGATGAAACGCAATGCCCTTTCTGTTAATTAATCCAGGCGGCTGTTGGTCGATTGTTCGCTTTAGTTCACTTAGTGATGAAGGTTTTTAGTTTTCATTTTTCACGGCTCATAATAAACGATTTTCTTCTAGTTCGTCCATACGCATAGCATAAACTTTTTCGGATGTAAAATGGCTTTTACGCTATATGATTTGTTACACTTAACATTCATATATACAATCCATTGATCATCACCTGTAACTATCCATTTTAAAAAGGAGTCGATTTCGTTGCGCTTCAGTAGACAATCGCAGGAATTCTGGCTATCAATTTTTCTCCTTCGTGCGGCACACATGCGGCACACATACAACAGCCTTGCTAACCATTTCAGGTTGAAGTAGTAGCCTTGACGCCGTTGACTGGTTGCTTTCAATCATTTTGCCGAACAGTATGTATCTTCTTTTGCGTTTGCGAAGCATTCTTGCCATTTCTGAAATAAAAAAGCATAAAATGTCGAAAATGTTCCTTATTTTCTTTAATTTTTAATGTTTCAAAAATTTACAAAACAACTAAATAACACAAGTACTCGGTGATATTCCTTCTGTCAAACATCAAAACTTTACACGCGTGAAGTAGATAGTACTCCGACGACTTTGTAGATGCAATACCATCTACCTTCAAAAATGGTACAAACTTTTGCATCAACCTAATATTTATATGTTTTTAATAACTCTTAAGTTACAAATGAAAGACGAGGCAGAGAAATTGGCGATTAGAAAAACATAATAATTATTTGGAAACACTTTATTTAGAAAAATACCGCATTACAGATATCTTCGAAAATATAATATCTGAAAGATGACCCCTTCCGTTCGGAAACACTTTTTCGATCTCATTCGCACAATACTCATTACACTGCGCAACCTTTCTACTGAAATTCGGGTTCCCTCTTATATAATTCTGTGTTCCAGCTTCAGAATATTTTTTAGAGTCGAGAAATCGATGGACCATGCTACTAGATTTGACATGATTGGGAAACAAACCTTATTAATTGTTGTATTAAAAAGTCTCGATCATGTGAACATATCCTCTAGTGGCATCCTCAAAAATGTAAGGATCTATAATGCCAATGCCAAGATGATATTGTACACTATACTATGACATTTGTATTGTGTAAAGGTTTATAGTGCAATTAACGAGGATTTTAGTTGGATCAACATTGGAAAGTTGGAAAATTTTGTTTATTCAAAAAACCGTAAAGGTGTAAATGTGCTTTATAAAACATAAACAAATTTGTTTATAAAATTTGTATATAAAATTAACAATAAAGTTTTCATTTGTGACAAAGAGTGCCAAAGATTGAAGACAAAAATGTATGCAGTTAATGTGATCTTGATATCCAGTGCATACGCTCCCTGAATTATGTATGGGCGCAACTTCAAATCATTATGCAAAATGCGTCATAAAATCCTATACGATACGTTTAATAAAGCTAATAGTTCCTTGAAAACTTTTAACCTATATTTTCATGGCAGACAGCACCAAACCATTACGGATAATATTGTATTTGCAACGACATAAAGGTTGAGTTCTTACAATGCAATCGTTATTTTTGTAATATCCTCCTTATGTCCACTAAAATACTCCTAAAGCGTTGTTAAACTATTACTAGTTACAATTATTATTTTTCGTATTAGACAATAGTTTTATATTTTGAGATCAAAAACTTCTTCTGATAGAAGAAACTGATAATGATCAATTCTCAACTTTTGATGCGATTTCGGCAATTCTTTTTTTTTACATGTTGATATGGGCATCCTTTCCTGCTGTTCTCTAAACCTTGTTATACTTGGTTGCCGATTTCAGGCTTTTACAGCGATGCTTAAGCTCATATTCACTTAAGTAATGTTTAAACAAGTTTTTTTAGCATATCTAGGTGGCCTAGAAACTCATTTATACAGCAGCCATATTCATACCACAATCTAATCCTGATTTAATTCTGACTTTAAAGAAATAATTTTTTTTTTACGCTACATTGGATTATGTGGATTTATGATTTATCAGCAATATTTGAATATTTTGAAACTTGTTTGGAACTGAATTAAACATACATAACTGGAATAGTAAGCTGGACGCTTCATGATAATACTTCGTGTTATATACTTTATGTCTTGGAGGAATATTCTAAAGCTTGATTATCTAATATGTTCAATCGATTGATATTCTTTAATTACCAAATGATAAAATTCTAACACAAGGAACATTTCGGACACTGAAACAATCGTAACCGCAGTACTCAACAAGGTACTAAAACAGAGCCTAAGCAAGTATCTTGAAAAACTCATTACTGAATCCCAACGATATATTAATACAAAGGTAATATATCTCAGTTAAATAAATATATTCAAATAAACATTATACAGGGCTCACACTAACAGTCAATGGCGAGCTCTATCTTGCTATGCTAACTGACTTTTTATTCATTACGATTGAAGAGGAAGACTTGGCCGATATTTGGTTTCAACAGAATGGCGCCACTGTCTACACAGCCAACGCCACAATCAACATTTTCAGCCGAAATGTCGATGTCAACGTTCCGTCTAGGAGCTGCGACTTGACTCCGTTAGACTATTATTTGTGGGGATCCATCAAGGACCTGTCAATCATCCAGAGACAATTGAGGCTTTAAAAAAACACAATTAAAGTTCTTGGTGAAATAGAGGGTTAAACGATTGAAACTGTACTGAAAAATTAGGTCGATAGAATGGGCTGCTGCAAATCGAGCCGAGGCAGCCATTTAAATGAAATTGTATTCCATTCTTATTCGGTAAGTGTACTCTACGAAAATAAAGTATAAATCATTTGAAAATATTTATTGCATTTATATGTAATATGCATTTTTTAAAAATAACTAAAAGTTACCGCACCCTTTATAACTAGAATATTATTTTATACATACATTTTTAACAGCAAAAGAAATTTGATAAGTTACATATTATATTTGATTTCATGCAAATACTAAATAAAGAATAAACCGAAATTAATATGAGTAGTAAACCTCGTTAGGAACGTGGAACAACTGACTCCGTAACTAATAAAAACAAATGATTGTTCGTTTTTCCCTGCCGCTTAACTAACCCTTTGTTTTACGCTTTTGTAACGCCTAAAAAGGCTTAACAAAACTAAATTGCTTGTGCAAACAACTCACATAATGTGATTAATTACGTTCAGGAAGACAACAAAGTGGATTTATTTCAGAGAGGGGAAGGGTAATCGATGAGAAGAAAGGTAAAAGAATATTTACCAAAACAATATTTGCTTTTAAATTACCCCTGTTTTTGTTTTCTCATAACAACAAATGATGTCTTATTGTTATTGTTGTATAATGATGTTATATTGTTGAAAGTTATTACTATTTAGCGAGTTTATACATAATATGTAGTGTTAGATTTTCTTGGACTGCGTCCAATGAGACAGCAGTAGTTGAGTGTCATTAGACACCCAACCGTTGGGTTCCACAATCTCATGTGGAACACACAACAACCTGCATCTCCGCCTAAATAAACTTTTGTTGGCTGCTTGATCGGGAAGGAACCCCATCTATCCCTTCAACTGGAACACATATATTTCGTCTCTCGAGGTTCCGACTCTTTAGGGCGCCAACATATACCATACCATCAAGAATAGGGAGACCCTATCCACAGCCAACAACCCATGTTTTCGCCGACCTCCCGTCGGATGACGTATATATGTAGTGTTAGATTTTCTTGGACTGCGTCCAATGAGACAGCAGTAGTTGAGTGTCATCAGACACCCAACCTGAAGAGTCTGAACATCGAGAGACAGAATGAAAGATGAAGAGACGAAGACGAAGAGACAGAGAGAAACATTATGTCATCCAGTTGAAGGGATAAGTGGGGCTCCTTCCCGGTCAAGCAACCAACAAAAGTGTTCATATATATATATATATATATATATATATATATATATATATATATATATATATATATATATATATATATATATATTGTGACCAATTATTTTCTCTTTTGAAACAAAATAAAAAATATATAGATCACAGCGACGGCAGCTGTTCGCCGGGAGCACCGGGAAGAAGGTCCAGGACAGAATGAAGCCACGACAAAAGTTGAGCGCCACCCGGTTACTTCATATATCGGAAAAGACCCTGGAACCGGGAAGGGGTCTATCTTAAATAAAACGGTTTACTAGAATTTTATACATATATATTATAAAAGCACACTCAAAAAAGAACGACACAAAGCACACAAAAAAATGAATAACTAAAACTATCAAACAAAAGACACGGGAAAGTTTAGGGAAGGTGGTTCTCCAAACCTTACCGTGAAAGAAATCAAAAATCAAATACACAGCTCTGAATTACACCAGCTGGTCTCTATGTCCCTATACTTACAAATTAGAGGTTATTTCCTCTATTCTGACAATAGTAAAAAGATAAATATATAACGCTAGGGTAACCAAGAATGGTCAGACGGCAAATAGGTACAAAATATAAGGTGATAACGTGACCATTATCAGTATAAGAAATTATGGTAAAAATGTATTGGTGAAAAATAACTGGTAACTGCAATCCTTAACGGTACATGAAAATATAATAAAAAAAGTGTTTATCTGGTCTTATTTCCTGATGTTGTCTACCCTTGCCTATCAAGGTACTGGGTGTCCAAAAACACTGAGTACGACTGCGGGCAGTCCGGTATCCCTATGCGGGGGTCCCGAAATAATCTCGATCTGACCAACCGGTTACTCTGCCATGTGGCCCCAAAAAGGTGTAAGGTTTCCACAATGGTCGGGCTCTGTGATAGGTAGTCGTTCAATGGCCTGATGTCTGTTGATCGGATTCTCTGCTGCCGGGTCGTAAAACCCTCTATAAGAATATCAGAAAAATCAACCCAAGCGTGACCTGGCCATCAAACCTACGTATCTCGGTCGGAAGGGTAAGGCGCAAAAACGTCCGCTCCCCTGGAGATTTGGAGTTAGACTGTCTTGCCATATCCGAACGATACCGGAACTCTTTCAGTTAAGAATTTGTCCGAAATAAACCTACCAGTGGTGATCAACAATTTACGAATGCTACCTGTAGCGATCAAGGATTTGTGAACGCTACAATATATATATATATATATATATATATATATATATATATATATATATATATATATATATATATATATATATATATATATATCATCATCATCAGCCCGTGTCGATCCACCGCAGGATGAAGGCCTCTTCAACATGTTTCCAACGTTCACGGTCCTGGGCTTTCCTCTGCCACTCTGGTCCAATATACTTAACGATGTCATCAATTCATCGTGCTTTCGGTTTTCTCCGCGGACGTTTGCGATCAAGCGGTATCCACTCCAGGATTGCCTTGGTCCATCTGTCATCCCATCGCCTCGCTATATAGCCTGCCCATCTCCATTTCAATTGCTTTACGCTTCCAATGATGTCACAGACTTTCGTTTGTTCCCTGATCCATGCGCATAACTTTCTGTCTCGTTTTGTAATGCCAAGCATACATCTTTTCATTCCCCTCTGAGCTAGCCGAAGTTTTTGAATTGATTACGATGTGAGTGTCCAGGTTTCACTTCCGTATGTCATAACGGGTAGAACGCACTGATCGAAGACTTTTCTATTCAGGCAAAGTGGGAGTCTGCTCTTAAACACAATGTTGAGCCTGCCAAATGCCAGCCAGCCACATTTAACACGTCGTTCTATCTCCCGGGCGGTATTCCCCTCCATTGCAATTCTCTGTCCAAGATATATAAAGCTGTCCACAATCTCCAAATCCCTTCCTAAAACTTTAATTCTTCTGTCCTGAGCGAAGTTAATGAATATAATCTGACTCTTTTTCAGGTTTATTTTCAAGCCAAATGGTTCGCCAGCATTTTGCAGTTCTTGTATGCGTTTTTGTAGCTCCTCTGGATCTTGTGAAAGGAGAACGATATCATCTGCAAGTCTAAGATTGTTTAAGTTTGCACCATTGATCTTTACACCATCCTGTTCTCAATCTAGTTTACGGAATACTTCTTCAAGGTCAGCCGAGAAAAGAATAGGCGATATTGCGTCACCCTGCCGTACACCTCGTTCTACATTAATTCCCACTTCAAGATCATCAAGGTGAATTGTGGCTGTAGCTCCATCATATATCGATTCTAATAGATTTACATAGGCTCTCTCTACACCTTGGCTAAGCAGTGCATCCATTATCGCATGCTTTGAGATGGAATCAAATGCTTTTTCGTAGTCGATAAAAGCCAAGCACAGTGGCATGGTGTATTCGTTGTTTCTATGGCCTGCTGTACAACCTGGATGTGATCCATTGTACTGAATCCACTTCTGCATCCTGCTTGTTCTCTTGGTTGTGCGTCATTCAGTTTTTTAAATATTATTTTAGAAATTATCTTAGTGAAAACTTTGTACATTACTGAAAGGAGGCTTATTGGACGGTAATTCTTTAAATCTTCCTTGCTCCCTTTTTATGTAAAAGGATCACTTTTGCATTTTTCTATAAGTCAAGTACTTTTTGTTCTTTGAGACATTTTGAGTATAATTTTGCCAGTGTTTTATATAACTTCCGACCAACAGCTTTTAGCATTTCGACAGTTACACTGTCTTTTCCTGGAGCCTTGCCGTTTTTCATCGATTCTATAGCATTTGTTACTTCCGTCACTAGGATATCTGGCATTTGTTCTTCCGTGGGTATTTTTGTCTTTGATTGGTTCTGATCTTCATATAACTGGGAATAAAATTTTCTGACAACCTCTAACATTTGCGTACGCGCCCTGCATACTGTGCCATCCTCACGCCTTAAGATATATATTTGCGATCTTTTGTTTCTCCGCTTCGGTTTAGCCTTGTGAATTTCTTTGTTTTCTTCCAGGGTTTCTTGCACTGTCTGCATGTTGGATCGGCGCGTGTTCTCTCTGATACGTTTTCTTATAGTTTTGCAGAACTCAGTGTACTCGACCCTGCCAAAAGGACTACCTACATTTCTCATTGCACGCCGTTTCTTCATTAAATCAATGGTCTCACAGGAGATTTTTGTCTGTTTGAGACATTCTTCTGGTGCTGTTGAAGCAGCCGTTTGAAGTACATAGTTGGCGATTTCTTCATATTGAACTGATAGTTCCACTTCCTCCGGATCTTGTAACACAGCAAACCGGTTTGACAAAGTAATCTCAAAATCACTTCCTTTGTCCGGCAGTTTCGCCGAATCCATTTTTGCCTTCTTTGATCTTACCAATATTTTGCGTTCTCTTCGACAGTTAATCCTAACTTTTGCTCGTACCATTCGGTGATCACTGTCAACATTTAAATTCTTATGGACAGTACAATTAGAAAATGTTGTTTTATCGTTGATCATGATGTAGTCACTTTCACTTGTGAGCCCAGATGGACTTTTCCATGTCCATTTTCTGGTGATATTTTTCTTATAGAACGAATTCATAATATATAGTTCTTGAGGTTGAGTGTTTGAGGTTGCACTGTCATATTGAAACATATCGAAATACCATGTTAAAGGAATGGACCGTGATCTGCCACGCTGGTCCAATGCGGGTTGGCAGATTTTGAATCTTGTTAGTCTGAGGTGATCCTCTCAGGAGCATAGACTTCAGACGGCATAGCTCAAAACTTCATTGCCCTACTCAAACCCCTTTACCAAGGTCAAGGTCTGTCATATATATATATATATATATATATATATATATATATATATATATATATATATATATATATATATATATATATATATTTATTTATTAGTTAATTATTAACTTTTTATATAAAATTATATTTTTTTTTCTCTGTTCTAGTTTCTAGTTATAGTGTTCTAGTTTTATCTAGTTCAGTATACATCTCATTATATATATATATATATATATATATATATATATATATATATATATATATATATATATATATATATATATATATATATATATATATATATATATATATATATAGTACAAATAGCAAAAGAAATCTGTTTCAGCAAACAGTCCGTACTTAAATTAACATATCTTATGGCAAATTACATTGTGCAACTACGTCTAAAGCTCGAACAATTATACTATTTAAAATTTTTAAAGTTACTAGAATTTTCTGAATATGAGAGTTTAAACCTTTAAATTGTACGTACTTCGCCATTGGGTACAAGTAATTAATTTTTTACCATACGAGGATTACTATTTATGAATCCGGAATTGGCAATAATGGTATTGCTAGTCACCATCTGACATATACATAATAAAATTTGAAGCACGTTTTGTCATACGGACGCAGTTTGTGTTGTCTTTGACTTGAAAAATTCATCTCAGTCAAAAAATGGATTTAACTCGTAAGAATTTTCTAGTGATTTACTACGACTTTTGACGTGGATTATCTTAACAACAGTGCTTGGATCAACTCACTTCGACTTTTGGCGATGAAGCACCGTCTAAACCCACTGTAAATCACTGGTTTAGTGAATGCAATTATGGCCGTCGTTCGCTCATGGACGAATTTTAAGAAGGTCGTCCAAAATCGGTTGTTGTTCCAGAAAACGAAAAGTTATTCTAAAGCAAGATCGTCATGTGACATACTGTGAGATTGAGGTATCACTGGGCATTAATATGACAAGCATACATAAAATTTTACCTGAACATTTAGCCTTAAAAAGGATTTGTGCTCGTGTCGATTGGTGCATAGAAATGCTCAAAAAATACAATCGTGGTGTGTTAAAAGCCGTGTATAACATCTATACAGGTGACGAATCTTGAATCCATGCGTAGAAAGCCATGTGCCAGGAACTAATCAGCAGTCGACTGAGCCAAACCCAAAAGTTGTTCGCGGAATAAGCACTTCGAAGTAAATGGTCGCCTGTTTTTTTGGGATAAATGGGCATGTAGCTACTGTGCTGTTAGAGAATTGTAGGGCGGTCAATTCTGAATTGTACACAACCATTTGTTTGCCAGAAATCTTTGAAGAAATAAGAAAAAAACAACCACCGACGCAGGATCATTCTTCACCGTGGCAACGCGAGCTTTCATACTTTTTTGACCGGTTAAAACCTCGAATAGATGGGTCGTCCGCCTTATAGTCCTGATTTGGTACTGAATAATTTCTTATTGTTTCCGTCCTTGAATGATAAACTACGTGATTAAGGATTTTTGATGCCAGAAGAATCGGTTGATGATTTCAAAATGTATGTGTTGAAGATACCTCAATCAGAATGGCAAAAGTGCTATGAAAATTGGTCCAAACGTATACAGAAGTGTATCGATCATCGCGGAAAATATTTTGAAAAACTATAAAACCATTTTCAATGGTAAATATTTGTTTTGATTTATTTTTTCGGCTACGTCAATAGCAATCGTCGTATTAGGATGCACCTTGAAGTTCCCATAATATCTTACACTATTTTATTTGATTTCTTGTTGGATGGAAGGTATTCGAATGTCATTCTGGATGATATCATTGGTCATATATCATGATTCATTCAAATAATGCAAGGTGAATGTATCACTTAATTTTAGAACTGTGGTATATCTAGGTTGGAGTTAGTTAGTTATCATAAAAGCAAATCGAGTTAAGTGTGTAAAGTTTTTTTTATCAAATGAAAATT
This sequence comes from Cosmopolites sordidus, assembly GCA_031761425.1. Classification (NCBI taxonomy): domain Eukaryota; kingdom Metazoa; phylum Arthropoda; class Insecta; order Coleoptera; family Curculionidae; genus Cosmopolites; species Cosmopolites sordidus. The sequence continues at coordinate 507,508 of JARFXV010000536.1, forward strand.
AAGATTTATATTCAAATTAATCAGTATATCTGTCTTAATTTTATGCCGAGCAGTTTTCCTTTAGTGAAAATATGCTTTTCTCCAGTGAGCTCTCGGCCAAGGAGCTTCATTGAACGACAAGAGTCCCGTCTTAACGCGAATGTAATGGATTTGTTTCTCTAGTTTATAAACGTTATTTTTTAAGCCAGTTTTGGATCCAATTTATGCTCATTTACAAATTCTGGGATGCCATAATTGGACCTCTGTGGGATACCATTTAAACCTATTGTACCTGTTGGCAAATTAGATGTAAACAGTAAGTAAATAATGAATTCTAAGACTTTGCCTCATAATACTTCCGATTTAATATGTTGTAGGTCAGTGTATTCTTTATCAACATAGTGTTTAAGAACAAACTCCCAATTTGTCTGAAAGAAAAAACCTTTGATCAGTGGGTACCGCTCGTTATTACAGAAGTGAAGCATGGACAGTCACATCACAATCAGCTTAAAAACTTCGGGTAGTACAAAGGGAAATAGAAAGATGTATGCTTGGTATTTTAAGGCGGAATTGGTATTATAAGGAAAGACCTGTACATGGATTAGAGAACAAATACAAGTATGTAATATCATTGGAAGGGTAAAGGAATTGAAAGGCAGGTGGGTAGGCCAAATAGCGAGGTCATGTGATGACAGATGAGCCAGCGCAATCATGGAGTGGATACTGCTTGATCATAATTTTCCACGAAGAAGACCGAAAACACCATGGACTGCGGACATCATCAAGTATATTGGGCCCGAATGGTAGAAGAGAGCTCAGGACCACGCTAGTTAGAAGCTTGCTGAAGAGGCTTTCATCCTGCAGTAAATCGACAATAGCTGAGTGGCGGAAAAATTCAATTTCGGAAAAAATTCAATATCAAATGTTTTAAAAACTTGCCTGTTTTTAAAACTCTAAGGTAATTGAGTATAAGGAATATATCTGAACTAGCCCCAGAAATATTTTTGGATTTGAAAAAGAGTGTATGCTGTTAGATGACAATTCAATCTTGCCCAATAGCACTACCCATCACATTTTTCCATTTTAAGGTACTGTAACTTTTCACTATTACTAGTATATGTTCAATCGGGCTGATTCTATGACAAACAATTCCAATGAAACATACTCGTTCTAAGGATGTTTTTGAGATGAAAGCTCTGTGACTATTGTGCTGAATGAGATGATTTAATTCAAAATGTACTCTGAAGTGCATATCGTTGGTTAAAAAGATTTTGTGACTTCAGAGTAAGTTATTTTTAGGTATTTATTAATATATCATTAATATTTTCTTCACCTAAGACCTTCACCTAAAACTTAGATTTATTTTTTTTGTTTACAACTTTATAATTGATATGCATTTTATGACCTTGATAGATTATTCAGATGGAATAATTTTAGTACATTTCTAATTTCATTACCTAACACTATATTTTTTTATTTAATTAATTTCACTCTTACTTTATATGATTTCTTGTCAATATTTTAAAATTAGGTATAAAGAATTAAATTCCTGTTATGCTACAGTTAAATTTAAAAAACAAAAAAGGTGTATAACCCGAATACCATGCACTTCCGCCGCGCATCAAATAATTCTCATTAGCATATTCTCGATGTACGCACAAATCACTCATTCGGTTTATCTAATATTTTCTATCCATGTTTAACTGATTTTCAAAGTGTAGTAGAATATTTAGTAGAAAATTATTAAACACATTTGAAAAATATATTTTTCAATACAAAAAATATAGTATGAGCAAGTATTTAGCATTAAAGGTGCATCAACAATTGACTCCAAACCATGGTCATCAGCTAACGGTTAAATCTAATCAGCAACCTCCTCGGGCTATAAACTTTTAGTTCATTGTAGTTTACTTGGTAATTTCTTGAAAAGCCTACCGAATGGCACGTAATCTACACGGAAAATACTGCTCGGAAGGCACTGACATTCCACAGCCTAGTTATTGGCATGACTGAGAGGTGATTTCTTGCAGCATTTTCTACTAGTGCCTATTAAAATGCAATACATAGATCTGGTCCTGGTACTTACCTCAATATAGGATGCACTAAAGGATGTACTAACCCGGACGAAGGTTCTTATCAGATCTTATCTTTCAAGTGTCTAATTTGTATGTATTCGGATGATATAGGTAACATTAGTTGTTTTATTTATATGTAGAACAAACATTAAATTTTACTGTAAATTTTAAATATTCTATATATCGATTTTGCTAAGAGAGGGCGTTATTAATCATTTGTTGGTATAGACTAATAATGTCTATGGCGTTTTGGAAGGTAAACACTCGCCATCAAAAGCCAGTTCATTATTAATTATCATTGTGCAAAAAACATAGTTTTTTGTAGCTTTAAATATGCCGAATTATGCACCAGAAAAATATTTTCAGAGGAAGTTGAATCACCTTCTTTCATTTGAAGAAAACGGCTGCTGAAAGTTATCGATTGTTGATTGAAGCTTATGTAAATATTTTCTAACCTAAAAAACTTGTAAACGATCGTTTAAACGCTTTAAAAGTGGTGATTTTGACATAAAAGACAACAAACGTTCAGGATAGCCGAAAAAGTTTAAGATGCAGATTTGCAAGCATTATTGGATGAAGATCCAACTTATACGTTGAAACAATTGGCAGAAGCATTAAATGTTGCCCAATCCACCATTTTTGAACATCTACACACATTGGAAGTGATCCAGAAGGAAGAAAAATGGATTCCATATAAATTGAAAGAAAGAAATATTGTAAGGCGAAAAACCAATTGTAAAATTTTGCTTGCCAGACAGAAAAGAAAATATTTTTTTGCATCGAGTTGTGATAGATGATGAAAAGTGGATCTATTTTGACAAACCAAAGCGTCAAAAAGTATGGGTAGACCCAGATCGGCCTTCAGCATCACAACATGTGCGCAATATACATGGAAAGAAGGCTTGTTGTGTATTTGGTGAGATTGTAGGGAGCTGTGTATTAGGAATGGCTGAAACCTGGTGAAACGATTACTGGCGATTGATACTGACAACAATTGATAAAATTGAACCGACCATTGAAGAAAAAATGACCAAAATACGCCCAAAGACACGGTAAAGTAAGACATGATAAGTCTTTCAGCATAACAATGCTCGGCCCCATGTTGCAAAATGTGTAAAAAACTATTTGGAAAACGTTAAATGGGACGTTCTATTTCATTCACTTATTTCGATCGATGCAGCACGGACTTTTAGAATAACACACATTCTTACAAAGAAGTGAAAATTTAAGTTGATGAATGGTTGACATCAAAAGACCAAACATGTTTTTGGGGCGGAATACATTCTTTGACAAAAAAATGGGAAAAAGTAATAAGGAACGATATCCAATACTTTATTGTTAAGGTAATGTATTTTGTTATGGAAATAAACGCTCAAATTTTGCGAAAAAAATTACATTATTAAACTAAACACCTATTATTTAAAAACAAAACATCACGTTTATTGTGATAATTGTCAATTACGTGCAATAATTAATTAGTGGTATTTACTATTTGAAGATGGTTAAACCATCACAGGCTGGAATAACCCATTAAAACATTGAAAAAGTGAGTAAATTCAACAAGATTTAACTTGGAGAGCAAAATATAGCATTCTAACTAAAAATGTGGGTTTGAAGATTCCATCACTTTCATTTTCATGTCATTTAACCATTGAACAAAAAGTTGATGAAACAGTAACTCTTGATTCACTTGAGGATTTTCATCGGCTCAAATCGTGCAGTTATGTTTGTTTACAAACCCATTAAACCAGAAGTGCGCTTCGTCAGAAAAGATTATTTTTTCCTCGAAGGGGGGTCTCTGGGCTTGGGGTCTAGAGCCCAATTCATGTATTGTGTATCTTTTCATGGTGAATTGACACAATATACTAAACACAGCAGTCTATTAGTAATATTTACACTTCAAACAATGTTGTCGCTATTATGTTTCGCTTTTACGTTGTCGATAGCACGTTACACTCTTATTGGATAACTCTTTACATAATCCATAATTTTATATTTTTTATACATAATCCATCCATATTAAAAATTTCTCCTTTTAACATATTTCTTCGTTGAATTTTATCCTTAACCATTTCTTCAGCTTTCCTCCATTTCGGTTCCTTTTCGTTCAGATTTTGCAACTTGATCATTTCATGTCGTTTTAGGCCTACATCTCGTATTCTTTTTTGGTTTTCCGTTATTCATATATTTTTAGTTAGCCTTATACCTGGTCTTCTCGACAGATACCTAAATTATTTGTAAGTATTTTGTCTTCTATTTTCAACCGATCTTACCTCTAATCCTTGCCTTAATTCTGTATAAGACACTTTGTCAATCAATCTTTTAAGTGTCTTCGTTTTGCTTGCTTGTATACTTTTTGTCTATTTACATAATAGTCACAGTTGGAAGTCAAAATATTATGGTAAAAATGAAAAGGGAATTTTACACCCTTAAATATGTGAGTACTGTCCCGTAATAGCGTTTACTCTTTAATTTGTTTCGCATTCTATTTTCCTATATTTTCTTCTATAAGTATTCCTAAATATTCGAATAGTTTAACTTGGTCTCTTGTTTCTTATTCTAATGTTATCTTAGTTTTGTTTTGTATATTTCGGGAAAGAACATGTTCGGGAAACTTTTCTTGCAATAAAGCGATTGTTTTGTGAGATCTGTGACAAGTCGCACAGGCTTGTTGAACAAAAACATTAATTATATTCACATTTATCAGTTCAAGCCAAATGTATTTTGTTATCATATTCCTATACCGTTCACCATTAAGAGTAACACAATTTCCTTCAAAGTCTTAAAAAAATAGGTCCTAGGGTCCTAAGGTCCTCTAACCCAAAAACCGGACCAGACAGTGACTTTCTGAGGAAGAAGAGATAACTCCTGAATCACTTGAGAATTTTCATTGGCCCAAATCCTGCAGTTATGTTTGTTCACAAACCCATTAAATTAGAAGTGCGTTTCGTTGGAAAAGAGTTTTTCCTCAAGTGGGGGTTGCTTTCCAACTACTCAAGAGTCCGATTTGTGTATCGTGTATGATTCCATGGTGACTTAACATAACGTATTGAACACAGCAGTGTATGAATGACATTTACATTTCAAATAGTTTTGCCGCTATTACGTTTGAAAGTTATTGGAAAAATCTTATTGGAAAACTCTCAAACTCTTATTGGAAAACTCTTTACATAATCTATACCCGATGCCAGTGCTGAGGCAAAAACATTTTTTATTTCTGCTTTTAACATATTTCTACATTAAATGTGTTGAATGGCAATATAGCTTCATTAAATTTCATTCCAGTCCCTCTCACTCAAACATTTTGCTTTGTTGATCACTTCATATCATTTTAGGTCTAGATCTCATATTTTTTGGTTTTTTGTTTTTTGTTTTTTGGTTTTTCCATTATCTATATATTCTTAGTTAGCCTTGTACCTGACCTTCTGCACACCTGTCTAAACTATTTTTGAATTCTTTTACGGATTCTTATTTCAACAGATCTTACAGATTACAGATTCAACAGATCATTGCTTTAATTCAGTATTTGGCAGTTTGTTAATCAATCGTAACCCCGTAATTATTCTAATTGACATCATTTTGCTTGCTTGTACAATTTTTATCTGTTTACTTACTGTCCACAGTTCAATGCTGTACATTAGGGTTGAAATAAATAGGGAATCATGCACCCTCACCTTTGTGAGTTGCCAGTTCTTTTATATTAAGCGCAAATTTTTATTAGTGCAAACTACTGCCCTATAATAGCGTTGTTTCGAATTATATTTTCTTCCTATAGGTTCTTCTATAAATTTCGCTAAACATTCGAATTATGTAACTAGCTCAATTATTTCGTATTCTGTAGTTATCTGTATTTTATCAGGATTTCTAGCTATTAGCATTATGTTAGTATTGTTTGGATTTATTTCTAAATTACACAGTGTAACTAATAATGTTTAAATTAAAAAAAAGCAATTAGTTACTTTATCAAAATTATTTCTTTTTATTGAAATTCATCCCTTGAATCACCTCAATCTGATCTTCGTTATGGCTTCTTGGACTTGCGTAACACTGTCATAAGACGTTCCTTTCATGGCCAGTTTGAGTTTCGGGAACAAGAAATAGTCACACGGAGATAAATCAGGTGAATACGGAGGATGTTGACGCACACAGACCTGTTTTTTCGGCAAACATTCACGACCAGTGACGGTCATATATGTTGAGATAGTGTATTATGGTTCAACAAAAACCAACTTTCCGGCTCTCGAGATTCGATCCTCACTCGAACGATGCTCTTCCACAAATATTCAGATAATATTCACCAGTGACATTTTGGCATTGTGGAACGAATTACCAATATATAGTACCTTTAAAGTGGTAAAATCAAATCAACATTGTCATCACTCGTGACTTCTGGAAACGCATTTTTTTCAATTTCGGAGAGCCTGGGAAATTCCACGTAACATTTTACCCGCTTAGTTTAAGAATCGTACTTGAAGCACCAAGTCTCATCACTAGTTACAATCGATTCCATGATTGTGCAGTTCCGTCTGGCTGTTAAAACAGCCAGAGGTCCTTGCAATGTTCAACGCGAGCAGTTTGTTGGTCCTCATTTAAGGCGTGAGGAACAAATTGAGCACAGACTTTTCATTTGTTTAAATGCTTTGTCAAAATTTTATTAATCATGCCTTTGGTCGTATTTAATTCCTCCGATATCCATCTCACAAACGAATTCGCATAGTAGGCGATAATTTCACGAATTTTTTCTACCAACCCATGGCGATTTTTGTTTTTTAACGGGCTTGGCTTTGGGCCGTTTTCCAAAACATCGTGACTGTCCTGGAATCGCTTATACAACACTTATTTATTTATGGAAATGTCTGCACAACAATTATTATTGTTCAACAAGACAGTGTTGTAATGAAAGTTTAACATTAATATGAGAAATCTATTCTAAAACAAATCTTGAGGTAGTCTCCTATTCAGTCTTGTATTTATGTTTCTGCGTCCGTTGTTGATAAGTTGATAATGTTTCGTGCTGGCAGATCGCTCTAACCTCTGATGAAAGATGATCGTTCGTTTTTTTATATACTCTGACACTGTTAGTATACCGAGTTCTTGGTGCAATTATTCTGTACCATTCGGCATTCGTACAGCTATTCGTAATATTTTGTTTTCAAGAACCTACATTTTGTTTACATTTAGGTATTTGTAGAGCAATAAGGTACATTCTGTTTTTAATGAGAATGTCCGGTTGACAAGCGGGTAGAGTTGAGAGAGTCTGACATGTTCTTCCTTGAGTTTGGTAATTATGTGAATTATCCATGTTAATCTGGTATCTAGGTATACACCTAGATATTTAACATATTCTTGGTTTATTTTCCAAGCGATTGTGTGTTGATTTATGTGGATTATTGGTTATTGATTCTCCCTAGAGTAAACATTTTTGCTACGCACTTGTCTATATTGATCTTTAGATTCCGTTTATTGAGCTATTTTACAATTTTTCATGATTTTGTTCCTTGGTTAGAATAGTTGTGTCATTTGAAAACATAACGAAGGAGGCTTCTGTTTCTGGTATGTCGTGTGTGTATAGATTAAAAAGAATTGGGCCAAGTATACTCCCCTGTGGCACGCCGGTTTTAATTTTTTCTATAGTTGGTGTTGCGTTGTATGGATGTTTGGAAAGATCTGACGTTTATATATGAAAAAAGGATGGCGTTTAAATATTCTGGAATCATAACCGATGTTATTTTATGATTTAATCCGTCATGTCATACGTTATCAAAGGCTTGGGCCAAGTCTAAGAATATAGTTAGAGTGTACACCGTGTTCTCAAACCCCTCTTGTATAATTTCAGTTAAGCGTTGGAGTTGATGACACGTAGAATGCCCTTGTTTGAAGTCAAATTAAAAGAGGAAATTATGTTCTCGTTGACAATCACTTGGTTCAATCTGTCGTATATAATTTTCAGAGTTTTCCCATTATAGAAAGGAGGCTTATTGGCCTATAACTAGAAATTAATTTGTAATGTTTTCCTGGCTTAGGGAAAAGTTGTGTTTGTGGAAAATATTCCAGTTTTAGACAAGATTTAAAAAGTTAGACAGGCAATTAGCTTTCTGCTTTCATTTTTGAGTATTATATTCGGTATATGGTCGTGGCTCGGTGCTTTTTTAATCGATAGGGTTTTAATTACTAACATTATCTCCTGTGGCGATGTAGGTTTGATGTCTACACCAGCTAGTGGTGTGTGCTTATACCACATGAGCACACATATACAGAATAAGCAATCATGATCATAAACTTTTTCTATCAATTCAAATGTTTCTGTAAAAGTTTTTCCGAGCTTGAAACAAAAATTAATACAAGCTCTTTGCTCCATCGTGCTTTTGTGACGATGTGACAAAAGGTACTGTTACTTAAAGCGTTATAACTCGACAATCGGTTCCAATCCGATGTCCAATCTCGTTTTATAAAGGATATATACAGCTTTCAGATTATATATTGTTTCAGAGTCCAGAGTGCTAACCATTACACCATTTCCCCACCAGGGCTAGCAAGAAGCCCCCAGAAAATCACCCTTCAACATCAAGGAAGCAACTTGATTAGAGAAATGTAGGAGCCTCCGGGCTAACATAAATCTCTGGCTGATGGAAATGAAAAAATATATTGTTTCAATGGATACCGCTAGTAGTTTTCTTTAAATTCAAAAGTTTCCGTTATTTTTTTGACATTCTGGGTATATTGGATTTTTCCCTTTTTTCCGATATCAGAACTATGTCGTCCATAAATTATATAGAATTAAGTATCACTTTTTCTAAATTGTAATATCCTCGCGATGTATTTTTTACTTTGTTCTTACAATCTTTTATCATTTCATCCACTGCAATCAGAAATAGGTATGGACTCACGCCAAATGTATGGTTGTGAATCTTTGAGGTATTCTATTTCTTATTCTCTCTTAATTTGTTGTTATTGTATACAAATTATTTATATTATAAATCGTGTGTCTATTTGTGTTTCATTTCTCCAGTATTTTCTACATATTACTTCTTTTCACTGAATCGAAAGCTCCACCAAAGCTATACCAATAAAGCAGTTAAATGTTCTTTTCTCCACCAATTGAGTTATAGTAAGTATCGAGTCGGTTATTTCTCTATGTGATCTGAAGCCATTCTGTATCGCCCTAATCATACTCTATAAAAATTCTTTTTTTCGATAATCCTTTGCATCGCCTTTCTTAAAACGTGGGAATTGCTAGCTCCTAGTCTTGTGGTATTTTATTTCGTTTCTTATTTCTCCCGTATATGTTACAATTTCTGAGGTTATTTAATCCGGCCCTGTTTATATTCCCATTTTCATTTTTCTTAAAGCTTTATCCAAATCCATTGTTAAAGGTTTGATAATTTCATCCGTATAATCACTTTCAATATATATTTCTTCAATCCTGGCATTATTATGAACGAAGAAGGAATCGAAGAAATGTTGTTGTTAATATTTTTTTATAATATACTGGTTTATAACGGAAATTTGTTGAAATAAATATGTATAGAAAATAGAAAAAGGGTGGATTATTAAGATTTTTTAATAGAGGAGTATCGAAACAACATTTTTATAATTATTTTCTACAAATACCAATAAATTATACATGATAAATCAAATCCCCGTTAAACTGCGGCTGCATTTAAACAGCACAAAAGACAGACCACACGAGTACCAAGCACTTCCGTCGGTTTCATACATTAAGGGAAAGTTAATAACATCAAATAACGCGCATTAGCATCTTCTCGGCGTACGCACAAATCACTTAACCCACAATCATTTAATCAAACGGAGGAGCACGTTATTTAGGTAAGCGACCTCAAAAAATAACCGCTCGCCAATCGACAAAAGGTATGTAGCACGGCTTCGAATAATACGGCTATAAATTATATTATTACCTTGTCCGCTGCGTATAATATAAATTGATTGGAATCTCATACCGTGTTTCAGAGCAATTGCAACGAAAAACTCCGGCATCTTTCTTCTATAGGAAAAGCACACGTATATGTAAATAAAAATGCGAGACTAAGAAATACGGCCGTCCGATTATGATTTGTGCTCGGATTTTCCGAGACTGGAGGTGTTTTTTTTGTTTTGGTCGGCATGCCGCCGCCATATTGGAGGCTGCGTGATTAGAGCCACAGTCCGATCATAATTTATAAACGTGTTCAATAGTAAAGTATCGGTTGGTGATGCTGGTGATTCGCACTTAAGCTGCTCGTAAATCATGACCGTGGCCTCTTCTTTTATTCATTGGTGAACGGAAGAACAGTGAATGAAGTCTGTATCAGTTTCAATCTGGGTCAAGATGAGATTAGGATTTTTTGTACGTCCGCCCGAGAACAAATATATAATTGATTAGATCTACAACGGGACCAGTATCAAACGGACATTTATAGTGTTTTTGTTAGATTTATAGGTTTAAACAATATTTGATAATGAATTAACACGAATTATTGTAGTTATTTTTATTCCATATTCCGAAATTCTGATGCCCCAGTTGATAACTAACTTTATGTTAAAAAAATTAAAATGAATCTGGTTATCAAATACTATCATATTATTATAATTTCTACTGTTGAAAAAACTTGGTTAAGCAATCATTTAGTTTTTAAGTAAATGATATATATATATATATATATATATATATATATATATATATATATATATATATATATATATATATATATATATATATATATATATTTATATATATATATATTTATATATATATATATATATTTATATATATATATATATATCATTTGAAAGAAAAGAGTTCCTTACAATAAGGGTTAAAAACCTAACCACGAAAAATATATGCAAAATTATAACATTACCAATCGAACAGCTATGATAAAAATTAACATTGTAAGCAAATACGTGTAAAATGATATTTGGCAAGTATTATTTAATTATTATCTAATGAGTAGACTAGTAAACATTGTTTAAAACTTCTTCTTGTTATTCTGAGACTCCAGATGTCCATAATAGGCGTCGGAGCATTTGGAGGTCCGAGGCCTTCGAGAAATAAAAAATCAGGACAACCGTATAAGGCTAAAATAAACCCATATTCGAGATGTTTAGTCTTTGCACTATTAAATCTCATAAATATTGTTTAAAGCAATTTTTCTAAATTAAGAATCACCTCTTATATCACACTATGTCAATGTGACAACGTCATCTGAATTCAAAATGAACTGAATAAAATGTTCCATTTAAAACCAAAACTATACACGAATATCACGATAGGCTTCTTATTTACGAAGAAGTTCGTATTAAGAAGAATGTACTTTTGTAACTAACTATTATTTGGTTAAAATCAATTTATGTTAAATATACAGGGTGTAAGGGAAATAACATTCGTCAAATTCTAAACTTGAAGAGATTTACCACTAAACACCAAAACGCTTTTTTGAACTGCTCGACGCACGTTTCGCGCACCAAAGGTCCCAACAGAAGAATTGATTCGTGAAATTGTATAATTAGTTTCGCTTTGGAATATGGAGAATTATATTGAGTTTTCAGGTTCATGTTTTCGACGTTCTAGAAAGGATAGCTTCTTAGCAGAGCAATGTTTGTACTCCTATTTTTATTTTTTTCATGTTTAATAACATTGTATCTGAAATTTGTTCCTCATTTGTTTGTTTTTGTGTTTGTTGTTTGTTATCTCATCGGGTATAATCTCATACAACAAGCATCTTGGACGCCAGACTCGGGGCAGGTGACTAGGTATGTCCAAAACGTTGGCATAGTGAGCATATATATATATATATATATATATATATATATATATATATATATATATATATATATATAATGCTAAAAGCTGGTGGGCGGACGTTACATAAAACACTGGCAAAATTATACTCAAAATGCCTCAAAGAACAAAAAGTACCTGACTTATGGAAAAATGCAGAAGTGATCCTTTTACATAAAAAAGGAGCACAGGAAGATTTAAAGAACTACCGTTCAATAAGCCTCCTATCAGTGATGTACAAAGTTTTCACTAAGATAATTTCTAAAAGAATATTAAAAAAACTGAATGACGCACAACCAAGAGAACAAGCAGGATTCAGAAGTGGATTCAGTACAATGGATCACATCCAGGTTGTACAGCAGGTCATAGAAAGGCACAACGAATACACCATGCCACTGTGATTGGCTTTTATCGACTACGAAAAAGCATTTGATTCCATCTCAAAGCATGCGATAATGGATGTACTGCTTAGCCAAGGTGTAGAGAGAGCCTATGTAAACCTATTAGAATCGATATATGATGGAGCTACAGCCACAATTCACCTTGATGATCTTGAAGTGGGAATTAATATAGAACGAGGTGTACGGCAGAGTGATGCAATATCGCCTATTCTTTTCTCGGCTGGCCTTGAAGAAGTATTCCGTAAACTGGATTGGGAACAGTATGGGGTAAAGTTCAATGGTGCAAACTTAAACCATCTTAGATTTGCAGATGATATTATTCTCATTTCACAAGACCCAGAGGAGCTGCAAAGACGCATACAAGAACTGCAAAAGGCTGGCGAACCATTTGGCTTGAAAGTAAACCTGAAAAAGAGTCAGGTTATGTTCAATAACTTCGCTCAGGACAGAAGAATTTCAGTTTTAGGAAGGGATTTAGAGATTGTGGACAGCTTTGTATATCTTGGGCAGAGGATTTCCATGGAGGGGAATACCGCCCGGGAGGTGGAACGGCGTGTTAAATGTGGCTGGCAGGCATTTGGTAGGCTCAACATAGTGTTTAAGAGCAGACTCCCACTTTGCCTGAAAAGAAAAGTATTCGATCAGTGCGTTCTACCCGTTATGACATACGGAAGTGAAACCTGGACACTCACATCGCAATCAATTCAAAAACTTCGGGTGGCACAGAGGGGAATGGAAAGATGTATGCTTGGCATTACAAGACGAGACAGAAAGTCCTGCGCATGGATCAGGGAACAAACAAAAGTCTGTGACATCATTGGAAGAGTAAAACAGTTGAAATGGAGATGGGCAGGCTATATAGCGAGGCGATGGGACGACAGATGGACCAAGGCAATCCTGGAGTGGATACCGCTTGATCGCAAACGTCCGCGAAGAAGACCGAAAGCACGATGGACTGATGCCATCGTTAAGTATATTGGACCCGAGTGGCAGAGGAAAGCCCAGGACCGTGAAGGTTGGAAGCATGCTGAAGAGGCCTTCATCCTGCAGTGGACCGATACGGGCTGATGATGATGATGATGATGATATATATATATATATATATATATATATATATATATATATATATATATATATATATATATATATATATATATATATATATATATATATTAGAGTGCTTTCATTTCACAAGCGACTTTCACTGCCCTAGACAAAAAACTCATGTCATTGTTCTACCCAAAAATCTTTGTCAAATAGCTCTAGATAAAAAATTCGTTTTATTTCGTTTCAATTTATATATCGAGGGGGAAGTTTATTTTATGTTTCACCTTCTCACCTCTTAAAATTTCTAAATCCTAACCCCTATCTTCCAACATATCATTTTAAAGGTCTTAAAAATCCTAATTAAACTGCGTTTACAGAACTGAAATCGGTTGATCTGTTCTCGTAATAGACAAATACATTTTAAAAAGTATTTAAGGGAATCGCAACATTGTGTTTACAATGTTTGTTTTAATTTTTTTACGCACACCATTTTTCTTTTCCTAATAATAATATTAATTTTCATTATAAAAGATAAGTAAGTATTTTAACTCGCCGCTCATTTGTGTTTAATGCACACTTTATTCCTCATGTTTATCAAAAGTGCCGATTTTCAACTGTTTGACAAGTGGTGTGAATTGCAGTGACGGTGACATAATATAACGATGTATACTTTACAAGAGAAAATGTAATTATTTTTATTTATGGTACTGAAGATACACTGAAGATGGTGCTGAAGATATTCTCATAACACAGTCCCTGGAAAACCAAATCGATGAAGAATAAAACCCAGTGCTGGATGAACAAAATGTATACTTTCAACATGACGGCGCACCACTACACTACGCATTACGTGTTCGACAATGGCTGGATCTAAGGTTTCCTGACAAATGATTAATGATTCTTTTTTTTTCTAGATCCTCCTACTACTCGTTTTCAAAAATTTATTTTTGTTGTGTTAAGGGCCTTCTCGGTCTTCACTGCAGTAAGTAGTATGATACTTTCATTATACTTTTGGTAATGGTTCAACATCGCCATTGCTTTTCATCTCTGTTTGGTTCGTTATCGAATTGCATTGTCCGATGTGCGATCTTACATGATATTCGATCCCAGATATTTATATTTCTTTGATTGTTTTATTCCTTATAGGACTTCAAGAATTATTTCTTACTGTGCTCCGCCAATGTACCAGGTGTCCCATTAAGAATGGATTGCGGCCGTATCTTGAAAACTATTTATCCCACAGCTTTGGAAAAAAAATGTACTAAAAATGATCATGAGAAATTCATCAAAAATATTTTTAAGCTTCTAAAACGACCGCAAGAGGGCGTGACGAGCTAAACATTTTTAAAAATAATTTTTTTTGTGTATTTTCAAGTGTTAACCGAGTAAGAAAAATTCTCAGTTATAATTAGCAAACTGTTTCCTACAACTTTGTTTTATGACATTTTGTCGTAATTTAACGAATAGAGGGGGGGGGGGTTACCTATTGAGTCTAATAAAAAGTCGTCTAATGTCCGTTTGCCTTAACCGATTTTCCTCAATTTGGATTCATTTAAAAGGCAATTGCTGGGACAATCAGATAATCTGGGAGAAAAATTATTTAGTTTATAAATGAAACCGCGAGGTGGCGTTACATTCAACAATAGTTTTTTGAAGTTTTGTTCAGTTTTTTCAAATGGAATGGTAGAGTTTTTATTACATGGCTAGAAAGGTAATTTAAAGAGGAATCATCCAGTGAAAACCCGAAATCGATATCTCTGACATGTCAAGAGATATTTCGATTTTTCTGAAAAAATCAGTTAGTATTTCACTACTACCTGCATTAAGTTAAAAAAATATTAACCTAATGTTTGCCTTCCTTCACACTTTACCCAGGCTTAGGACTGGTCCAAATTCTTCGTGCCATATTAATTTGGAGCGTGTTTAAAGGCCAGCAGGCCAACAACGAAGATAATAATAATAACAACAGTCAAATAAAATTAACAGCAAAACAGTCTAATAATTAACAGAATCTGAACTTTAACGCCTTTCTAAATGTTTAAAATGCCTTCCATCCTTAGAAATGCAAATATTTATTTTTCGACGAGTACTAAAAACGGCAGCTTCAATTTCCGCTCTTGAAATGCTGGTTATTGAATTTTGAATTCTTTCAATCATGTTTTCTCGTGTGGTAGGACGAGTTTGAAAAACAAGGTATATTAGTCTTCCCCACAAGTAAAAATCGAGGACTGTCAAATCCGGTGAGCGCGCCTTCCACGAAAATAAACTACCCCGTCCTATCCAACGATTTGGAAACGAAGCATCCAAGAAGTTTCGAACCACCTGCGAGAAGTGGGCAGGGCATCCATCATGCTGGTACCACATTTGTCTTCTTGTTTCCAACGAAACATCTTCCATCTTCCTTGTTTTTCAAACTCGTCCTACCACACGAGAAAACATGATTGAAATAATTAAAAATTCAATAACCAGCATTTCAAGAGCGGAAATTGGAGCTGCCGTTTTTAGTACTCGTCGAAAAATAAATCTTTGTATTTCTAAGGATGGAAGGCATTTTGAACATTTAAAAAGGCGTTAAAGTTCAGATTCTGTTAATTATTAGACTGTTGTGCTGTTAATTTTATTTGACTGTTATTATTATTATCTTCGTTGTTGGCCTGTTGGCCTTTAAACACGCTCGAAATTAATATGGCACGAAGAATTTGGACCAGTCCTAAGCCTGGGTAAAGTGTGAAGGAAGGCAAACATTAGGTTAATATTTTTTTAACTTAACTTTTATATCGATTTAGGGTTTTCACTGGATGATTCCTCTTTAAATTACCTTTCTAGCCATGTAATAAAAGCTCTACCATTCCATTTGAAAAAACGGAACAAAACTTCAAAAATCTATTGTTGAATGTAACGCCACCTCGTGGTTTCATTTATAAACTAAATAATTCATCTCCCAGATTATCTGATTGTCCCAGCAATTGCCTTTTAAATGAATCCAAATTGAAGAAAATCGGTTAAGGCGAACGGACATTAGACGACTTTTTATCTCAATAGGTAAAACTCCCCCCTCCCCTCTATTCGTGAAATTACGACAAAATGTCATGAAACAAAATTGTAGGAGACAGTTTGCTAATTATAACTGAGAGTTTTTCTTACTCGGTTAACACTTGAAAATACACAAAAAAACTGATTTTTAAAAATGTTTAGCTCGTCACGCCCTCTTGGGGTCGTTTTAGAAGCTTAAAAATATTTTTGGTGAATTTCTCATGATCATTTTTAGCACAATTTTTTTTTCCCCAAAGTTGTGGAATAAATAGTTTTCAAGATACGGCCGCAATCCATCCTTAATGGGACACCTGGTACATACACATATGTCCAAAAGTTTGGAATATTTACAAATAGGATGAAACAAATAACAAAAACAAATAACAAAAATATTGTTCTGCTGGTAGCACAGATTTTTCGATATTTGTCCATTCTGTTGATACCGGAATTTACATATTATTTCAGTTCTTTTTCAATTTTCAATCAATCAATTTAAAAATGTCTAGAAACATGATATCTCATTTAAACAAATTAAGAGTAATATCTTTGTTACAACAGGAGTTTAATCAAAGTGATATAGCGGGAATTATAAGTGTTTCCGAAACTGCTGTATCGAAAATTCATAAAAAATTCCAAGAAACAAATGATGCAAAGGATCGATCCAGAAGGAAGCTTGTTAGGAAGCTTGTTAGGCTTGAAGGGGTAAATGTTTCAGGATAAACGATAACACGCAGATTGAAAGAGTTAAATTTTGCATCGCAGAAAACATTTACGTGTTCCAAAACTAACCCTTCAATAAAAACATTTAAGATTTCAATGGGATCGACAAATCATAGTCTTAACTGAAATAAGGTGATGTTCTCCGATGAGATGAGAATTGGTTTGCTTTCTAATTCTCAAAGAACATTAGTTTGGAGAGCTCCAGGTTGACCAGCCCGACTAGAAACAGTTCAACCACGTATCCGTTTGAAGGTGGGAGCGTGATGTGTTGGGGTGATATTATGAGGGGTGCACGGATTTCTCTACTGGTCCTGGAGAGAAGAATCACTGGTGCTGAACATCGAGAAAGTTTTAAATCCTGTTGTGCGTCTGTTTTGAGGCGTAATGAGCGACGGGTTTGTTTTCATGGATGACAGCGCACCTCCTCATCGAACAGCAGCAGTTCAAAAATTTTTTGAAGAGGAGGGAATAAGCAAGTTAGGGTTGCCAGCAAATTCCTCTGACATGAATGTTATTGAACATGCTTGGAAATTTCTGAAAACAAGCAACAAGAAAAGAAACAATCTTTGTCTTATCCTGCGAGAACTAAAAGGTTCTGCTCGTGAAGAGAGGAGGAGAATTCCACAAGTCCAAATTGATCATTTAATCGACAGCATGCCAAATCGCCTACATGCATGCCTATAGACCTATGGAGGAGCTAGTGCTTATTAGTGATATTCAAAGTTGTTCTTTTTATTTTTAA
The DNA here is from genome assembly GCA_031761425.1 of Cosmopolites sordidus. Lineage (NCBI taxonomy): Eukaryota > Metazoa > Arthropoda > Insecta > Coleoptera > Curculionidae > Cosmopolites > Cosmopolites sordidus. Next base: position 525,283 of record JARFXV010000536.1, read on the forward strand.
ATTACTTTTGAAGGCAACTGGTACATTATAATTTTTGCACTCCAAAATAATAAATCAATTTTACACACATTAGTCATTTGATGTCGAATATTATTTGATACCAGTAAGAGTTGTAATAAAATGATGATTATGTGAACGAGTAAAAGAAAAACTTAATATCAATAAAAAAGTGAAATCTTTGAATATTCCAAACTATTGGACATATGTGTATATTATATTATTATGGTAAAACAGAGTGTGTATAGTAGGTATTGCTGAGGGATATTTCAAAAAATTAATTATCAGCATTTGTGCTTCCAAGGCTTTCTGTCTCCAGATAGATTTTAAATAGTATGGGCCATAAACAGAATTTGTCTTAGTATTTCGCCGGTCGATTCTTTCCTCCTACCTTTTACTTTGGTTAGCATATCTCGTATAGGTCTCTTATTGCCGTAATTAGGTTAATGCTGGTTTTAAGAATGTTGCCAAAAATCTCAGAAGGCTAATAACTGCTAGTAATGTGCTGTTTTTGCATCGTGCTTTAGTATTTATAACATATTTATAACATGAGAAAAAAATCTATTTAGCCTCTAGATTCCCCCCTTCCGTTAAGTTAGTTAATTAATTTAACTTATATTCTTCTTGGTACGTTAGGACCACTTAAACAAAATTTAAATTAATCGTTAGAGCAAATAGAGTTCCAATCAATTCTACCATGGCAGCGTTCTAGATGTCGCCACTTGTGGTACGTTGTACACATGAAACGATCATCTTCGAAACAATACTACCAGTACTAAATACTAAATACTCGTAAAAGTTTTTTCATACCAAAAGCTTGAGAGTAGGAACCAATATAGCACCCAAGTGGGATGAAAAAATTCTTTGTATATAAATAGTTTTACTTCACGAGTCTAGTTACATTTAGCATATAAAGGATTGTTTTATGTAAAGTAAAACCGTCAAAATTTGAAAATATGGCACAATGATAACTACTTGGCCTAGAAGAACCAATAATGGCATTAACTTTTGAATATAATGTTGTTCAAATGTCCACCTTGGCTTTGTTTAGTGGAATGTATTTTGTAGACCCTATTTTCAGTTGCTTAAGCACATATCGTGAGGTATATTTTCGGTGGTAGCATGACTGTTTCCTTTAAGGCCAATGATATAAGGTTAATGATACAAGGTGAAGAAGCAAGAATATAAATTGAAGAATCAAGGACAAGAATATTTTTATAAGAGCGTAAGATCGTATGAACGTAGGGGCCAGTTAACATTACCATATCGCGAAATAATTCGTCCAGGAAACTTTTCTTGCAATACATCGACTGTCTGGCAATATGTGTGACAAGTGGCATCGTCTTGTTAATAAAACAAATTGTTTATATCCTCATTTTTCATCAGGTTCTAAAACTATCGATATAAATAGGAAATTGTAAATTAAAATGCCATGGTCCACGGAGGAGATTAAACAGAAATGCCGTCATAAAAAAGTGCATATCTTTGGTATAGGTCAATCAGGACAGATGAAGGTTATCAAGAATATATGAGAATTAGAACAGACACTCATGAACTAATTAGAAAAATAAAATCAGGTTATTGGGAAGCATACACAAAAAAGTTTGAATCAGGCTTCTATGGTCAGCAAAAACAGATGTGGAAATTCATAAAACAACAAAGAAGTGAGATGAAAGAACTGATAAAGTATACACATGTAAATTACAAAACATGGATATAATACCTTACGCAATTATATAAAAGAGAACAAGGTATCACAAGGCAGCGACTACTAGATATAATAACAAATGAAGAAACAACTATAATGGAAGAAAATCTCATAGAAGCTTTGGCAAAACTTAAAAATCGTAAATTCCTTGATCAAGACGAGATAGCGAATGAGCTTTTGAAATATGGAGGACACTATCTGGTTGAGCAGCTTCAAACACTCATACACAGAATTATAAGATCGAATAGAATACTAATAAGGATCAATTCTTCTATTGGAACCTTTGGTGTGAAATACTAACTTTTTTTTAATAACATAAAACTTTTAAACATAAGTTCAGAAAACATGAAAACAAGTTCAGAAAATTATTGAAAGAATCTTCGACTTTTCAAAAGGATCAGAACACAAAGAAATTCACGGTAATACCATTTGATGCCCAATTAACAAGAGGGCTAGACAAAATTTTGAAAAAAGTGGACATTAAGGTTGTGTACAAACCATATAATAAATTAAGAGAAGTTCTGCGTAATCCAAAGAATAATGTAGAGCAACATGAAAAGTCGGGGATTTATTATTGGCAAGATATAACGAACATATTGCCCACATTAGATATGGGAGAAATGAAAAATCTTGTGTTGCCCAACATGCAATCGAACATGACCAAAGTATAGATATTAGTAAATTAAGACTAATTAAAAGTGTTAATAATAATAGAGCTTTGGATGCATATGAAAGCATTCAAATAGAAAAATGTAAAAAAATCATCATGAACCGAGATAAAGGGCCTATACCGTTCAGTCAACTTTTTCAATTATTGATGTAAGGCTTAGTAAACTTCACGGTTCATGATTTTTACACGCTTCGTTAGGTAGGGGTTTTCATATAAATAGCACATAGTTTAGTTTTAGAATTAGATTAAGTTATCCCCTGATAATGCTAACATGGTTAGCGAAATGTGCGTCGAGCAGTTCAAAAAAAGTGATTTGGTGTTTAGTGGTAAATCTCTTCAAGTTTACTAATAAGGATGACAAACAACAGGCGAGTACGTATTCCAAAAACAAGTCACTGAGCGGAACAAGACCAACAGGACGCCCAAGAAAAAGACGGAGCGACAATTTATTAATCAGGCAAACAAGAAATAATGCCTAATTATAGGTAGGAAGAAGAAGAAAAATATTTATCAGTTCAGGCCAAATATATTGTTTTAGCATATTTCTATAGCGAGCACCATTAACAGTAAAACGATTTCTAACATGGTCTTCAAAAAAATAACATAAGGTCCTATCACTCCTTCAACCCAAAGACAAACCACACCAAACATTGACTATCTTAGGATGATTTTTTTTTGTTGGTTCACTAAGCCAGTAGCGTTCTTCATCACAAAAGATTTTTTTCCTAAAGTCGGGGTCGTTTTCCAACTGCTCTAGAGCTCAATTTGTGTACCATGTATCTTTTTAAGGTGAATTGACAAAATATTGTGAACACACCAGTTTATAAGTGCTATTTACATTTCAAACATTATTGTTTGAAATCGCTATTACTTTCCAAGTTCTGACACTCTTATTGGAAAACTCTTTCCAGTTACAGGAATGTAGACGAAACGTTAAATAACATTTGATTACATCTGTTAGTTCAAAAGATAGGAATTAATATGTTATATTTATATATAGGTTCATTGTCTTGGATGGAGGATTTTTCTTTTTTAGCATTGAAAATACCAATTTCTGTACTGTAATAATTACTATTATGTAATTTAATGCTTATGTTCAAATCAAAATGTTTCAAGACAAGTTTTTTTATAACAGTTCACTTTCATTATACTGAAATTATTTCCGCCGTCTTCTTTTCTATTTTGACCTACCTGCCGTTTCCATATTGAAAGATGCGTGATTAGGTTACGGTTCGATCGTAATTTATAAACATAGTCAATAGTAAAATATCGTAATGTATATGATTCTCGTCTGTTATTCGTTGGTGAACGGACGAAGAGTGAATGAAGTCTGTATTTGTTCGGATCTAGGTCAGGATGAAATTCGGTTTTTTGTACGTCCGTGGAACAAAATATATAATTGATCAAATGTAGAAGGGAACCTGCATCAATTAGACACATGATTTTTGATTAATTATCTGGTTTGATTTCGTTCTGGAATTTGTTATATGCATATGATTTAAAATATCACTATTCTCATTCTGCATATAGAAAACCTTGACAATTGATGCTACTTTGATAAAAAAAGTTATACACTTAGAATAAAATATATTTTGTTATAATTCATTATCTTAGATTCATTTATATATTGTTTTTTCTTTTACCCATTTTTTCAAAATCAAATTTTGTGAAGAATTTTGGGAAAATTAGTGTTATGTTTTAATGGTTTAAAATGTGATAACTCAATAGCAATGTATCGAATATCTTCTTTCGGCTTCTGGCTTCATTCATTGAAAGTGTTAGTGCGTAGTCTTAGCAATCAACTTGTGCTACTTAAATTAGTTCAAAAGTTTCTTCAACCAATAAAAATTAATTTTCAACATATTTATACCACTCAAAAATAAATCGACGACCTCGGAATTTATTTATAATAATCGGAATTAAAAAGACATCACAGGATTATGAATCAGGAATCTAACATGGATCTGACATTAATTTAATATTTTTTCAATCAAAAGTCTACTGTGTCTTTGTGTATGGGCATTACAATGCCTTGAAGTAGGATGATGTAATACACATGATTTGATGAGGATTGATCGTTTATTATTATCAGCAAACAAATTAAGTTAAGTAAGTAATTAAATTGAGTTAAAACTCACTTTTGGGCATCCGTACAGTTCATAATAGTTTTGTTTGGGGCTCATCTCGTCATTTGTGACTATATTATAGGAAGATTACTTAGAATGTTTTCAATTTGAGAAAGAAATGACAAGATGTTTAAGATTTTTTTCTATCTAGTAAATAAATTTAGACCAACGGCGTTCCAATTTTTTTTCCCTAATTATAATGCCATTTAGCCTAATTCTGTAAAATAAGCGATTTTTAGCTTGGATCTCATCATTTGAAGTTAACCTTTGTCCAGCGAGCTATTTCTGCAGGTTTGGAAAGTAGAAGTAATTACGCTGGGTTAAATCCAGCATATAGGGCACTTGTAGAGAACCAACAATGTTTTACCTTTTTAAGATCCAATGTTCCCTCAGTAAAATACAATTAATTGGCCAAACTGTGTAAAATATGCAGTGAATTTGCGAGCCATTTCGTCAGATTTGGGGGGCAAAGTACGATAAATATGTTACATGTGGAAGAACTTCAAAGCGTAGATTATGAAGTTGTGCAGCGGGAACCCGAGATGGGTGTGCAGTTTCATTATCATGAATAAAGAACATTGCCTGAATAGCACCCTTTATCCAGTCGTTCGTAGTTTGTTAGTAATCCAGCGTTATTCTCCCCGGTCATTACATTACCTTTTACAGAGTAGTCTATGAGCACCTCATGGCACCACATCGCGAGAATCTTAGAAATCCGTAGAATTGTTTTCGCTCTTGAGTAGACTTTCACCTGCTCCCATTCTCAGTTTAAACTGATACTTCGTCTCTGGCGGGAAACGGTGAGTTCCTTTTTGTCTTACTGATAGTAAATCTACGACGTAAAAAATCGTCAAAACAATCTAAGCCGAATGATATTTAAATAACTTTAAAACTTTTTGAGAAGTTTTTATTCAAGTGCACCTTTGGTCGATTGTTAAGAAACTCGGAATTCATTGAGTAGAAAATTTTTTCAGATATAAAACATCTGAAGTTTGTCTATCTTCAATCGCTGACAGTGATTTTTGGGAGTACCAAGTGTTCATCATGCTATTGCTGTTACATGTGACTTGATCCTTAATATTTCTCTTAACCCTTAGACTGCCAACGGGACAATGCATCCCACAGATTATACAATCAGCTCCAGTGGGACAACAGTTGCTTTAAACTAGCTTCTTATTCGTCCCAATGGTTGTGTAGGGTTTATATAATGACTAAAATCATCTGTTGACCTTGGGCGGCCATCTTTATCATTCTGATTTGACCATTTAGTTCTCAGATTTTGCCATGTGCGTTTGTAAACAACGTTTTTTTTTCGCAAAAACTAGTAGTTTTCATTGTTTTTGTATTTTATATTTTTTTTTTGAATAATATTTTTATTGTTTTTTTATTTTTTTTACGGAATTTTTTTTAACTTTCTTGTCAATCTCACTGAACAGGTGGTTTTGACTGGACGACAGACAGCCAAAGTAACGAGGAAGATTGGTGGATTAAGCGGTCCTCGATCAAAGAGAGCCAGCTTTGACTAAATATTGGAGACCATATGTCAGTCCCAGCGTCTGGCAGGCGACGTTGCACAAAATGTGTACTGGAAAAAAAAATAAAGGAACAAGATACATTTGTTTATCATGTAACATTCCGTTCCGCTGTGCACTAATTGCTTTAGCCCATACCATTAATAAATTTACTAATTATAATGTTTTGTAGCTTTTTTAATTTTCCGCTTTTCCTCATTTTCACGGTTCAATGTTCTTTTTCATATTTTTCCAATTACACTTTGACCTTGATTGATTAGCCAAATAGGTTAATATTCGAATTTTGGACAAACAATAGTTCGGTAGTGTGCGGGTTAAGCCGACTGTAATTCTTCTTAGTTTTTGACTTTTGAATTCTTATGAATTTGAATATAATACTTTATAAAATTTTGACTATAATCAAGGAATATAATTCACTTTTTTAATGATTATTACTTAACATTTTGTTTGGCTGAATATTTATCGCTTATGCAATTATCCTATAGTATATAATAATATTGTGTTATATCCTCTAATGCCATATATATCTCTGTAATGGAAAATATCCAATTTGTCGCATACGTGAAAGTTTAGTCCAGGTCAAGGTCGGGAAAAACATCCTTATGCCGTTATGCTAAATTATGCCTTACGGTGGCATTATGGAATTTGAAATTCTAAAAATTGTTTTATAGATCGCATTAGTGGAAAGAATATATATAAGTTTTATAACAAAACTATTTTTTTTTTTTTTTCTTATAGTAAAAAAGTTATATCAAATTGAAAATAAATTCTTTAGCCTAGTACCGATGACGAAAAGTTCTCGAAAAAAACCCGAACATATGTGACCTCACAATGGTAACGAAGGCCAATATCGCCAATATCGGGTCGGCTCAGAACAATTCGGAAGTTAAACCAATATTTACTTTCGCGCTCTTTCCGAAAATACGTTCGGAAAGAATCGGAGTCTCCAGCAAATAAAATAATTTATCGATCTTAGTCATTATTCTATAGGTTTAACCTATATCTGTGACTGCATTTGTTGGTTTGCTAGCGTTTTGAAAATATACTTGCCTTTAATTATTAGTTGGGTTTCAAATTAACGTGCCAAATTTGTAGGAAGTATATTCCTGCGTGTCCGCCAACAAGAATCTACATGTAGCAACACAACCGAGGGTAGTAACAATGAGAAAGCCCTACAGGATCGTCTATTTTATAGGATACGAATAATAATATTCAATTAAGCGCGAATAGGCAAGAACAAAATTCGACTACCAATTTGGAAGGTAATCGTATATGAAAACTCTTATACTTGACAGGTTGGTTCAGGATACTCTCATTTGTAGATGGTCGAAAAGTACAGAAATTTGTGTGACACAACCTCCCATTCAAAAAAAAAATGGGTTAGGTGCCTTCTTTTATTTGGGAAATCTCTAGCTGGTCATACATAGTTATAGATAGTTAGATAGATAGTTATAGATAGTTAGAAGCTGGATTAATTTATATTTGCAAATATTATTAAATTAAGAGTTTAATGTAGTGGTTTGTAAATGTAAGGCTAAAAATTGCCATTGTTTTAAAAATACTGAAAACCTTTACTTTAATTAAAGCAATAATGTAGTAGGGGTGGATTTTTGTTGAAAATATTGTTAATAGAGTTTAGTGTGGTGATTTGAGGAATCAGTGTGGTTTTAAAAGTATTCAAAACTTCATAGAAAATAATCAAACTATTATAAAACAAATATGTATATAATTTTAGAAAGTGATTGTTGTTATTCTGAATTGAATATTAATGTAGTTTACATATTATAATCTACTGTAATATATTATTGATATTATCCCCGTTGGGGAAAGTTTTATTATGTATATTTAACAGTATATTCAAAAACATTGTTTCACTTCTTGATGATAAAAATTTAAAATTAACTAAGCCGCCTTCGGTTAGTTCAAGTATAAAATTATCACAATCTAAGGTTTTAGAAGACAAACAAATTGTTGCTTTACGTATTTATATAGAATGCGTCATTGGAATAATACGAGAGTTTCTTTTTCTGTTATTAATCATAATATGTTACCTTTTACAGACTATTGTTAATCATCGCTGTAGCATTAGTGATTTTACAATCAAGTATAATATCAACATAAATGTATTAATATTCGTTTAAAAAAAAATATCTAAATACGTTTACAATCAAATTTACTTAATGTTCTTTTTATAACTTAACATCAAGTTATTATAATAAAAATAAAATTTAATAATAAAAATCTGTGACAATAAAAATAGTCACAGCAGGTATATTATCAGAATTAGCCATTATGAACCCTTTGTCATATTAGTGAATGTCACATGTTACATTAGTGAACTAAATTGGTAACCAACAATATTTTATTTTGCACTTAACTAACAATAATTTTGACAGTATATATACAGGTAGCAACCGTTGACACTACTGACATGAAAACACTTTACCATAATGACGTCACAAACATGGCAGCCAATCGCGCCGCGTTCCTAGCCACGTATTTTTTTTTATTTTACAAATTTGAATTGATTCATTATTAATGGTAAAAAAAAAAAATTATTAAAGTTTTTTTGCATCGATTATTAATATTATTTAGGATAAAGTTTTGAAATAAAGTAAAACCATCTATATTTATTTTTTATTCAAAAACCCAATTATATTTTGTCCAAAATTACTTGAAAAATGACGGTTCTTTGTCAGTTTAAATGTAATAGATTACGAAGAACTATTTAAGGGCATCATCGAGATATTACACTGAATAAAGAATTTAATACATAAAAGGGAAACTGTTTATACTGTTCCTTTCTAAGAAATTATATGTAAAAGTAAAAAATATTAAAAATTAAATTTAAACAAATGCGACAATTGGCAATGGTTGAAAGTGATCATTTTTTCGTTAGAAGTATAGAATAGAAGTATAGTTTCGGTTAAAAAACTATACTTCTATATCTTATTGTATTGATCGTCGAAACAAAAACGTTAAAGTATAGACCTCTGGAGGCACGCTCCCATGCACACAGGAGAGCATATCTCTGGCGCCCGTGTAATGCATTGGAACCAGTTCGATCAACATCGTGATTGATCCGAGCTGTCATTTCTGGTTTAATAGAATGGAGCACAAAACAATAAGTTGTGTAAAACAGTAGGAACGAAGATAAGGCTGTGGTAAAACGGGGCCTTAATAGATGATTTTATTTACTTCCGCGAAGATGGAATCAAATAATGATTAGTTTCGTTCGTTTTATGAGCTTACAATATGAGAGATAATAACATGTTATATTTTATTCGTTCATTGTCTGTTATGGCTGATCAATGAAAAATACGCGATTTGGATTTTTAAAAATTGAGTTAATATTTTCGAGAATTAAATGTTTAACAAGTCATATTTTAACTATCCATAATGTAATTAATCATTGTGACCGTTTCGGTTTGGCTGACGTACCACGTTTGTGTAGTGTAGACATGCAAGTTTAATTATAGATAAATACATTCTAAAATAACGCTAGAACTGTTAAAATTCAGTTATTATAACTTAATGCGAAATAAAGTGAAAATATCCTAACATACGTTTTCCAATACGATTTAAACTGTTCAAGACCTGTTACCTACACACAATAATAGGCGATTAAAATACTGTAATGCCATGAGATCTCCTGATTTGCGGGTTCTGGAGTATTTTTATAGGGATTTTAGAAGCAAAATATTTACAAAAATAAGCCTCAAACCATACAGCAACTCAAGGACAACATCCGTGCTGAAATCGCCGCATTGTTATATTGACTAAAGTTATGGAAAATGTGTTAAAACGGGCACAAAGTTGCATTGCTGTTAATGGTACACATTTGATTGACATTATTTTCAAAAATTATCACAAAATATAAAAATAAAGTAAACGTATTATAGAAAAAATATATAAAAAATATATTCGATCTGGTTTTTTAAAAGTTATAAATAAAAAAATGGTTGTTCGATATTTACTCCACCAGTAGCAACCTCAAAGTCTTTGCTTCCAAAAGCAAAACAGACAACTAACTCTAACCAAGACAATTGCAAAGAACTTACAAAATATTTTGAACAACTACAAAACTGTCCTGAGCCCTTAAACAAATTACCAACACTAAACCCTAAACAAAGAAACCCAGATTCATTACCACCGAACGAAGATGAAATAATAAGGCAAATCAAGCGACTTGAAAATAACAAAACTTCTGGTGAATATGGAATCACTGCTGAACTTTTGAAATCCGCTAGTCCAGGTACAATCACGTAAATAACCAAAATTCTACAAGAAGTTTAGCGAACCGAACAGGTTCCGAAAGATTGGAAAGATGCTCTAATCCATACACTACACAAGAACGGAGATAGAACGGCAGTAACCAACTACAGAGGGATATCTCTTCTCCTAGTTTGTTACAAGATTCTATCTCAATGTCTACTAGTCAGAGCGCAGAGACAGTTAGAACCTAAAATTGGTGAATATCAAGCAGGTTTTTGACAGGGCAGATCCTGCCCTGAACAGATCCTAAATCTAAAGTTGATCCTAAGACATCAAAAACTGTACAATAAAAATCTCGTCGGTACATTTGTAGATTTCAAAAAAGCATATGATTCTATTGACCGCGAGTCTTTATTCCATATCTTGAAATAACAAGGACTAGATCAGAAAACGCTGGCAATTATTAAAGCAATATTAACTAACACAAGGTCAAAAGTTAAATTCTCGGGTGACATCTCAGAGCCCTTCGAAATTAAAATTGGAGTGAGACAAGGGGATGGACACTCGCTACTCTTATTTAACTGTATTCTAGAAAAAGTAATACAGGAGTGGCGTGAAAAAAAGTCGGCCTTGAATATTGACCAGCCGATTAAACTGGGGAGAAGCAACATCAAAATTGACTGTTTGGCGTTTGCTGATGATCTAGCAATTTTGGCTTAAGATATATTAACGGTACAAAAACAGATTGAAATCCTAAAAGAAACAGCAGAAAAGGTAGGACTCCAAATTTCCTCTGAAAAGACACAATACTTGACAATACTTGACAATACTGACAAAACAAGAATAATTTTAAAAAATAATAAAGCCATTTGTATCCATTAACTTCTCTTTAATTTTCTAAAGAACCTTTTTTTCAATCACCCTCAGTTTTTTGGTGTCAGCTACATATTTAATTTCACCTTATATGCATGTTAATGTTTGAATAATGTCCTTTCTGAAGTTAGATAGCTATCATAGTCAACAAATTTATATTTATAGATATTCATTAAGGCTGTAAGTATGCCACGAAAGTGTTTAAATCATCCGGATAGTTTTTGTTATGTGTGTGGAGAATTAAATATTATCTCTCAGCGTCGAAATATCACGCTATTAGTAACCAAACATTATTTGGGTTACTTTGGTTTTCCTGTGCGCCACTAAGATAAAGTCTGGGCGCCACATATCTCGTGTGTAACATGTCTGACACTTCTGCTGGGTTGGGCTAATGGATCTAGACATATGCCTTTTGCTACGCCAATGATTTGAACGGAACCAACAGATCACGTAAGTGATTATTATTTTTGTTTGATTGCTATACAGGATATCACAACTGATTCGAAACACACAATAAATTACCCAGACCTGTCATCTGCAAAAAAAGATCAATCCTACATAGTGCCGAATTGCCTGTGCCAACTGACTAATAAGCTGCTGGTAGTCAAGACGATAACTTAGAGGCAGAGTGCGATCCAACTTATAAACCAAGCACTTCAAAAACCTCACTTATTGATACAAGGCGACCTAAATGATTTGCTACGTAATTTACATTTATCTAAAAAAGAGGCTGAGCTTTTGGGATCTAGATTAAATGGCTAGTATCTATTTTCTCCCAGTATAAAAATTTCTTATTTTCGCCATCGCAATGATGAATTGAAACCATATTTTTTTTCAAGCAGATGATTTGGTTTATTGTAATGACAGTTTTGGTCTATTGTAATTATTTTTTAATTAGGATTTAAGTCACTGGCGATTGTTCACTGACTCATCAAAAACTAGTTTAAAAGCAGGAAGTGTTGCTACACAACGAAAACATACATCCTTCGGTACCTGTAGCCCATGGTTCTAATATGAAATAAACCTACGAAATCATGAAATTCCTTCTGGAAAAGATTGAATACCGTAAATACTCCGAAATTTTTGTGGATATTTTAAAGTCATTACTTTTTTACTTGGACTGCAGCTTAGTTACACAAAACATTGCTGTTTTATTTTGCGAATGGGACAGTAGAGATTCATTTTTGGATTTTTTCTTTTTTCTTCGAAAACTTGAGAGATTCCACTAGGATATTTTCCTTATAGAGATGCGATATCAAGGGAAATGGTGTCCTAGTATGTTAGCTCCTAGTATATATGCTCCTACCGGAGGCTAAGTACTCGCGAAAATCATAAATATTATGTATAAGTGGATAATTGTATAAGTATATTTTCATACATTTTTTATAAAAATATATATTTGAATGTTACAAAGAAACCTGATAGTACTGTCTAAATTAGACAGACGTTTTCCTGTGATAAAAAGTTTGAATTTTGTAGACCAATGTTATTAATAAAGTGTTGTTATAGGTTTAGAGGATAAACGATTGCATATGTGATGACTCTGTAAGTATCTTATATTGGTACCCTTTTGAAATTAATGTTAACTAAGAAATTATATATGTATAAAGTGTTGTATGCAAGATGAGTACCACATTTATTTTAATTAGTATAACACATATTGGAATATAAAGGCGTATAAATGCATATGCAGTGTACATAAGGTATGGATCCATCAGTACGTGTCAGATTCCTCGAAACTATGGGTAGAAGCTGGCAGAACTTCATCAGAGAACTCCATTGAGAAGTTAAAACTATAAGCAAAATACACTGTGCAGATCTTATTTGCTGGATGAAACCATTTATGTTCGTAGTACATCTGCACCTTCTCACAAAGGCATTTAGAAATTGACCAAATGTAGTAAATAGTAATACAAATCAACATCAACCATAACCACCAAATCATACTGTTTCTGACTTACATTTATCCTCAAGCCTTAGGAAATTTTTTGATGGCAGGTATTTTACCGCTACTTTCAGAAACCCTTTTCAGATTATTATTATTCAGATTATAAATTATTAGAGAAATGAAAAATATAACTAGCTTTAAAAATTTAAATCTGGCCTTTCATTCTTAGACTAGAAATTATATACTAATTAATCAGCCCTTGTACCATATATCAAAGCTTGTTACAATCAAAATTTATTCTGATTCCTTGAATCGATCGAATAAAATGATTCATTTTACTGAAAAAGAAACATTCGCTTTCATCAAGACAACTCATTTGTTCCCAAAATTGTTTTGGTAATGAGAAAATTATGAGGATAGAAGTAAAATATACAGAACATCTGTTTTATTCATTGGATTTGGGTTTTCCCTGCACGTAAGTATTCCAAAAACGTCCTGAGTTAGTTTATTTAACTGGCTATACAATATTTTTATGAAACACTAGTGTAAATGATTGTTACCTTTTTATTATAGGCAGAAGTTTCCAACATTTTCACCACTATAATGACTAAATTTTCCGACTAAATCATGAATTTCTTTGCAACGAATCTCTATCATTGGAATGTTAAATTCAAGAATTAAATTCAAGAATTAAATTCAAGAATTGGACTAAAATGCTATATACGAGGGTCGTTCAATAACAAAAAATCTTTAGAAGAAAGATATAAAAACAAATTAATTTAAATGATTTTTTTTTATATTTCCACATAATCTCCTTTTAGCTCTATACACTTTTCCAAGCGTTTCTCCAACTTTTTAAACCGTCTAAAAAGTAAGATTTTGGAATGTTCTCAAAATAGGCATCTGTATGGGCGATAACTTCCTCGTTCGATGTGAACCGTTGTCCGCTGAGCCATTTTTTTAAATTCGGAATTAAAAAAAGTCACTGGGAGCCAAATCTGGTGAATACGCTGGATGCTGTAATAATTCGAACTTTAATTCCATTATTTTGGACATTAAAACTATATAGGTGTGCTAGTGCTAATAGGCGAGCATTGTCTTGATGGAAAAGGATTTTTGTCTTTTTCAAATGAGAACGATTTTTCTTGATTTTTTCTCTCAACCGGTGTAATAACGACGCATAATATTCTCCACTTTTTGTTTTTCTTTTTTCCAAGTAATCGGTGTAGCTGATTCCGTGTGCATCCCAAAAAACTGTGGCAATAACCTTGGCGGCCGATTTCACTGACTACACCCCTTCTTCGGAGCCCGTTCGCCTTCAAAAACCCTGATTGTTCCTTGGTCTCTGGAGTGTAGTAGATTGCGACGAAAAAGCGCCAAAACAGCCTCAGAGTGGACCACACGATTGCGTTTATTCTCCAATGAGAGCAAACGTGGCACTCATTTTGCCGAAATCTTTTTCACACCTAATTTTTCGTGCAGGATTGAAAACACTGTAAACAGAAACAAAATTGTAAGCATCTTGCTATAAGCCTGTGGCCTGAACTATTTAGCGCACGTTGATTCGTTGTTCACTTAAAACCATGTCGTGGATTTTGTCAATCATTTCTGGATTAGAAGTGACTAATGACTAGGACATTTGACATCCCGAACGATGTTCATCTTTTGTGAATGTACAGCCACGTGTAAACTCTTTACCCAATTAGAAACAATTGCAAACACAGAGCAGACATGCCATGAACTTCATCCAACTCAGCTTTGATCTCTTTCGGTGTTAAGCCTTTTAAATATAACTGTTTAATCACCACTGAAAAATCGCTTTTTCCATTTTTCTATATAAACGAAAGCTTTTTGCTTAAATCGACAATAAAAATTAAACCATGTGATGAATATAACTGAGACTTTGACAACGATCTGCTGAATAATGGTGCTTATTAAAAACAAACCATTTCCGATGCTACGTCATCTCTTGGATGTTCTAAGGAATTATTGAACAACCTTCGTATTAAGAGCCGAAATTGCTAAGTGATTTTATACAATCAAAAAGTATTAGGTTTTTTTCGACGTACAGTTGAACTGTTGAAAGAATACCCGTGCGTCATCAATTGTCTATATCATAGACATTGTCTCAATATAGCTACGTGATTTTGTACAATCAAAGAGTATTAGGTTTTTTTCGACGTACAGTTGAACTGCTGAAAGAATATCTGTGCGTCATCAATTATCTATATCATAGACATTGTCTCAATATGTTCTCTGTCTCTGGCCGAATGAGAGAAAAGGAGATAACAAATGTATGTCTTCGTGTATTAGATAGCGTTACAATGGGGTAAAAAGAAAAAATAACAAATAATTAAGGTGTCTGTTCATACAGACAGTTAAAAGTTCGTCTATTAAGTTCAGCGGTCCTGTTTTGGTTGTCATTTAAGTTGTTTTCTAATTGTGTTTTAGCAAAAAAAAGTCCAGTTTTATTGTAAAATAAGTTCTTATAAGAACTATTGTTACTGATTATTTTGTTATCGGTTAGTATTTCTAAAGATTCATAAAATTTTATTTCCTTCAATAATTCTAACCTAACCAAAGATATTTTATTAGAAATGTTTAATAAAAGCAGAATTTATATTGGCTAATTCAAAAAATATGTTGAAAGATAAACAACCGTTTCAAAATAATAACGGAAATATAGAAGTGCGAACTTTTAAGGTATCTATTTAATTTAACATTTTGTGTGAATTCAGATAATGTCGGGAAAAATACAGAAATTGCAAACCCAACAATTTCTGCTCAATGTTTATAAGTATTTCGAAATGGAAAAAAGGAAGGGAGACCTTTAGAGCCTCTTTTAACCATTCAAGAGGTAAAGAAAACTTAATTTTACGTTTTACTTATTTTGCATTATCATATCGTAATATTTTTTTAGAGAGTTGCAGCAGCAATGGAAATATCAATGAAAACTTGTATTCTATTAAGAAAAGAAAATTACATAATCCAGTTATTTCTTCTCCTGAAACAAGCAGACCTCGTGCAAAGACCAAAACAACAGACCTACCCGATAGAAGCAAAATGGAAGTTTGAAATACCTAGTACAATACAAGTACAATATGTTTATATAATTATATGATATGTTTGTAATAAATGTTTGATATTTTTGTAATAAATTTGTAATGCAACTGTTTAGGGACCCGTACTTTCCCACAGCTTGGTAACATTTTTAACTTATAGGGGTTTTAACAACAATATTTATAGAGTAGATAAAATAATGATTTTGACCAATACCAAAATAATTTCATTCATAAAGATCTACGTACTATAGTCCGTGAAATAACACATAAGGTAAATATTGGCAAAGCAACCGTTTTAAATCATCTGAAAATAAAAAAGGGTTCATCTAGCCTCACGATGGGTCCCTGACGAACTTAGTGAGCGAAATCTGATGGACCGAATTTCTTTGTGCGATTTTTTGCCGAAACAAAATTTTGAGGCTCCATCTTTGAAGCGAATTCGGTAACTGATGATGAAAAGTGGATTGTGTACAACAAAAAACATCCTGGAGGTTTCCAGGGTCAGCGGTTTTAAGTATTGTGAAAGATTTCTTCATCCGAAGGTCTTCATTCGAAGGTCTTCATCAGAAGGTCTTCATCCGAAGAAAATTATGCTTTGCATTTAGTAAACGTAAACCATTTTTAAACGTTCTCTCTCTCTTTCTCGTAAAAAAATCCCTACACAGTAAAAAAGGTTAACTTGAACCAAGAAAAATATCATTTTCTAATTTGTTTCTTAAACAAAGATAACAAAGGTTCAAGAAAATTATTTTGAAACAAAACAATTAAATACACATGCCTCCAAAAGTTTGAAATATTTACAAATAGGATAGTTACGCCTATGGTATTTTAAAAATTGTGATGGATATTTATTTTAAACCGTTTTCAACAGAAAATAACAAAATCATTGTTTTGCTGATAACACAAGAGCAAATGTTTCACGACAAGCGATAACACGCAGGCTGAGCACGGTAAATTTGCATCGCAGAAGACGACCTTTACATGTTTCTAAACTAACCCATCAACAAAAAAATGTAAGATTGCAATGGGCTCGCGAAGTGGTGGATCATAGTCTTAACTGGAATAACAAGATGTTCTCCGATAAGACGAGAATTGCCTTGGTTTCTGATTCACCAAGAACATTAATTTGGAGAGCTCCAGATCGATAAGCCCACCTAGAAACAGCTCAATCACGTATTCTACTTGAGGGTGGGAGCGTGATGTTTTGGGGTGTATCCTTGGGGGTATTATGGGGGTATTATGAAGGGTACACGGACACCTCTACTGGTCCTGCAGAGAAGAGTCACTGGTGCTGTTTACATCGTGGAAGTTTTAAATCCTGTTTTGCGTCTGTTTCGAGGCGCAGTGGGCGACGGATTTGTTTTCATGGATGACAACGCACCTCCTGACAGTAACAGTTCAAAATTTTCTTGAAGATGAGGAAATAACCAAGTTAGAGTGGCCAGCAAATTCCTCTGACATGAATGTTATTGAACATGCTTGGGATATTCTAAACACTCATCAATTAACGGAACAATCCTCGTCTTACCCTGCGACAACTAAAAGATGCTCTTCGTGAAGAATGGGAGAGAATTCCACAAGCTCAAATTGATCATTTAATCGACAGCATGCCAAATCGTCTACAGGCATGCATACAGATCCATGGAGGAACTACTGCTTATTAAATTTTATTGAAAGTTTTTCTTTTTATTTAAAACGTTTTTTTTTTAAGGCAATTGGTACATTGTAAAATTTTAGTTTTATTTGGTATCAGTAAGAGTTTTCTTGGCGGAAGAAAAAAATCGAAATTTTACAAAAATTAGGCTTATTACACAAATGCTTATTATACAAACATTTAGTCTCTAATTTCATCAAATTGGCTTATTGGCTCAAAACAATAATTATTTTTAATTCTAAATGATAAATTTATTTGAACAAGAAAATAAACTGCTTAAATAACAATTATAAATATCTTAGATCCAGATAATAAAACACACTGTGAAACTGTGTACTGTGAGAAAGTTTTGTTTTTGATAGAATAAAAATAAGTTATTGATGAAAAAACATTGTAATTTTTAGTAATATTTCTTTTTATTTAAGAAAATTTAGTTTTTAAATATTATATAACTGTTTAAGTATAATTATTAAATGGATAATAATTTATTGACGTTATTTCATTTCGCGCTGAAAGTAGAATATCAAGTTGCGAAAAAAAGTTTTATGTGAATTTCGTTCAAGAGAAAATTTTCGTGGATCAAATAACCGTGTTCTCTCAAATGAAGAGAAAATTTTTCTTGCATTAAATAGCTGTGTTCTTAGTTCAAGTTGGTAGCACTGTTTCTTATAAGAAAATATATTACTTAAGGCAAAATACTTTTTTTTACATTGAATAGTTTTTATTGGTTAAAGTAATTAATTTTTTTTCAATTAAGACATTTTTTTTTGTCAACCAAGAAACTACCGTGTAGCGAAACGTGTTATGTTTTAGAGAAAATATAAGTGGAAATTAGACAACTTTGTTTTATTTACACAATTTAGTATGAATTTCCATCAAGAAAATGCCGCACCATCAAAAGTTTAAAAGAAAAAATCCACTTCTTTTGAATTCTAATTAAAACATTTTATCTTGAAATAAAAGAGTTGTAGATCTTGCTTGAAAAACATATTACACATACTGAGAATTAACAAATATTCAAATAAAAATATAAGTATTCATTTAAGTATGAAATATATGTCGACTATAGAAAAAACATTTTTGATTCAAGATTGAATTATTAAAGAAAATTTTTTACTTCGTTGAATACAAATTTGATTTTCAATACATATGCTCAAAAAGTCCAGAATATTTGTCTTAGTTCAAATATTATTTTTCTGTGTACGACCTTTCCGGATAACCCAAAATACATCTGTATTTTATTTTGTTAATGGATTAGTACATTTTTGATATGGAGGCTCCAGTGTACTATGGTACTGTTACTTCTTAGCAACTTATCATAGAGCTTAACATGGACTCCAAACCACAGTCAGCAGCTCCCAGAGGCATACAATCCTTTGTTTTCTGCTTAACTAATATCTTTTTGAAAACCCACCGTCTGACGAATGGTTAACGTAAAAGACCTCTCGGCAAGCATCCGGCTTTACCCAGTATTGAACTGGCATGACTGATGGGATATTCCTTGTTGGAATTTACAGTTTTCGCTTGAAACATTCACAAGTATCCATACTATGAGCTGGATTCTTAGCCGACGTACCGTTGGACCATCGTCTTGTACATCGGCAAAAGGGGCCAGCTTTTTTTTTTGAATAATTTCTGAATTAAAAAAATATGTATAGCATTGATTTCTACACTCAAAATATACATTGAAAAATGATGTACTGGTAAAATTTGGTGTAACAGATAAGTTCCATATTTATTAGCAACAACGGAATAATTACTTTATGGATAATGTGGAATTGTAACATATTTTCTCAATTTAATAACAAATATTTTCTGAAAAATTCAGAAAAAGTCATCAAAACGGCTATCGTTGTACCGAAAATCTAATTAATTTTTACCGATTCGGAATGTCGGCCTTGTACAGTCATTGTGTCCGATAAATATATAGCCCGGTCCCAGAAATTAATAGCCGCGAGATTCCGTAAGCGTTTACTGCTCGGACGCATCAGATTAGAGACATTAACGGTCCAGGCCCAAACATTAATTTCACTGTTTATGGAGAACAGAAGATACTTGTTACCGCTTGCGACAAAGTCCGCGAAATGAGGGGTCGAATATTTTCGGTTTTATAGGCTTCGGAGAAGCGCTTTGTCGAGATCAAATCTGACCGCTATCGGCTTTTGTCTCAACTGGATGTTGTGTGGCCAGCATAATCAGAAAAATAAAAGAAAATAGAAAATAATCTAGATTAGTTTTATTAGATTCATTATTATTTGTATTAAGAATGTATCGGAGGTATAATCCGAGGCAAAAGTACTTAAAATGGATATTAATAAAATTGTGTAAAATTGGTTCCATACAGTTTAAGACGAGACAACTCGTCTCCAGTCGTCCTTAATTTAAATCGTTTCTTAATTTAATCCTCCAACCGATTATGTCTGGGACGCATTGGAGTGGATAAAATTTCAGAAAAATAAAGAAAGAAGTTTCAACAATCTTCAACTATAAACGATTTTATAAAGTGTAGAACCTTTTGTTCCCTAAAAATAACCAGTTAGTTGATACTACATTGCATACTGCAATAGCAAGAATGGCTCAGCAGCTAATAAGTTGCGAAATCTGTTTATTTCTATCTATTATTGTTTGTAGTTTTATATAACAGAAGGTAATCATTTTTTAATAAGTTGATTATTTTATTTGCAGTTATAACTAGAGTTTAACACTCACTACAAATCTAGGTGTACTACTACCAACATTTATATCATTTGTAGTTTCTGGGCTAGGTTCGTTTATTTCCGACAACTTCCTTATTTCGATTTTATCCGATATTTATTTACATGAATAAAGTAAAAAAAAAAATTGTGACTACAATAAACACTAATTTATTACATTTTTTCGTAATGTTATCAATATTTACTGCCTTGAACAATATTTACTGTTAACTATAAAAATTAACTATACTACATGCGGGTTTCAGCGTGATGGAGCTCGCTTGATAGCTTTTCTATGTATATTTAACTTATTATGTTACTGAATCTCCATAAGATTACCTATAAAATTATGATAATTTTAAACATAATTTTAAAATTGCAATGACTTTTGAACAGCTTAGTCACTCGACTTGAAATTTTGACAGTGGCTTAAGGATTGAGTAAAGAATATTCTGTCTATTTTTTAAATGTTTTGTAGCATTTTGTCATTCTTCCGATACATCTTTAAAGTTAAAAATAAATAATATTAATAATCATCAAAAAAAATAATATTTAAAGATTTTAATTAGTATTTAAGAATTTTAAAAATTCTATGTTCGTAGTTCTAAAGATTTAAATCAAAAAGGTTTTTGCCGAAAAGTTAAAATCAAGGCATATTCACTACCAAAACAAATTATTTCATATTATGTGTAATTATAAATTTAATTCTAGATTATAGGTGAAATTTGCTCTTTCTTTTTTAACTGTACGTTATTTTCTAGCATTATCTTTATGAATTTTCCTTTTCTATATTCTGTTAATTAAATATATTGACGAATATATGATTTTCTGTACTTTTACCTCCGACTGTAACTACGATACATCCTTAATTTACAAATGATTTGTAAATATGTTATCCATCAAAATCATATAGGGGCGAATAATAGGATTTATATTAACAAACAGGTGTCTTCATCTTCTAAATCTTTCTTCAGGCATGGCCTGTTAAACTTCGATATCTACACCTATCTGCTCATCTTTTCAGCGATCTTCCTCCTTGTGGTTTTTGTTGCTTTTGTTATCATTTCAACATGTTTATTCTAGGGTTTTCTTCGGATTTTCAAAAATGTACTTTGTATTGTTTCTTCTATTGCTTTTTAATTATTCGTATTGTACTCTGTCCCTAAATATATGACCTGCAATTGCTCTCAATTTAGACATCTCTAAAGTTATTGTTAATTGTTTAGTTTTTGTTGTATCAGTTCTTGTTTTATATGAATGCTTTGACTAGTCAGAGTAAACTTTTACATGTTTTTACTTTGATTTTTAATTTCATCTATTATTTCTTTAGACAGATTTTTCTGACTGCTTAAAGGAGCTCCCAGATAGGTATTTAAATACGCTGGTAGAGAATTAAAGATTTGTTTTACTGTACTACTCTTTATTTCTGTTCTCAACTTAATTCTTTTCACCTAAGTTTCATCAAGTACATAACCTATTCGAATTAGATTTTTTCCAGCCTTATAGTTATTTTAAAGCATCAACTGTCAGCTTCAAGACCAGGTATTATATAGAAGCCTACTGTAAATATAATCTGAAAAATCAATTCTAGACTCAATATCCTTCGAAAAGCATCATTTGAAGCAGTACCTTCTTCTCCCTTTAATTGAGAAAAAAAATGCTGCACAAGCTCATGACGAATTTGGGAGATAATATTGTATCGTATATTTTGTTTTCGTAGTTGTAAGAAGGGGCTCCAGAAAGTTCTAACTAGAAAGATTGACTTAAACGATGCAGAATGTACGGGAGGCTAAAAGTTAGAGGATGAAGAATTGAAAGCACTGCTGGAAGAAAATCCTTGCCGTACACTGCTAGAGCTCGGGCGGGAACTGGGATAAAAGGGCAAGACATTTCTAAATATTTACACAAGCTAAGAAAGTTTTAAAAGGAGAGTGGTTTGGTCTCCTATAAATTTACAGCTCACTGTTGTTAATTGATTGTTCTACAAATTCGAGAAAAATTACTTCCAGTATAAAATTGTAACTTGCGACGAAAAGTGACTCCTCTACGATAATCCATATACGCAAAAATCGTAGGTTAATTCTGGAGAAGCATCAAACAGTGCCGCAAAATAAAATATTCCTACCAAAAAAGGTAGCTGTGGATATGGTGGGATCACTTGGGCATCGTGCATTATGAGTTGCTACAATCTGATCAAAAGGTCACAACTGGCCGTTATCAATGGTAACTGATTCATATTAGTAAAACTCTGAAGGAAATAGCTTATACTAGTAAGGGGGGAAGTGAAGCCATTTTGTTTTAATACAACGCTCGGCCACATGAGCTCTGGAAAAGATCGGTCAGTTGGGCGGGAATATTTTATACCCAACCCAGAGAATACACCCGGTGTATTCTCTGGGTTGACCTCTTCGTTTTATCGCCTATTTTAATTTTTGCCGCATTTGCTGGTTAACACCCGCTTCACATTTCCTGAGGAAGACGTAAAAACCTCAATAACTTTATCACATCAAGACCACCAGCTTTTTTTGATCTGGAATTCGACAGTTGTCTGAAAGATGGCGAAAATATATAGAAAGTAAGGCAGATTACTTCGAAGGTTAAACTTGTATTATTTTTTTCATAAATAAATGTCAAAGGTAGCCACAAGAGCCTCAAAATTAAGTTGAGGATCTATTAATATGATCTGACTGGGACCTCGGCAATAGTCATCAATTTTATTTTAGCTCTCGGTTACGTCCTGAAGATGTTCCTTTGCAGTTAAAGTCATATGCTATAATATCATTTAAATACAGGGTTGTCAAAAGAGTTGTTAACTTTTTGAAATGAAATAAAAAAAAAACAAGTTGATCAATTTTAACAAATTTATTCTTAAAATTTACAAAAATTCTTGGAAATTCATGCTCTGAAAATCATGCTCACTGAATGTCTCCTCTTCGAGAAAACAATTTTTCGGGAAAAGGCGCCTGAACGATGGGCAAAGAGATATAGAAAGTCTGGCAGGTGGTTCCGTCCTGTTGGAACCAAGTGTCCTGAGTGTATCCTTCAAATCCAACAGGAGTGAAAGAAGCATGTCGACATAACGCTTCAATTCACGTCTACGAAAAAAAAATACAGGCTGATTATTCCAGATGCCGACACTGCAGCCCAAACTGTGACCTTCTGGCTATGCATAGGCCTTTCAAGTTTCTTTTTAGGGTTTTCTCCATACCAGTAGCGACAATTTTGATCATTGACATGGCCATTAAGGTGGAAATGAGCCTCATCGAAGAATAAGATGGTGTCGACTGTTGGAAATCATCATTTCGTAAGCGAATAAAAGTCTATCAGCGGGGTCAGTCGGCTTCAATTATTGCATTAATTACGCATGCATCTTGTACGGGATGCATGCGTAAATCTTTATGAAAGATGCGAGGCACCGACGATCTCGTCACATTTTAAGCAGCTGCGCGTTTTCGAGTCGATAAATTTGGTTGTTAGCGCATGGACGCCCTCACTCTCTCAATGTTTTCATCGGTTCTCGATGATCTTCGACGGCCGGGGACGCGCTGATTTAACGTTGAACTAGTTTCCTCAAACTTGCGAATCCATTGCTTAATCAACGAAAGGCTTGGACATTGCTGAACTTCGTGCAAATTTTTCATTTGTTGTCGAAATCCACGGCGTGCGATAGTGGCGGAGTTGTTGTTGCGGTATTACTCGCGCACACAAAACGAGCGCTCCTCCCCCGTGTAGCGCTGCATGGTGACTAATTTTCCTTGAGCCGAACTATCGTTTAAGACCGACCCCCACCTTTCTACCCTTCCCATTTTATCCATGACATAGTTAAATAGTAGTAAAAGTAGTTTGGATTTGTAGACGAGGTTTCCATCTTGACCACTTTTTCAATTTTATGTTATTGCGCTTTGCATATTTACTGAAAACCGTCGCACACACATACAGTTTTATGAGGTTAAGTTACATGTTTCCCTAAAGAATTGACAGCATGTGATGACGCTTGTCCACTTGTTGCAAAATAGGCTAAAAGTGTCACCCGTCCATTATATGCATCAGAAAAGTGTAAAATATTCTTAGATTCGAAAAATAATAAATTTGTACTGTATATATATTTAGATAACGCATTGTTTTTATTGAAAATATAATTTATGTAAAATTAAGACTTGTAAAACGTCGACCCGAACATAGCCATAAAACAACAGTAGTAATCAAACATTAATTGAAAATATAAAGAACAATGTGGGCTACATAAAGAGAATGGAAGAAAATGGAGTAGTGAGGAAGATTGCATAGAGAAGACCATAAAGTGAAAGAAAGAAGGAAGACCAAGGAAGTGATAGAGAGAGACTGACATGGGAGAGCAGGGACCAGGCACCAGAAAAACATGGAGAAGAATCACAAAGTTGTGATAATAATACCCCTAAATACCTATAATATGGCTATATCTATCTATAAAGAATAATGTAGTTTTAAATGAACATGAAAACATATAAATTCGAACCTTCCCAGGGATTCGTAGAGATGGAAACTAGGCTTTCTTTATACTGTCTGAGATAAAGAAACGCATCTCAAAATTTTCGAAGAAGATGTTGCATCAGTTTGCCGTAATTCGCTCTGTATATATTGCTCTTTCACCAGAAATTACTACTTTCCATTAACAATTTTAAATCGCGCGAGTGGTCACGCTTGATTTCTGAAACTAACCACTCTCAATGGAAAATGAAAGTGATGAAATTCGTAAGAACAATATCTTATCGATTAAATTTCATATTTTTTCATAAATTTGGAAAAAAAAGTAAATCTATTTATGCTTGTTAAACCATAATATTTGATAATTGGAATACATTTATACATGAGGTGGGCGCACACTGAAATGTATGAAATAAAAGCTAAAACGACTCTACTTTAACAGGTGTAACATTACATGTTTTCTAAAATGGAATAAAATGTTTCTCTTATGGCAGTAGGGATATAATTTTCCGAATTCTAATGCCAGCCACGTAAATTATTTTAAAAACTGAATCAGTGGCGGCTCGTGAGTTTTTAAAGTGAGAGCGTGACACTTTCCCCCTTTTCCTCCTTTTTACTTTTCGTGCAATTGAAACCCTATACAGGAGGTGAACGAGGAAAATGAGTTAAAGGAAAGAAACTGAACGGAAATAAAATATGGTATTTTACTCTGTAAAATTGTTTACTGTGATAAATACTGGAGGAGCGGCGCCCCAACGCTCTCTATCACGAGCCGCCACTGAGCTGAATAATAACCAACATTGTCACTTAGATATGTTTGATGTTATTATGAAGAAGCATCGTCAGGATTGAGTATTTATTAGTTTATTTTCAGGTAATGAAGAAATTTACGGTGCATTATTATTCATACTAGAACGCCGCCGGACTTTTGCCTTTTTAATTTTAATAGCTTTCATTAATATGATATTTCTGAAGACTACAATCTAAATGGATGTCCAATAAGAGTGTTGGAACTTTCAAATGAGGTGCAATCATAACTACAACTGATAATCCAGTGATTTTTATTTTATCTTAAAGAACAAATAATGGCATTATTTTTTGAAAATACTGTCTTTCAAATGTCACCATCGGTTTCGTTTGGTGAAATGTATTCTGAAGACCCAATTTTCGATTACTGTTTTATAAACATCGCGTGGTATGTTTTCAATGGTGAAAATGGCGGAATGTTTTGTTGAAGGTCAATAATTGTTCGGGGTTTATTTCTGTAAACCAGAGAACATAGTCCAACAAAAAATAATCTAAGGTCGTGAGATCGCATGATCCTGGTGGCCACAGGAAAGTTTTCTTGTAATGAATCGGTTTTCTGGCGAGATATTATTGTGTTAAAACAAAACATTGTTTATATTCACATTTATCAGTTTAGGCTAAAGATATTTTGTTAGAATATTCCTAAAGCGTTCACCATTGACAGTAACATTATTGCCATCATTGTCTTCAAAAAATTAGGTCATACTACTCTTTCATCCCAAAAATGGCCCAAATGGGTCAAAATTTTCATGGGCCCAAATCTTATTATATTATGTTTGTTCAAAACCCATTAAACCAGAAGTTCGCTTCGCTGGTGAAGATTATTTTTCCCCAAAGTAGGGTCATCTTCCAATTTTTAATTTCTAGGCATTGCTTAGTCGTGTATATTTCCATGGTAAATTGCAGAATCTGTTGAACACATTTGTTTATGATTGACATTTACTTTTCAAATCAGTGTTGAAAATATTTCAAAGTTCTGACATTCTTGAAAATTTGTACATTAATTTCTTACCAAACCATTGTTATCTGGTTGGTGTTTCTAGATCATTTCTGCGGGTTAGTTCCAAATAACTTTCATTCTCATCATTTCAACATCTTCATCATTTTCAAAGATTTTTACTTTGATTGTTGGTATATCGCAAAGGAATGAAGGATTCACACCCTGTGACTGATTACTATTAAATAATAGATATTTGATTAATTGATGATTTGTTGGATTATGGAATGCTCAGATATTTATGTTCCTTTGGTTAGATAAAGTTACTACATTTTTCATCACATTTAGCTCGTGGTGAAATATCATGCATTAGTTGTAGATGTAAAAATTGTTCTTTCATATTATTTGTACTGTCTGCAGCCAGTTTTGTCACATGTTATTTTTTTGCGAAATATTCTTAACTATCTGAAGATAATCAGTAGAGATGGTGTTTTATTGCGAAATATCTCTTGAATATACCAATTTTTAAGTCACAAAAGACAATAGCATGGTAGCATCAAACATATGACCGCAGGTGTAATAAAAAATTATTCTACTTTCACAGTTTGTTGTGGGAAATCTTTCAATCTACCGCAACTAAATTTAAGTAACTTTTGAAGTTTTTAACTATTATTGGAATATTCTATTGGAATCGGAAGTTTTAACTCATAAATGTCAATTTTACACTTACTATTATACTTATTTAATTCTCATAAAATAAAAACATTTATAAACTACCCATCTAGTTGCTTCTGTTTAGTTAATCTTGAAGAGATTTATCCACTATACACTAAATCACTCTATTTAACTTTTCGACGCGATTTGTATGTTAGCATCATCAGGAGATGGTTTGTTTAAGTCTAAGTTTTTAATATTTATTTTATGGTCATGGTCGAGTGCATGTTGGCAACATAGGATTTCTCATTTGTCCCATATCTAATGTGTGCAATATATTCTTTTTTCACGTATTCACGTACGAAATCGAAAAACAATGATAATATATCATTTTTCAATGTTTTGATAAGAATTAATAATAAAAATAGGTTAGATTTTGATATATTTAGGAAAAGAACCACCACTTTGAGATGCATTCCTCAGCATTCAATATTAGGAATCAATTCATGTTTCCATAATAAAATGGCTAGTTTAAATTTTATGGTAGATAGATTAATTATTTTTCGTTTAAACCAAGATAGTTGTATAACAAAGAATTAAAATTGATTAAGGATGTGGCCGAAGTGAATTGTTATAATGAGAACATTGTAGATAGATTAATTAGGATACAATTTAAGTTTGGGAAATTATTGAAATAATCTTGGACTTTTTAAAACGAACAAAACAAAAACAAATACATAATAATACCATTTCATCCCCAATTACCACAAAGTTTAGACAACATTTTTAAAAAAGTGAACATTAAAGTAATCTACATACCATATAATAACTTAAGAGAAGTTCTGGGTAATTAAAAGGATATATTAGTCCAACATGAATAATTGGAGCTTTACGAAATTAGTAGTGAAGATTGTGATTGAAGGTAATTGGGAAAATTAAGAAATCCATATTAGCTAGATATAAACAACTTATTGTCTACATTTCATATGGCCGAAATGATAAATCCTGTGTTACCCAACATGAACTCTAACATGACCATAATATAAATATTGGTATATTAAGACTTGTGAAAAGTATTAATAATAACAGGGCTTTGGATGTATATAAAAGCATTAAACTTATAACAAACTATAAAAAAAACCTTGAACCGAAATAAGGACTTATTCCATCAGCCAACTTTTTGAATTATTAATGTTAGGTTTGGTTAGCTTCACGGTTTATGATTCTTACACGCTTTGATTATAAAATAAATTGAACATAGTTTAGTTTTAGAATTGGATTGAATCAACTCCTGATTTTTTTATAAGCAAGGTGATAGGCATCTCATCATAAATTATAAACCAATGGCAGTATTGTCAAATTTTGCTATATAATCGTGTATATCCGGCGAAGAATATGCTTTCACTAAGGCAGCATGGTTTTGTAGAGAGCAGGTTTACGTTATCAAACTTGGTAACGTTCACTCAGTAATATTGCTGCCAATGCCTTAAATGCTCGACAGCGTGTCAGACATATCTAAGACCTTTAATAAAATTGATTCGGCTACACTTTTGAGTAAGGCTCAATAGTTTGGAATGACAAATTGTGCAGATTCCTACTATCTTACCTCACTAATCTCCAATATTATGTAAATTATAACTACCACTTATTCAAATATAATACAAATATAGGGGTACCCCATCGATACAAAGCTTTCGTTTGGGAATGTAGTGAATAGTTATGTTAAATTGCTTGTGTTTATAATACGTAATTGTCGATCGTTTGATAATTGTGATGCTCTAAAGAGTTTGTTCTATGCCTATGTTAGATCTAAAATGGAGTATGGTTCTGTGGTGTGGAGCCTATATTAGAAAAACCATAAGAAATATTTCGAGGATGTTCAAAAGCGATTTTTAAAGTGTCTTTATTTTAATTCTTTTGGCGTTTACGCGGGGAACAGGATTTGATCATCATCAGTTGTTGATTATGAATAATTTTGAATTATTGGAGTTAAGAATATGTTATTATTCTATGAAATTTGTATATACATCGTTACATAACAAATTGATAGTCTAGGCTTGCTCGGTCAGTTGAACTTTCAGATAGTGAGGGTGAAGTCTAGACTTGCCTTGGCATTTTATTTGAATATGACTTTGAACATGTATCCATTAAATCACCATTATACTGTATATGCTCAATGTTTGGTAGTATTTCAGTAGATTGTGATATGAATAGTAGTTCATTGATTACTTCAGTTCAGTGATTACTTGATAAGTCACTGATTGAGTTTGTTTTTGTTATTTATATTAAAGGTAATACTGTTTATTGTGTAACTTTATTTTTAATCTAAACTGTTGAGTCGGACACGTTGGCTTACTTTCAACGAAATTAATTTATCAGTTTGCTTCCTTTTCCTTTTGAATTTTGTTTTGTTTTTATTATATTATGTTATTTAGTTTAATATTCTAGATTTTAGTGCAGTTATTATTATATTTTGTGATTGATTACATTGGATACTAGTAATTAGCTCTATAATTAAGATATCCTGTTGGACTAATAAAGCATTATTATTATTATAATACATGTTAAGCGAAACGTGAGTTGAAAAGTTAAATAAAATGATTTGTTGTTTAGTCGTTTATCTTTTCGAGATTAGTGTTTTATACTGACTTTTCTAATGGAATAATTAATCTTATTTTATCAATTTATTCCAAAATTATTTAATAATTTACATTGTTTAATTTTATGGCAATGGATAATTTTTATATTACGATGGTGATACGAGGGTTAATCTTGCAGGCAATCGTATTTTTATTTCTGCATTCAACTAAAAATATTTTCAAATCTAACTTTTCTTCAATTAATATCACAGACAATTCAAATCGAATGATGCGTTACATTCAGATCTGTTACCACCTGAGCGGCGCGCTTCCAACACAGTAAATTTCGTGCGGTCGCGATTCTTGGTTGCATTCTCGGCTGTACGTTGGTTCTGATTTATCGTAATGAAACGTAAAACTTGATAAAGACGGTCATAAAGCATCGCGGGTATTCTCTGCACGACGCTGCTTTATTCTTCTCATTGTTTATTGCCGGTTGCTTGAAACGGATCGCATGAAAAATCCATTGCGCTGATTTAAGTAATTCGCAGATATTAAATCTGGTGTGATTTAGCACGCTACGCTTCAACTCTTGTTCAAATCCGGTTTGATTCCTTTTTCCTTTTTGTATGTTTTCTTTTATGATTTTAATTCGTTTTTCTTACCATGTCACATACGGGATTCCTTTATGATGTTTTATTATAGGAAGTATTTCGGTTGTTATTTATAACAAAACAAAACAATATTCAGGGGCAATGTCTGGTTAAACTGAAACCGGATTATGTTTCAGGCATGACTGAGAGAAGGAATATATTGTATTTTAATCCAATGAAAGTCCAATATTAAAAAAAAACATACAAAAGTCAACAAATAATTATGTTTAGTTTTTTTAGAAAAATACAATTCGTTATATTTAAATAAATTAGTATTGAAGTTTATGTTGAAGAAGATTGCTATATTGTTGGCAATTTATTGGCTTGTAGGTAAGAAAGGTCCATATTTTAAAACATAAAATCCAATTTTTGGACTAACATTTTTTTCGTTTTATATTTCAGAATAAACTAAAAACTAAGGAGTTTTGAAAATGGAAGGCCATTCACTTTGAAAGCAATTTTTGTCGGATTGTCTCAAAAATTCGTAGGGATTTTCTATTAATTGCTTTTTCAACGCTTGTGAACCAAAATCTGTATTAGATTAGTAATGTTTATCTACATATTATTAATTTCTGTGGTATTTACAATGTTTATGTTCAGATTCGCTTTGATTTGCTTTCAGTCAGAGGATTCTCTTGAGAAGACCGCGGTGTAAAAGATTTGGTCGGTTCTGAGCCGGAGATTTTGTACCAAAAAAGTATTCAAATAATGGGGCAACAAATTATGTTTTATTTTATATATCAATCGAATGTTAGTCCCTTCAATGGCCCGCGCAACTGAAAACCAATCCAATGACCGCAACATTACCTCTATCGGTGTATACCTATTACAGTTCAATAGAACACGCATAGCCTTGTTCTGCTGTATTTGAAGTCTACCAATACTCTCCTTATTACATGATATCAGTACAGACATACAATAGGTAAAATGGGGTAAAAGTATAGTACTATATGCGAGCCTCTTGGACCATGGTGATAAATGTGACGATATACGACTAAAGAACCCTATTTTTTTCCCAATCTTTCTACATAGATAACTGA
Organism: Cosmopolites sordidus; assembly: GCA_031761425.1. NCBI lineage: Eukaryota > Metazoa > Arthropoda > Insecta > Coleoptera > Curculionidae > Cosmopolites > Cosmopolites sordidus. The sequence continues at coordinate 556,835 of JARFXV010000536.1, forward strand.
CATGATTACAAAATGTTAGCTGAGGATCCAACAGTACTCCTAAGTATTTAATTTCATTTACAATTTCAATATCACAATTATTTATATTTATTTTTAACCCTAACTCATTAAATCTTTTTCAGTTTGTTTTAGATCCTATCACCATGCACCTTGTTTTCAGTTCGTTTAGTTTAAGTTTATTTTTGCATAGCCATCTAAATAGTATTGCCAGTTCACTATTCAATTCTACCCAGACACAGATATGAGAGTATCATCTGCAAAAAGACTAATAAAACTTTTATCCAATATTGAAGAAATATCGTTGATATATATCAAAAACAGCAACGGGCCCAAAACATTACCTTGAGGAACTCCCCACGCACATTCCCTCTTTGCCGACACTTTTCCCTCAACCCTCGTCCTATGATGTCTGTCAGTCTGTAAGTAACTCTTGATCCATTTTAAGGCTTTCGATCTTACACCATAACTTAATAATTTTTTACACAGTATATCCCGGCCAATAGTTTCGAATGCTCGCTTTAAATCTATAAATACACTAAGCACAGTTTTTCCGACCTTTATATGGCTCCTCCATGTTGCGTAGACATACTGAATAGCCGTCTCACAAGAATGTTTTGTCCTAAACCCTGATTGAGCAGAAAATAACAATGTATTGGTTTCAAAATAAGTTTTCAACTCTGTACATACTATAGTCTCAATGATTTTATCAACAATAGGTAATAAATTAATTGGTCTAAAGTCACTTGGTATACTAGGCTTTGGTATTTTTAGAATTGGTACAATAATGCTGGTTATTAAGTCCTCAGGAAATGTATTCGTTTCAAAACTTGTATTAATTAAGTACAATAAAGGATAACCGATGACACAAAAAACATTTTTCATTAACCTTATCGTAATTTCATTGTCACTCGGCTTTTTAAACTAAACACAACTTTTCTTAATTTGTTTAGAGTAACATGTTTAAACTCAGAAAAATCGTGAGTCTTGCATACTTTGACATCACTGCTCCAGTCCTGCTCTTCGATACTCTGTTCTACTTCATTCAAACTATCGAAGTAAAAGTTATTGAAGTTCTCCTCCGTAGGTCCGTAGTGAGCATCAAAGTCGATTCGCGAAAAATCGGCACGCCCGTTACCATTGCCCAGCAAATCCTTTATTGTTCTCCACATCTTCCTCCCGTCCCTCCTACAAGCTGTGATATTATGATTAAGGTACTTTTTCCTCTCAAGTCGCATCATAGACAGTGCAATATTTCTTTTCTGCTTATAAATTCTCCAATCATGTTCATTCTTTGTGAAAGAAAACTTTCTATACGCTCTGTCCCTCTTAACTTGAGCATTTCTTAGCTCTTTGCTCATCCAAGGGAACTTTCTAGGTTGTACTAATTTTAAGGGAGCAGCAATATCAATAGCATCATGTAGAGTTTGTATAAAATCAACATATAATTTACTAACGTCAATGGAATTGTAGTCCCAATCATTCCCCATCAACTCAGTAATCAGCCTCGAGACTGCTTGCTCATTCAGATTCCGAGCATAGGTATGTTGAGATGTTTCACATACAATACCCTGAAGTTTAAACTCGGTACCAATAATCTCATGATCGCTTATCATTGGAAAATCTCTAACAAGCTCCACAGCTCCAAAATCATTGGTAATTATGTGATCAATCAGTGTTTGTGAGATACCACTATTGTGGGTTTCCCTAGTAACAATCTGTGTGAAACCTGCTCCACTGATAATGTCTTTCAACCTTCTAGACTCACTGCTGTTCTTCAATAAATCGATATTTATACCCAGAAGAAGGTTTTATTTCTTTGAAATTCATTGTTACTTAGATTGTCTTCCAAATAGTTTAAAAAATCACCTACAGAGGCTTCTACATCTCGTGTTACATGAGTTTCAGTAACACACCAGATCCATGGGTTTCTATCTTCTACAAACTGTCTCAGCTGCAACATGTGGGTCGTCATTCCCTGTATATTAATATGCAATATATCTATATTGCTAGTCACTGAATCAATCAAGTGGTTGCTATGCATACTTAGGTCTATTCTTCATTCTTTCAACAGCTCGTTTATAACATTCGCAATTTTTATCAGACACTGTGTGATCATATTTAATATGTGGTATCTTCAGGACATCATGTTCAAATTTACAATTAGTACACTCCTTTGTATTTGAATTACATTCTGAGCTTTTATGATGTTTGTTACATAAAGGACAAACATCTTGTTGACTACACTTTGCCGCTTTATGCCCATACCTCCAACACTTGTAACATCGAAGCACTCCCAAATATTCATAGACTGGAAAACTGTCCCAGTCAAAGAAAACTCTCTTACTACTCAACATGCACTTATAGATCTCTGCCGACACCTCCAGTATATTACACAGTTTATTTCCTTTAGGAATATATTTTCGAACTACTTCAATATTCAGATCTGTATTTTTAAGAAAACTCTGATTTTTTATGCGCTCTAAAGTCTTCATTTGTTGCAATATATTTATCTTGAACGCCAACCACAATTATTCTGGGGTTAATATATTTAGGTATTTCTACCTCATAATTATCGGATAATTCTTCTATTGCTGTTATTTGCAGTTTCTTCAGAGAATCGTCATCCTTACACTGAATCATAACGAATCCCTGACCTATTGATTTTAATTTGTTTATTTCTACCGATAAATTGGACGAATTAATTTTTTCCGTGATCGCATTCCTCGTCGTAGTACTATTTTGTTGTTTATTTTTCGGCCTAATTATTAACGGAGGATTTTTTTTATTACAATATCTGTCCATGATTTTCCTTGTGGAGGCGAGATGTCATTATGTTGCGAATAATTTAATAATTTCTCTGTATTCACCTTACACTCCTCAGTATGTTGTTCCAACCTGTTTAATCTATTACTAAGGTCAACATTCACCTCAAATACTGACAGACATCCATCACATACCCAAAACAAATTTTTACAGTCATTTATGGCTTTAGATATTGGCTCTTTGATGTTAACACAATGTAAATGATATTTATCACACACTTTGCATGCCACGAATTTTACTCGCCCGACAATATTGTCATTGCACCCGGTACATGCGTGTGTACCCGGCCCTGCCATGGCGACAACTGCTGGATCTGCTGGATCGAATCTCTTCGTGGTAACCCGTAATGAAAAGGAGATTGTGTATAACAATGTGTAATGAATCAGAATCAGAATCAGCGTTTTTTTTATACGGCGAAAGGTCTTCATACGAAGAAAATTATGTTTTGAATTTGGTGGGATTAAGAGAACCAAACACGTTTAGCTTTTTCCACGCCACCAAATATCAACACTGGCCTCTACTATTTACAATTAGATTGGCTGAAGGCATCAATTGAAAAAAACCTAACAAAAATAGCTAATAGGAAACGCATCGTATTTCATCAGCTTTAATTTAAAAAAACATGCAAATTTTTGCCGAAAAGGCATAATGGGCGTACGATTACGAAAAGTTGTAAGTAATAATAATAATTACATAATAGACTAAATAAGTATTAACAAAAAATATTTGTGTTTCCCTTTTTTTAAAAAAAAATACAAGCTTTCCGGACAATCAAATGCTTTGAAAATGGAAGAATTATTAACACAGTGTGAATTTTCACACATTTTTAACAATAGAGATGTTCCCTTCAAGCCACAACCTGCAATTGTAAGACACATTTTCGGATATTGGATTTGTGGTTGATGCTAGAAGGTAAGGAAGACCACAAACACTAAAAATAGCTGAAAACATCCAGCATGTGGGGAAAGGTGTTCAGGAAGGTCAGGTGTTCTGAGAATAAAACGACGGTCCCGGCCGGGTACTTTAAAATAAGATCTCCATATGGATCAATACAAGATCCTGTTAATTTAAAATCTTAACCCTTATGATTTCTAGCTCCGATTAGAATTCAGTAGTGCCCTCTTAAGTCTTGCAGATGCATATGAATATTTTGTCAAGAGACTGTGGCTATCTGATGAGGCCTATTTTCACCAAAATGGATTAGGTAATAAATAAAATTCACATTACTGAGACACATAAAATTTTCAATTGATTCATGAAAGTGGTGGCTCATGGCAATATTTCGTGACTGAAACTATAGCATAACATGGGGTCTCGGCCAGCATTGTACAAAGACTATCAACCCTAGATTTGTGTTTAATTTGAAAGCCTCGAACTAGCGTGATAAAGAGTGGACTCCTTGTTATATTTTAAACTCTTGCCTATTGAAATATATTACATAAGCTTGATTTTTCTAATGAGACTTACACATTCAAGTGCGTACCTCAACAAGTGACGCTATATAGTTACTTTTGAGTCGCCGCTAATATAGGGTGCAATAATGTTTGTTCACAAATCCATTAAGCTAGAAGTGAGCTTTATGGAGAAGCTTGAAAAGTTTGAAGAAGTGAACGCGTATTTTAATGGCAGATACGAATAATTTCAAAACGCTATAGAATCGAGTATCTTTCCGTAAATCCTAAAACTTTTTTTCTTATCACTCTTATTGGAAAACTTTTTATTACACTGTTCTTAGAGGGCTTTTCAATTGTAATGGTCTCCCTTTCGATATTTTTATCGATTAAAAAAGTATTTTTATTTTATAAATCGCTAAGGGAAAAGCATATTTAATTAAAGAAAATTGGACAAAATCTAAATAATCGATTGTTGATTACCTTATATATCAATAATAAAGATAAATATTCTTGAAGGAATATTTTCTCCACAGATGGAACATAATTCTTATAATAGCATTTAATGCAATCTTGCTGGCGGTACATTACGAGCAGCTTTAGATTTTTTTAATAACCAACAGTCGGAGTCGCCAACAATAGAACATTTTGTAGTATTGTTAAGTAAGGTGATATAGTGTTACAGAATACAGCGATTACGTATAATTAATGACGCGTCAGATTGTAGGCATTAAAGTGCATCCATCTGCTTTGTTAGCGATTCTTTTTAGTAGCCAGCTACCGTGGCCGGTTGGTTTATGTGCTACTAATGCTTTTGTGCCCCGGCCCTTTTATAAAACCACTTTCTTTTTCTGTTGTGTTTCCTTTCGGATTTCGACGTATAAATCTTCCATCAGCTTTGAATTTGCCTGGTAATTCCACCTCAATTATCTAAAATTGTTCCAAAAAAAATAACAATGCTTTGTTAGCCTAATGTAGATTTAATGGAAAAATCATTTGTATTTTTGATATAACCATTGGTAAAAATAAACTGTTGCTGATATAGTGTTTTTAATATTCCATTAATATTTCAAATTACTTTATATAAAGTTATATTTGTCTATTAATAATTGTTATTATTATACATATCGCTACAGGCCTTGCTATATCCTTATACTGCTAAGTGTTGGTTTATTAGGTTGCCTATAATTTGGTCACTTTTATAGATATCGACAGAGACCAATGCCGCTAAAGATAAGTTATCGAGAATTCACGTACGACCAGATGCAGTTCGCCCTTTAGATTCAATTTGCCTATAACTTTTATAAAAATATACGATATATCAGGACAATTCACGATTTTTTGTCGTGAAACTTGAAACAGTTATTTTTTAATGCAATACGTTTAATAATAAGCATAATAATAAGCATTTAATAATAATAATAAGGTTTAATACGTTTGCTGACGAGGGGCTTCTTTGTCATAGTATATATATATATATATATATATATATATATATATATATATATATATATATATATATATATATATATACTTCGAGTCTAACAGGAGAGTTGGATTATTCAGTCGAAGCGGACAACACGAATATGCCAAATGAGATTTTGGCGAAACGTCGTGACTTTACACAGAACGAACGGATCGACACAGGGAATGATTCAGATATATATATATATATATATATATATATATATATATATATATATATATATATATATATATATACATTCAAAATCTTACTTGGCATTTTCAAGTCTTACTCGTTTAGAGTGAAGAGACTATTACATAATTTAAAAAACTGATTGATGATTCTTCTGCATCAAATAAGAAAAGAAAAATATTATCCTTGGCATGTAAAACTAAACATTATCAAAGATTTTGATACAAACTAAAAGTTTGTGAATTGCCAAAAAGGTTGATCTATGAGAATCGACAGTCAGAACAATTATAAAAAATAAAGAACAAATTCTTGAAGCGGTGGAAAATGCTCAATATTTGAATTAAGTCATCATTCGTAAACCTTATGGTATTATCGCTGAGATGGAAATAATGCTGAAATTATGATGTGATAATCAAGTAAGAGTGAAAAATTGTCCTGTTGATTAGAACACGGTGTGCTCTGAAATTCAGCTTATTTTTGAGAGATTAAAATAAGATGCTGGGAGGCGGCTAAAGATGAAAACTTTAAATTAGTAACCGGTGGTTCAGCCGATTCAGAAGTCGCCGGAGCTGGCATAGCATCGCGGAAAGTAGAGAGGCGGGACATGCGGATAAAGAAGGTGCGTCTCCCTCTGTCCCGAGAAACTCAAGGCTATGATAAAAGAAGGTGGCTATAACATCTAAACCGTATTCAACGTGGATAAAATTGGATTATTCTGGAAGAAGATGCCTAAAAGGACTTTTATCACGAGTGAAGAAGTCAAGAAACCTTTCCAGGTTATAAGGCCTCCAAAGATCGATTGACAGTGATGGTTGGCGGGAATGTAGTTGATGGGTGTAAGTTAAAACCTCTTTTAGTTTATCGCTCAAAAAATCTAAGAACAAAATAAATGCCGGTGCATTTGGAAGTCAAATCCTAAATCTTGGGGACAGCCCCCCTTTTTGAGAATTGGTTAGGTCATCACTTCATACCAAAAGTCGAACGTTTTTGCCAATCAAAAGAAATCCCATTTAAAGTGATGCTACTAATCGACAATGCACCATCTTCCAGTTACTTTGAATAATTTCGACCCACGGATGAAAGTTGAATTTTTGCCATCAAATACAACCAGATTGCTTCAACCGATAGATAGACCAGGGTGTCATAAAAAGATTTACAGCTTATTACACGAGACGATCATTTGCACAACTTCATGAAGCTATAATGGTCTTTCTGGAATAGACTTTTGAAAACAATTTAATGTTTTAGATGCCGTGGACATCATTGGGAAATCTTGGGATGAAATTTCACAAAAAAATTTTAACGGGCACCTGGAAAAAATGTGGCCATTTTTTTTTGTTTTTTTTTTACTTGTTGACTTTGTAGCTTTGCGCAGTGACATTGTCATAACCGATGAGGTTTATCCTAGGTGAGATTATTACTGAGAGACGTTAAAGTGAATTTCTTAGTAATTTACTTATTGGTTAAAGACGACACCCCCCTCCTCGTGGGCTTCTGGTGGAAACGACTGGTCGGCAATAAGTCGTGTTATTGACCTGTGACACGCTATAAGCTCCGGCCTACGGCTAAGAGGTGTACGGAAAAGGGTTGGGGAACCCTTTCCACAAAGGGTGGGCTGAGAAGGCTCTGCCAAAGTTCCGGCTGGACCGGCCCTTCCAGTACTGAGTTTCTTTGAGCGGATACGATGGAGTTTGAGTATGTTAGACAGAAGAGGCAGAGAGTTCCGGCCTCAAGTCAGGAATCAGGCGATGAAGAAGTCGTAACGCCTGGAAAGAGAGCAGCAAAAGATATTACATTAAAGAGAAGTGCAAAAACGAGCAGTGGCATTAATTATCTATGGGACCAGATTGGCGAGTACTTGGCGAAGTTAGATACGTGCTTCGACCAAATCGAAGACAAAAACAAGAGGAAAAAGATGAAATTGCATTCGAAGAACATCAAAAGCAAGAGTGAGGAAGTGAAACAACAGACCAGCGATCTTATGAATTCTGATCAGAAGTCGGCGGAGACGACTTGCTAGAAATCAAAAATATGATAATGGATCAGAATGCCAAAATTTCCGAGCAAAATAAGAAAATAGAGGAGGTCATCGCAAGTAGGGTAGACGGTCCCTCTTACGCGAGCATTGCATCTAGCAATGCTGTTAAAATCAGCGGAATCAAAAAGCCCTTGCCTGTGCCCAAGTATTCGAAAATACAGTTTTCTAAAACAATTAATGGAAGAGAAGTATCAGGTGATAAGTTGAAGAAGATGGTAATGCAGATAATTTCTCTAAGCACAATTGGTATCAAGCCGACAAAAATCTATGCCACCAGAAATATTAAAGTTATTGTAGAAACTACTACGAGCGACATCAGCAAGATTGAAAATTCTGCTATTATCAAGAAGCTAGATATCCAGGTTTCCCAAGTGGATAAAATGAAGCCGAGATTAACGATTTTTAATTTCCCGATGGACATCCAGAAAGATAATCTAAGAGAGAAAATTATGGAGCAGAATTATTCATCTTGGTCGGCCGAGGAACTAGAAATTAATCCGGTGTTCAAATTTGGCCCAAAGAAGAAACACTACGTGCATTGGGTTGTAGAGGTGAACGCTGAAGCCAGAAAGAGGCTACTACAGAGAGGGATGCTTTACTTAGGGTGGCACTCCTATGAAGTCGAAGATAGAGTCCAAAGTACCAGCTGATTTAAGTGCCAGGCACTTGGTCATATTTCCACCAGGTGCAGCGCCGAGATGGTCTGTGGTTATTGTGCCCAAAAGCATGATACTCGTAACTGTCCAAACAAGAATAAGAGTGAGGAGCAGAAATGCATTCTCTGTGTGTAGGCTAAATTGACTGACGTCAGACATAGACTGAGAGACGCAAAATGTACAGTGTATAAGCGCAAGATGGAAGCGTTTGTTGCCAATATAGACTTTGGAAACAGCGATGAATAAGAAGAACTACGTGAAGATAGGCCAGCAAAATTTACATCACAATTATGCCGCAACTTTGGATTGATTGACGACTGCGGTGGATAGGAATATAGATTTACTTCTGCTTCACGAACCGTATGTTTGGGTGAGAGGTGGTCTCCACACTAGAGCTGGTCTGGGAAGGTTTGGCCTGGTTGCCGATCAGGGAGTCAGATTCAAGACGTGAATTGTTATCATCAACCCGTCATTTCATGGTTTGAAGCTAGCTCAATTTACTAACATACATAATGTAGCAGCTAACATCTCTCTGCGGAGCAGTAAGTTGGTGGTATGCAGCTTCTATTGGCCTCCATCTGGTACTTTCATGTGGAGGATCAGTTAAATAAAACCAGAATCATCCTTAATCGATTTAATTACACTCCTGTCATTATTGGAGTAGACTCAAATGCTCATCATCCCATATGGTACTCTCGCGACATTAATAACAGAGGAGAAACCCTGTCAGAGTTTTTTGCAACAGAGAATCTACACGTTCATAACATTAGGAAGTCGCTAACATCGACATCACTCTTGGAAATCAGAGAACTATAGACAGACTGGATGAATGGTCCATTTTGGAGGATTCTTTAAGTGATCATAGATTTATTTCATTTTACTGGAAACTAAATTATGAACTGGACCCCATAATTTATAAAACATGCATGACTAGCATCGACTCGGATCGAGCCTTTGATATGGCCATCGTTGGCTTGGCGAGAATTGATAGATTATTGTGGGAACTGACAACGTCTCACATTGACAAGAGGGTAGCAGAGTTGGAGCTACCGTTGACAGAAATCATGGATTTAACTGTACCCAAAAGGAAGATTTTTCCCTCCAAGCCAGTTTGCTGGAATGAAAATATTGATGCTGTTAAATAGAATGTTACAGACTCAGAAGGGCCTATCAATGCAAAACTATAGAAGAAAATCGAGAGATTAAGAGAAATAGATACTTGGAAAAGGCGAACAAACTTGACAAAAGGAAAAAGAACAAGAATGACTCCTGGAACACTTTTTTGTCTGACCAGCTGAGAGAGGATCCGTGGAGTATTCCTTATAAGTTGGCTTCTGGCCGAATGAATGGTACGGGTAAGGTTGTTGAATCTATCAAAATGGGGTTGAATGATGATAATAGAACTGTAGATTTTGGGGAGACGGCTGAGATCATCATCAATGAATTTGTGCTGGATGACAATTTAATGGAGGACTCTCCTGAGCATATGCTGAGGAGAATGATGGCAGAAGATTATGAAGTTCCGCGCGGGGATGTATTGCATATCACAAGAGAAGAGGTAGAAGGATGCTTGCAAAGTATTAATATCAGGAAGGTGCCTGGGCCGGATAGGATACCGGGGATTGTGCTTAAAACGCTGGCGGTGACCATTGCGGATCTGCTATGCAGAATCTACAGTGACTGCCTTCTCCTTTCATACTTCCCCAAGAGGGAAGGAGGGTCTGCTCGTGACGATTCTTAAACAGGGGAAAAATCCGGAATTCTTAAAATCCATAAGACCTATCATATTGCTGCCAATACTGGGGAACATTTTGGAACATTTTATTAGGGAGCAACTCTTTCATTTTACGGAAGAAGAAGCTTTTTATCATCAGAATCAATATGGTTTCGTCAAGGGCAAAAGCACAAGTCAAGCACTTCAAAAATTCACCAGCATAATAACCAACAACACATATAGATATACGGCCGGTATATTTTTGGATATTAAGGGCGCATTCAATAATGTTTGGTGGTCGGCTGTGCCGCATGCATTGAAGAAGAAGAATCCTCCAGGGTACTTATTCCGTATGATGATCTCATACTTCGCGAACAGATCCGTCAG